>CM072692.1:17039019-17044019 GCA_036884735.1 Huso huso | reverse complement strand
GGTCTTATTTTAATTATTATTATTATAATTCACGTGTGGATTGTGTTTCTCATATTATTATTTGATAAATGTGTATTGTGTGTGTGTGTGTTGATTTATTTATATAAATGTGTGTTTTGTTGCACAGCTCTTTATTATAATTTCTCATCACGAGTGTGGTTTGATGGATTTGCTTCACTGGACCCCCCTAAACTACTTTCTCTCTTTCCTCTATGGAACTATACGAGCGAAACTCCGATTGGCTGAAGGACTGTCTGCCCAATGCACGCCCCCCCCCCGTTGCTTAGCAACCGCGTCTCCCGTTCCACGGCTCTGCTTGCCAGCGGCTCGCTGCTTGATCTCCCCGCCCTGCTAATCATCTACTGCCTTTATAAATGCGGAGGAATATTGTGAGAGGGAGACCCGGACTTGTGAAGGAGATTCCTCGCTGCAGACTGGAGCTGGAACGCGGAGAGACTTTATAACTTCGTGTCGCACACCAGGAAGGCTGTGTTTGACCGGGAGGCGATCATTTCCAACACGAGGTGCAGCGTGTTGGGGTTCCCCGGTCAGGGAGCCTGTTCGTTTATTGTAAACGTTGTGTGGTTTATTTGATAGCTGTCCCGCTCCTGCAGCAAGGAGTCCTCTGCGTTTCATTTATTATATTATATTTTATTCTTGCGTGCACGCAACTGTTTTATATATTCATTTTAAATAGATTGGGGGAGGGGGGATTGGTACTGTGTACTTTACAAATGTAATCTAGTTTGTAACGAGACCATTCAATGGCTGACGTTGTTGTCTACTTTGTATGTATCACAAAAAGAACACGTAATTAATTAACTTTACTATAAGAAACTGATAGATTTAGAGCTTTTTATATAAACTGCAATAATATAATCTGAGGTAATTAGTTTAATTATTCACTATAAGAAACTGATAGATTTAGTTTGTTTTATTGTATCATCCCTATATGTATCTACTACACAATTGTTAGACTGAAGGTGGCATTGTCATATGGTTTACATTACTGTTAATGTGCTTGAGATTGTTAAAATAATTATTACTAATAAAAACTAATAAAAGATTATTTTTGGTGTATGGTTGCTTGGTTTCTCCTGGATAAAAGAGTTTGTGCGGTAACCAACCACTCGAGGTCCTTGTCCTCAATAAACACAAGGTGGCGCAGTCAAATTTATTAACATCGATTTAGCTATATGTATATAAAGACCTGCTACACGATCATATTTGCCCATGCATGTTTATGCTGTTCTATGTTGTTAAAGTAAATAAATACTGTTTGTTTTAAAACATATATTTTTGGTTAAACCATTAATTTACTAAGAGTATACAAAACTAGTATCACGTGACACACCTGCAGAAATTGAATATTAAGTAAAGGTATTGACGTGCAGTTGCGTATCATGACCACAAGGTGTCAGTAATAGATTTGATAGTAACCCAGCTAACACAATGATGTTCCCAGAACGTTAGGAGAATGTTATTCGAAAGTCAGGATAATATTAAGTAATGTTTAAAGAACATTTTTTGGAAGGTTTTCGTAACGTTACGGGAACGTTCGTAACTAATGTTATGACATAACATTGACGCTGCTTTCAGGTAACATTGCCAACGACACAAAATGATGAGTTTATTCCCAGTTAATTAGGATCCCTCTTGTAAATGTACTCCCTACTATCCTACCCGCCAATCTCCCGATCCTGCTCTCCTACAGCAGCGGTCTCTTCAATAAACACAAACACACAACTAACCCAATTACATGAGAGGATTCTGGAGATATCAAAAGCTCCGGGTACACAGCAACACTAACTAGATAGAATGAGTGTTCTGTACAGTATCTAGTATATGTTTAGTATTACTACAATTCACACACATTTCTTTTAGCTATTCAGCACTGTCTGTCACACACCGCATTTTAAACACGATAAATGCTGTGATTTTGTCTTTTATTTTATTATTCAAACCTAGCCTCCTATATACATCTCGGATTGCATTTGAATATAATCATTCCCTTACTGTGCACTTATAACACCATGATGAGGACCCTGTGTGTGCCTGCGCTGGTATTCATAATGTAATGGATGCTGATACTGGAATGCATGATTCATATTTAGATTCGATTATTATTATTATTATTATTATTATTATTATTATTATTATTATTATTATTATTATTATTTCACTTATATAATAATTTGCTTATATTTTTGTATTATCACTATCCAGGACAGCACACTGTTGAAATTGCTGTATTGAGAAGCTGCCCCCAGTTGCTTGCAGTAATCAGCTGTTATAATAATCTTTACTGTCCTATCTGGACTGACCCTCCTGCCTTCTGAAGACTTTTTATCCTGACTGGGTGTCTTTTTCACTAATTATACCCCAGCTTCCTCTATTGCCCTATTCAAAGAACCTGTGTGCAGTTTTGATTAAGATCGAGACTTAATGAAGTGTGGCAACGACAGTTCAGTGATCCCACCTGTGTGAAACTGCCGGTGACGTAGACAGCTCATTCTGCAAGCAATCAGCGTGATACTTTACATGAAGCGTCTCTAATTACTGTGGATTTATACAGCAGTTATGTAGTAAACACATGAGTACTTACACATCATTACAGCGTTACTATGCACAGTTTCAATGTACTCAACGTGTCAATGTTTTGCACCATATATGTAAGTACACAATTGTATCAGAAAAGGGTCAGGGTTAGGGAGATTAGGGTTAAGGTTAGGGTTAGGGTTAGGGTTAGGGTTAGAGTTAGGGTTAGGGTTAGGGTTAGAGTTAGGGTCGGGGTTGGGGTTAGAATTAGAGTTATATCATGCAAAAAATGTACACATTAAGTACATTGTAACTATGCATAATAACATTGTAATTATGTTTAAGTACACATGTGTTTACTAATTAACTACTAATTCTCTACTTGCTGTAAATACACAGTCATTAGAGACACTTGCTGTCATGCGGATATATAACAAGTGAAGGCAAGCACACATTTCAAAGGTTTTATTTGCAATTTCAAATCCATAAGTACATTTGTAATTAATCTTACGAAGCACAATTATATATTATATTTATATTCCTGATTATATTTCTACTTTACAGTTCATATTAACATATTCAACAATATAATTCAACAATGCGTTTTTAAAATCTTATATTTTGCTAAAACATAACAAAAAAAGCCTATGCTTATTATATTTTAATTTAATTCTTAACGGCTTCTTATTCTAAGTATAAGATGCGTAGTATGTACTAGACATTTTCAACAAAGCAAAATCAAGCATGAGTATTTCAAATTGTATATTGTGCTAAAGGTTATTTGAAAACATCCTAGTATTTTCTCCCTAGAATAATCGGATTTGTCATTCTTAATGGCTTCTTCTACTAAGTAAAACATGCATCGTATGCACTAGAATGTGGTGAAGCTTTGATTTGGAGTCTCACCCACCTAACAGGATGAAGAGGATCTATTTACAATAGAGAGGCAAGCGACTTTTACACAATAAAAACAACCTGAAGCCAATAAAGAGCAGAATCACACAGTTAAAAAATCCCTTCTAGAGCAACGAGCCTGACATGACATTTCAAACTGGTAAAGATGTTTGCAATCGCTCTGAGCTGGTCTGAGGGCTGATTCTTAAACAGCGAGTTTCACTGAGATGTCTGTATTGCCTGATTAAGGTGCTTGTGTCTGGTTTGAAATGTCATTAGAAGCTACTTGCTCTCCAATGGAACGTGTTTTCTGTTGACTTCATGCAGTGGGGCTCAGTGCTACACAGCACCCTCCATTGCATGCAAACTGCACACAAGACAATGTATCCACATTAGACAGGTAGAGCAAAGGCTGTATGAAGCTCCTGGGGATCAAAAAGCAATAGCATACTGGAATGATATAACATAGAAATGTAGTCTCATTGAAATATGGTTTAAATGGGAACATGGCTACGACTGGGGAATAGGAAACTAACACAAGCATTAAAATGGTAAAAACCATGTGGAAGGCTTTCTTCATCATGGGGTGGATCTCGTCTCTCCCTGGGGCAGACCTCCTCAGGATCCTCAGGATGGAGAGGTTACAGAAAATCATGACAATAAACAAGGCAGAGATGAAACCTGTGTGTACATATAAAATGTTGCCTTCTTTTATAGTGAAGTAGATGGAGAATGCCAAAGTAATGGCCCAAGCCACAGCAGAGCACAGCACTCTATAGGTGAGCGACTTGAACCCCAGGTAGGTGACTGGATGCACCACGGCCACGTAACGCTCCACACAGATACAGCAAAGGAACAGAGGACCCCCAATCACATTACAAGAATAGACAACATAGTCTACCACGTTAACAATGCTATTACCAGGACAGTAATAATTATATATATCAAGGGGTGTATTGAAGCAAAACAAAGCATCCATGACTGCCAGGTTCAGTACGAACACCTCAGAAGAGGAGATGGCAGTTTGTTTCCTCAGTAAAATCCACAGCACTGTCACATTGGCTGGCAATCCCAGAATGATAGTTAGAACCTGTAGAGCCATCCAGAATGCATTCTCAGCTGGATTGTCTCTGCATTCCCACTCATCACTGGTATAAAGATCCGTGGTGTTGCTGGGGACCATGGTAGAGTTTGTGTAGAAATAATCCATTGTGTATTGAATGCCTCAACAAGGAACTGGCTTTCACTGGTCGAGAGTATCTGGTGAGAGAAAGATGAACGATGAACAGCATCCATGCAAGATCTTACTGCAGTACAGCACTGTTGAGAGGGTCATAGTGACCCAGGTCATTTTATTGGATTGGATTTTTTTTCATGTTTTGATTTTTTCATACTGATGAATTGTACAGGGTTGCTTTTATAAAGTAGTCCTGTGGTTACCAGTTAGTTTCTCCATGTACATTGTGAAATGCCATGCTGAGAGGAATAGTTCACTTACAAAGCAACATTCACTTTGATATCAAACAGCACAGCTTTGAAAGCATGCATTAGATATACCAGGAGACTTT
>CM072692.1:16954019-17034019 GCA_036884735.1 Huso huso | reverse complement strand
GGTATCTGAAAGCGGGTGGGATTTGACAGTGCTAAACAATGTCACAGAGCCCTTGTCTTGCTCTGGTGCAAACGTGTATTAATGCATGGGGTTCTTTATTTATTTACTGTAGTTAAAACAAGCGCTTCCTCCCTGTGTTAATGGCCATTGGAAATTTGAATAACAAGCTGTGATTAATACGCTGGTATCCAAATCCATCCATTTCAAAGAAGGCTTTGAATATTGTTTCTTGTATTAGCCTCCTGCTGTTTTGAATACCGTATGTGTGTGTGTGTGTGTGTGTGTGTGTGTGTGTGTGTGTGTGTGTGTGTGTGTGTGTGTGTGTGTGTGTACTGATCTGAGGTCAGGGTAGCAGTGTATAAGAACTTCTCAGATATACTGTATATATATAAAGACGTGCTCAAATTTGTTGGTACCCTTACAGCTCATTGAAATAATGCTTCATTCCTCCTGAAAAGTGATGAAATTAAAAGCTATTTTATCATGTATACTTGCATGCCTTTGGTATGTCATAGAATAAAGCAAAGAAGCTGTGAAAAGAGATGAATTATTGCTTATTCTACAAAGATATTCTAAAATGGCCTGGACACATTTGTTGGTACCCCTTAGAAAAGATAATAAATAATTGGATTATAGAGATATTTCAAACTAATTAGTTTCCTTAATTAGTATCACACATGTCTCCAATCTTGTAATCAGTCATTCAGCCTATTTAAATGGAGAAAAGTAGTCACTGTGCTATTTGGTACCATTGTGTGCACCACACTGAACATGGACCAGAGAAAGCAAAGGAGAGAGTTCTCTGAGGAGATCAGAAAGAAAATAATAGACGAGCATGGTAAAGGTAAAGGCTACAAGACCATCTCCAAGCAGCTTGATGTTCCTGTGACAACAGTTGCAAATATTATTAAGAAGGTTAAAGTCCATGGAACTGTAGCCAACCTCCTGGGCGGCGGCCGCAAGAGGAAAAATCGACCCCAGAGTGAACAGAAGGATAGTGCGAATGGTAGAAAAAGAACCAAGGATAACTGCCAAAGAGATACAAGCTGAACTCCAAGGTGAAGGTACGTCAGTTTCTGATCGCACCATCCGTCGCTTTTTTTTTTTTTTTGTGGGCTCCATGGAAGAAGACCCAGGAGGACTCCACTTTTGACAGAAAAACATAAAAAAGCCAGACTGGAATTTGCTAAAATGCATATTGACAAGCCACAATCCTTCTGGGAGAATGTCCTTTGGACAGATGAGTCAAAACTGGAGCTTTTTGGCAAGTCACGTCAGTTCTATGTTCACAGACGAAAAAATGAAGCTTTCAAAGAAAAGAACACCATACCTACAGTGAAACATGGAGGAGGCTCGGTTATGTTTTGGGGCTGCTTTGCTGCGCCTGGCACAGGGTGCCTTGAATCTGTGCAGGGCACAATGAAATCTCAAGACTATCAAGGCATTCTGGAGCGAAACGTACTGCCCAGTGTCAGAAAGCTCTGTCTCAGTCGCAGGTCATGGGACCTCCAACAGGATAATGAACCAAAACACACAGCTAAAAGCACCCAAGAATGGATAAGAACAAAACATTGGACTATTCTGAAGTTGGCCTTCTATGAGTCCTGATCTGAATCCTATCGAACATCTATGGAAAGAGCTGAAACTTGCAGTCTGGAGAAGGCACCCATCAAACCTGAGACAGCTGGAGCAGTTTGCTCAGGAAGAGTGGGCCAAACTACCTGTTACCAGGTGCAGAAGTCTCATTGAGAGCTACAGAAAACGTTTGATTGCAGTGATTGCCTCTAAAGGTTGTGCAACAAAATATTAGGTTAGCGGTCCCATCATTTTTGTCCATGCCATTTTCATTTGTTTTCTTATTTACAATATTATGTTGAATAAAAAATCAAAAGCAAAGTCTGATTTCTATTAAATATGGAATAAACAATGGCGGATGCCAATTACTTTTGTCAGTTTCAAGTTATTTCAGAGAAAATTGTGCATTCTTCGTTTTTTGTGGAGGGGTACCAACAAATTTGAGCACGTCTGTATATATATATATATATATATATATATATATATATATATATATATATATATATATATACAGTGCCTTGCAAAAGTATTCAGACCCCTGACCAATTCTCTCATATTACTGAATTACAAATGGTACATTGAAATTTCGTTCTGTTTGATATTTTATTTTAAAACACTGAAACTCAAACTCAATTATTGTAAGGTGACATTGGTTTTATGTTGGGAAATATTTTTAAGAAAAATAAAAACTGAAATATCTTGCTTGCATAAGTATTCAACCCTGTGCTGTGGAAGCTCCCAGTTTACACCGATGAAAGAAATTGCCCTAACGAGGACACAGTTACCTTACCATTGGCCTCCACCTGTGAACCATTAAAGTTGCTGTCACATTTTCTGGATAAAAACCCCACTGTTGAAGGATCATTGGTCAGGCTGTGAATCTGAAGGAAAATGAAGACCAAAGAGCATTCTACAGAAGTTAGAGATAAAGTAATACAAATGCATAGATTAGGGAAAGGGTACAAAATAAGTGTTTGGATATCCTAGTGAGCACAGTTGGATCAATAATCAGGAAGTGGAAGCTGCATCACACCACCCACGCACTGCCAAGAAAAGGCCATCCCTCAAAACTCAGCGCTCAAACAAGAAGGAGACTTGTGAGAGAAGCCACAGAGAGGCCAACAATCACTTTGAAGGAGCTACAGAGTTCAGTGGCTGGGAGTGGAGTAATGGTGCACCAGTCAGCCATATCAAGAGCTCTGCATAACACTGGCCTGTATGGGAGGGTGGCAAGAAAAAGCCGTTACTCAAAAAAGTACCATCTGAAAGCACGTCTGGGTTTGCCAGAAAGCATGAGAGTGACCCAGCTGCGATGTGGCAAAAGGTTTTGTGGTCAGATGAGACCAAGATAGAGCTTTTTGGCCAAAACTCAAAGCGCTATGTGTGGCGCAAACCTAACACTGCCCACGCCTCAAGACACACCATCCCTACAGTGAAGTATGGTGGTGGCAGCATCATGCTGTGGGGATGCTTCTCATCAGCAGGGACTGGGCATCTTGTTAAAATTGAAGGAAGAATGGATGGAGCAAAATACAGGGAAATACTGCAAGAGAACCTGCTTCAGTCCGCTAAAAAACTGAAGCTTGGGAGGAAATTCACATTTCAGCAGGACAATGATCCCAAGCACAAGACCAAAGCAACATTGGAGTGGCTCAAGAACAAAAAGGTGAATGTCCTACAGTGGCCCAGTCAAAGTCCTGATCTCAATCCCATTGAGAATCTGTGGCACTATTTGAAAATTGCGGTCCACAAGCGTCGTCCAACTAACCTGAACAACCTGGAGCAAATCTGCCAAGAAGAATGGGACAAAATCAATCCGACACTGTGTGCAAAGCTGGTACATACTTACCCCAAAAGACTTAAAGCTGTTATTGCAGCGAAAGGTGGCTCTACCAAATATTAATGTGTGGGGGTTGAATATTTCAGATATTTCAGATTTTTATTTTTCTTAAAAATATTTCCCAACATAAAACCAATGTCACCTTACAATAATTGATTTTGAGTTTCAGTGTTTTAAAATAAAATATCAAACAGAACGAAATTTCAATGTACCATTTGTAATTCAGTAATATGAGAGAATTGGTCAGGGGTCTGAATACTTTTGCAAGGCACTGTGTGTATATATATATATATATATATATATATATATATATATATATATATAAAGGCTGCTTGACAAAACTGGAAGTCTTTTGGCAACCCAGCTGTGTCTCTTCCAAGGCTACTTGCGATTTCCTACTTGTTTGAATCAAAGCATTTACTGAGTACATCCATTGCATGCACACTGCACAGGACTGTAGATCACACCATGTAACAATTTTTTTTTTTTTTTTGTTCCTGGGTAGTAAGTGTTATTTCCTAATTGCTTATGCCTCAAAAGTATAGAAAATGGCTATTATTCCCCACAAACTTTGCTTTTGTGACCAGGACAGTGATATTTTGAAATGTACCTATTTTCCAGAACATTCCAGATAGATTCAGTGCTGAGTAAACTTGGAGTAACTTCTAGAACTTTCTAGAACTTTCCAGTAATATAAATAGTAGTATAAATACAGGGGCCTTAAGCCCACCAGTTCAGTTTAGTTCAGCTGCCTAAGTGGATACATATCTGCATTTTTTCTGAGATGGCATCAAGAGGCTGCAAGCATCCGGCAGACACATTTTGCTATGTCTGCGGCCAATTTATCAAGACAAGAGCGAAAAAGTACTCCGTGGAAGCATCTGCTAAGATGTGTGAGGCCTACAAGGCATATTTCGGCATGCCTGTCGGAGATCAAGACAAACCCTGGGCACCTCATTTCACCTCACGAGCACTGCAAAAAAAAACTCTGGAAGGTAAGATGGACAATTGTTGCTCGGAATTTTATGTTATAAAATTTGTTAAAATTTTTAATTTTAAAATGTTTTACAATTTTCAATGTTATTGAAAAAATATATCATATATGAAAAATGTTGCATCAAGACCTTGCTGGACGCCTTGAAGTATGATGAGTACGGGGGAGGTCATAGGAGACTTCAAAATGGTGGCATTCCTGATGGGTCTCCAAGGTGGTTTTACCAAGTTTCCCTGCTATCTTTGCCTTTGGGACAGCAGGGACACCAAGGCAGCACTACCACAGGCGGGACTGGCCACAGCGGACCGAGTTCTCTGTGGGGAGGAACAACGTCAAGTGGGAGCCACTGGTGGACCCCGGAAGGTGCTGATGCCACCACTGCACATCAAATTGGGCCTTATGAAACAATTTGTCAGAGCTCTAGATAAGGAGTCGGCAGCCTTCAAGTACCTTCAAGACTTCTTCCCTAAGCTGTCTGAGGCAAAGGTCAAAGCCGGTGTCTTCGCTGGGACCACAGATAAAGAAGATCCTGGAGTGCAATGAATTCCCCAAGAAGCTCACTAGTAAGGAGAAAGCGGCTTGAAACAGCTTTGTCGCAGTGGTTCGGGGCTTCCTGGGCAATCACAAGGCCGAAAACTATGTGGATCTGGTTGAGACTCTGGTGAAGAACTACGGCACAATGGGCTGTAGGATGTCCCTCAAAGTCCATATCCTTGATGCTCATCTTGATAAATTCAAGGAGAACATGGGAGCGTGCTCGGAGGAGCAAGGCGGCGCTTCCACCAGGATATACTGGACTTTGAACTCCGCTACCAAGGACAGTATAACGAGAACATGATGGGAGACTACATTTGGGGGCTGATTCGTGAAAGTGATTTACAGTATAATCGTAAATCTCGAAAAACTACTCACTTCTAAATCTTTTGTAGTCATTTTTGTATTACTTTAGTATAAATACGTGTTAATTTGGATTCATATGTTGTTTTTTTCTGACTTTATGTGAACGAAAAGACACAAATTCGCCCGTTTTCTCATTGGAAATAGGTAAATTTCAAAATATCACTGTCCTGGTCACAAAAGCAAAGTTTGTGGGGAATAATAGCCATTTTCTATACTTTTGAGGCATAAGCAATTAGGAAATAACACTTACTACCCAGGAACCAAAATTGTGTTACATAGTGTCATTTCATTAGCTCAATGTTATTTCCATTGCAGAGCGAGAGCTGACTTATCCATCATACTCTCTGCCATGCTCCATCTCTCACTGCCACGCTCAGAGTGAAGGGGTGGCACACACCTATTGCAGTGGCCAAGCACAGGAATGCTTGTACAGTAAAAACATATTTTAAACAGTGCATTTGGAGTAGGTGGAAACCCAGCTCATTGGCCATGTCTATATGTGGGCGTGGCTTACCCTACTAGATAGACTCCTGTCCCTGGTGTTCATGATCTGTTTCTAATACCAGCAGAGAGAGGTTAACTCATTGATGCATCATTGTGGAAGATATTAGAGAACATCTCCCTGCTGGAAACATCATAACATTGTGGTAAGAGAGACTGTGTGGCTCATATATACTGTTTAGTGCACTGTTTGAAATAAATCAAGATTCTAGAGGCATAGGGATCTCTACAGCTGTGCAAGTATTTAGCAATGTCTTCACAATTTCTCTCCAGCTCAAACGTATGTTACTTGAATGTTGCTGGTTGTGATTTGCCTGCATCGACAGGACGGCTTTGACAATGAGATGGTCTTCATCTCTATTTCCAGAATGATTTTTAAGGACTGTCGAGTGTGAACAGAAAAAGTCTCCTGGTATATCTAATGTATGCTTTCAAAGCTGTGCTGTTTGATATCAAAGTGAATGTTGCTTTGTAAGTGAACTATTCCTCTCAGCATGGCATTTCACAATGTACATGGAGAAACTAACTGGTAACCACAGGACTACTTTATAAAAGCAACCCTGTACAATTCATCAGTATGAAAAAATCAAAACATGAAAAAAAATCCAATCCAATAAAATGACCTGGGTCACTATGACCCTCTCAACAGTGCTGTACTGCAGTAAGATCTTGCATGGATGCTGTTCATCGTTCATCTTTCTCTCACCAGATACTCTCGACCAGTGAAAGCCAGTTCCTTGTTGAGGCATTCAATACACAATGGATTATTTCTACACAAACTCTACCATGGTCCCCAGCAACACCACAGATCTTTATACCAGTGATGAGTGGGAATGCAGAGACAATCCGGCTGGGATTGCATTCTGGATGGCTCTACAGGTTCTAACTGCCATTCTGGGATTGCCAGCCAATGTGACAGTGCTGTGGATTTTACTGAGGAAACAAACTGCCATCTCCTCTTCTGAGGTGTTCGTACTGAACCTGGCAGTCATGGATGCTTTGTTTTGCTTCAATGCACCCCTTGGTATATATAATTATTTCTGTCCTGGTAATAGCATTGTTAACGTGGTAGACTATGTTGTCTATTCTTGTAATGTGATTGGGGGTCCTCTGTTCCTTTGCTGTATCTGTGTGGAGCGTTACGTGGCCGTGGTGCATCCAGTCACCTACCTGGGGTTCAAGTCGCTCACCTATAGAGTGCTGTGCTCTGCTGTGGCTTGGGCCATTACTTTGGCATTCTCCATCTACTTAACTATAACAGAAAAAGACATTTTATATGCAAAAACAGGTTTCATCTCTGCCTTATTTATTGTCATGATTTTCTGTAACCTCTCCATCCTGAGGATCCTGAGGAGGTCTGCCCCAGGGAGAGACGAGATCCACCCCATGATGAAGAAAGCCTTCCACATGGTTTTTATCATTTTAATGCTTGTATTAGTTTCCTATTCCCCAATCGTAGCCATGTTCCCATTTAAAGCATATTTCAATGAGACTACATTTCTATGTTATATCATTCCAGTATGCTATTGCTTTTTTGATCCCCAGGAGCTTCATACAGCCTTTGCTCTACCTGTCTAATGTGGATACATTGTCTTGTGTGCAGTTTGCATGCAATGGAGGGTGCTGTGTAGCACTGAGCCCCACTGCATGAAGTCAACAGAAAACACGTTCCATTGGAGAGCAAGTAGCTTCTAATGACATTTCAAACCAGACACAAGCACCTTAATCCGGCAATACAGACATCTCAATGAAACTCATTGTTTAAGAATCAGCCCTCAGACCAGCTCAGAGCGATTGCAAACATCATTACCAGTTTGAAATGTCATGTCAGGCTCGTTGCTCTAGAAGGGATTTTTTAACTCTGTGATTCTGCTCTTTATTGGCTTCAGGTTGTTTTTATTGTGTAAAAGTCGCTTGCCTCTCCATTGTAAATAGATCCTCTTCATCCTGTTAGGTGGGTGAGACTCCAAATCAAAGCTTCACCACATTCTAGTGTATACGATGCATGTTTTACTTAGTAGAAGAAGCCATTAAGAATGACAAATCCGATTATTCTAGGGAGAAAATACTAGGATGTTTTCAAATAACCTTTAGCACAATATACAATTTTAAATACTCATGCTTGATTTTGCTTTGTTGAAAATGTCTAGTACATGCTACGCATATTGTACTTAGAATAAGAAGCCGTTAAGAATTAAATTAAAATATAATAAGCATAGGCTATTTTTGTGTGTTATGTTTTAGCACAATATAAGATTTTAAAAACGCATTGTTGAATTGTATTGTTGAATATTTTAATATGAATTGTAAAGTAGAAATATATTCAGTCGTGTGGAAATGTATCAGAACACCTCGTGATTTGTCATTTATATCCTTGACAAACCTGCCTGCATGAAAACCTCTGGCTGTGAGGAGTTCAATTTACGATCAGTAATCAGTGATATAGAAACAACAGACACTCGTGTGTGAAAATGTGAGACCGCTTTGTGCTTTGATTGGGCATCTGAAACAACCTCTAAAAAGTCTCCTGCATTTCACCACGTGTGCCTCTGTGTTCCTTTTCTCTTACTATTTTGAATGAATTGCACGTGTGATCTATTAAAGTAAGCAATTCAATTAGACAATCTCTAATTTTCCCATTTTGACACGTTTCCAATATTTTCAGTTCCGGTGGTGTGATTTCAAACGCACAACAAATCAAACCTCCAGCAGCCCTGGGGTGTTGTAATACACGAGCACACTGCTGTAAGCCATGTGTTCATTATAGATTTGATGTGTTTGTGTTACAGGGTGACACAGTCCTGTCACTGTAAAAACACGACCTGTTCTGTCTCAGATGAACTGTCATCTTCTCTTGCTTATTTTCGTTCAACGTGTTGAAATAGTTTGCTTTTCGTTTACGCTGGTCTGTGACTTTGAGAGCCGGAGGTCACATGACCAGGATGCTTAGCGGTTTAAGCAGATCACCTGACAGGAAGGGAAGACGGCGTTGAGCAGCTGTTTTTGAGATCCTGTTGTGTTTGCTGTTCTGTTTGCTGTTCTGCTTTGTTATTCTTTTTTAAAACGTGAATCTACAGCTACAGAAGAGCGACGTCACTGTCTCTCAAGGGGAATCTCATTGGGCTTCGTAAGATTAATTACAAATGTACTTATGGATTTGAAATTGCAAATAAAACCTCTGAAATGTGTGCTTGCCTTCAAACATCTCTAATGACTGTGTATTTACAGCAAGTCTATACATTCAAGTGTTACAATGACTGTGTATTTACAGCAAGTAGAGACATAGTGTATTAAAAACAATTTACAATGTTATTATGCATAGTTACAATGTACTTAATGTGTACATTTTTTGCATGATAGAACTCTAATTCTAACCCCAACCCCGACCCTAACCCTAACCCTAACCTAACCCTAACCCTAATCTCCCCCTAACCCTAACCCTTTCCTTATACCTAATTCCCTAACCCTGACCCTTTTCTGATATAATTGTGTAAAACATATATGGTGCAAAACATTGACACGTTGAGTACATTGAAACTGTGCATAGTAACGCTGTAATGATGTGTAAGTACTCATGTGTTTACTACATAACTGCTGTATAAATCCACAGTAATTAGAGACGCTTCATGTAAAGTATCACGCTGATTGCTTGCAGAATGAGCTGTCTACGTCACCGGCAGTTTCACACAGGTGGGATCACTGAACTGTCGTTGCCACACCTCATTAAGTCTCGCTCTTTATCAAAACTGCACACAGGTTCTTTGAATAGGGCAATAGAGGAAGCTGGGGTATTATCAGTGAAAAAGACACCCAGTCAGGATAAAAAGTCTTCAGAAGGCAGGAGGGTCAATCCAGATAGGACAGTAAAGATTATTATAACAGCTGATTACTGCAAACAACTGGGGGCAGCTTCTCAATACAGCAATTTCAACAGTGTGCTGTCCTGGATAGTGATAATACAAAAATATAAGCAAATTATTATATAGAAGTGAAATGATAATAATAATAATAATAATAATAATAATAATAATAATAATAATAATAACCGAATCTAAATATGAATCATGCATTCCAGTATCAGCATCCATTACATTATGAATACCAGCGCAGGCACACACAGGGTCCTCATCATGGTGTTATAAGTGCTCAGTAAGTGAATGATTGTAGTCAAATGCAATTTGAAATGTATATCGGAGGTTAGGTTTGAGTTTATATTAAATTGTAATATCTCTGAGTATCTCCGCAGGATAACACAGTACAAATATCATGATATGCATCAGAAAATATAAAGGACAGTAAGCACACGCATTCTACAGTTAATGAAAGAGAAAAGCAACGCTCTTTGTTAGAATATTGTATCCTGCGTGTATTTGAAAGCGGTCGGGATTTGACAGTGCTGAACAGTGTTAGAGGCTCCTGTGTTGCTCTGGTGCAAACGTGTATTATTAGATGTTTTAACTACAGCGCTTCCTCCCTGTGTTAATGACCATTGAGAATTTGAATAACAAGCTGGCGTTGATACGCTGGTATACAAATACAGCCATTTTTAAGCAGGCTCTTGAATATGATTTATTTTATTAACCTCCTGCTGTTTTGAATACCCTGTGTGTGTGTGTGTGTGTGTGTGTGTGTGTGTGTGTGCTGATCTTGGATCAGGGTAGAGAGTGTGTGTGTGTGTGTGTGTGTGTGTGTGTGTGTGTGTGTGTGTGTGTGTGTGTGTGTGTGTGTGTGCTGATCTTGGATCAGGGTAGAGAGTGTGTGTGTGTGTGTGTGTGTGTGTGTGTGTGTGTGTGTGTGTGGTGATCTTGGGCCAGGGGGGTGTGTGTGTGTGTGTGTGTGCTGATATTGGGTCAGGGTAGTGTGTGTGTCTGTGTGTGTGTGTGTGTGTATTTGCTGATCTTGGGCCAGGGTAGTGTGTGTGTGTGTGTCTGTGTGTGTGTCTGTGTGTCTGTGTCTATGTGTGTGTGTGTGTGTGTGTGTGTGTGTGTGTGTGCTGATCTTGGGCCAGGGTAGTGTGTGTGTGTGTGTGTGTGTGTGTGTGTGTGTGTGTGTGTGTGTGTGCTGATATTGGGTCAGGGTAGTGTGTGTGTGTGTGTGTGTGTGTGTGTGCTGATCTTGGGCAGGGTGTGTGTGTGTGTGTGTGTGTGTGTTAGCGTGTGTCTGTGTGTGTGTGTGTGTGTGTGTGTGTGATCTTGGGTCAGGGTGTGTGTGTGTGTGTGTGTGTGTGTGTGTGTGTGTGTGTGTGCTGATCTTGGGTCAGGGTAGTGTGTGTGTGTGTGTGTGTGTGTGTGTGTGTGTGTGTGTGCTGATCTTGGGTCAGGGTAGTGTGTGTCAGTGTGTGTGTGTGTGTGTGTGTGTGTGTGTAAACAATAGTGTTCACTGTTGTATTTCCTGTGTATGGTACAATGTGACTTTACTTGTGTAATTAGTGTGCGCTGTGCATGCTGAAGAGTCTACACAGCAAGACTACACACTGACAGACTCGATGAACCTGATTTCAGATCTGCTCTGGGTGTGAAGTATCTCTTCTTTATTGGGTCCTGCAGACACAGACTAGATGCCCTGTCGCTCTTCCTGAGTGATCGAGAGGCTGGGTATTACTGGTAACATAACCTGTATAGAAAGAACTAGGTTAGGGTTCAAATATCTCATTGCAATGCTTTCACTGCATTTGTCCTGATCAGATTATGTCCATGGAAGTGACTGATAGGCTCCAACAGAGGCAGATACAAAGTCAAAAGATTGCCTTACTAACTGAACTGCGTTTTTTATATAGATACACGGTTTATATACAGATTTTTAGAATCTTTATTAATTGGGTTTATATTGACATTCGGCACAGCTGGTTGTCTGTTTTCCAAAAATCCTCAATCGCCGCTTCTGAATTCCGATTCCTGCACCCAAGTAGAATTAACATGCGCGTGTTTGCCAGGTTATACGGTAAGTATTCACTTTGACCGTCTGCCGTATTTCGTCGAGCGTTGGCGTGCATCCTAATGGCTGCTGTGAAGATTGACCTTCTGTCGTATTCTGCTGCTCGCGTTCTCACTGCACACAGCAGGCTGACAGAAACTAAGCATGGCTACCTCCGGCACTGTAGAGACGAGCAGGGACGAGGAGTTTCTGAAGTACCGCTCCCCGCTGGTGTCGCGCTATGCCAGCAAGGAGATGGCGTACAACTTCAGCGACAGAAAGAAATTTACGACGTGGAGGAAACTCTGGATTTATCTCGCCAAAGCGGAGAAGGTCAGTCGAGCGGAAGCACCGCAGTAACACACAGTGGCATGGACAGCTTTCTGAGTGACGTGTGGCGCTAAACTTAGCTGCTGCTGCTGCGGTAAGACCGTCACAGTGAAATTCCAGACCGGAGCCATGCTTTCCCCCTCCGTTATACTGTGCATTCATCATAGTTTACACTGCTTATGAATAATAACATGCTTTACCATATCTCGCTATTCTTACAATGTCTCGCTATGCTTTCTCGCATGCTTACAAGAGAAAAAACGATGTTCTTTGTAGTTGGGGAGGTTTTGATTATAATCAGTGTTATGTATTTTCTTAATGATATGTAGCACGCAGTTTTGTACAAGAAAACTAGCATTTCCTTGGTCGTTTGACGTGGAGGGTGAAATTCACTCCCCTCCCCAAATAACTGCCACGCTTTGACCTGAAAGACAGGGTTAAGACCCACGGCGTGTAAGCGGAGCAGAAAAGGCTGGAAAAGAGAGAGCTTTCTGGAAACTATTATGGTTTTACTGTTTTTAAAAATAAGTACTGTACATAATTGCAAAGACTGGACTTGTGTTAAAAACTTACACACATATAAACTGAGGTGCGATTTCTAGACGCACGCTCTTGTCTTGTCAATCAACACAGACCGCCTTCTTTACTTCATCAGTGAAACGCAGCACCAGAACAATCCCGTGATCTTAGCAGACTTATTTATTTCTTAGCAGACTCCCTTATCCACGCCCCTGATTAGATTAGGGCTAATTGTCTTTCCTCAAGCTCCTGATTAATTCAATGAAGCGACACAGATGCACACAGTGAACACCACTGTGGTTCCTTATGAAGACACCCACACAGCAAACTCCGGATTACCCGTACGCAGTGCTTCAGTGATGCATGGACTAGGAGTAGTTTGTTTAAAGGGATTCAAATCCACAGTGTTTTTATTACATCATGCCTCAGCACTGGTTTCTCACCACTGCTGGAAAGGCTTCCCGCTGATCTGCGTTTGTTTGTCGGTGAAATCTGATTTGCAGAACTCCGAGAACTTCAAGGAGTGAACGTTTTGCGTTAGGTTAGTTTAAACCAGGGTTTCACTAGTGACTAATACTTTCTAAAAACATTAGTCACTCCAGATATTCAGGAGTCACTACTGGCACACAGCTCAAGTCTTCAAGGGTGTTATGAATCCTGTTTTTTTATGTTATACCTTAAAACACTGTATTGACCAAAACAATTATTTAATTAAACCGTTTTAATAATGCTCTACAGTTGAAATAAATTGGTAATTTACAGCTGTAAAGTTTTAGAACATTAAAACTCAAGAACCAGATTTTTTTGCCCTGAAAAGCTACATACAGACACAGAATGCATTATGAATTACTTATACCATGTATGTCTTTTTACAATAAAAAGAGAAAAAGCAGTGTTAGAATATTACATACAACCCATGGAAACAGAGTTTTGCAATCAGGCTGAAACTTTGCTGGTTGTTTTCTTTTTCTTTTAGTGACGCATGTGAGCTTAGTTTGTTCTTTTTTTTCTGCTGTTCCGAATCCATGTCTTCATTTTCTACAACTTGTTGTTCTGTTTGTTCTATTTCACTCGTGCTGAAAAAACGAGTGGATTTTCTTCTGCGACATTTTACAGTATTGGCTAATTCGCGCGCGCACAAGTTTACCGCAATCATGTATTTATATTGATGATAAAGTTATAGAAAAGAAGGCAAAGAAAAGTTCACTATCCACGCATCTCTACAGCTGACCTCAATACGAAAACATATTACTGGCATTTTTAAATTATTGGTGACTAAAACGTACAGTACTGATGCTAATTAAAAAAAATAATAATAAAACGCTTACCTAGTATCAGTGTGACGGATGTCCCTGCTTGTTACCACACAAATCACTGATGATGACAGGGAAATTGGAGAGAGCTTCAGTCGCAAGACATTTTTGGCGTTTTTAATCTTTGATCTTCGTCTAGATCGCCCTTTGCTAGTAATGTACTGGTATTGAGCAAACAATCCACATTTTTTCACTGGATTGAAAGCTAAAAACTCTTACTACGCTCACACCAGACGTAACGGCATGTCAAACTAGACGGTTTCTGACTGGCCATACATTCTGTATTTTGAAATGAACCAATAATACTTAAGTTACAATAAACTTTAATCGAGTCATTGAAACAAATAAATATCGACTTGCAGGCATGAACGCACACAGGAAATAAAACGAGTTCAAGACTAGGCTTTTAGTTTTTTAAATCCCAGACAGACTGCAGTAACCGCCCAACTGGTTATATTACATTTAAACAACAGGGCTTATTTAAAATGTACACAATTACTATGTAAATTAGTCGTGCGTGCGCTGAACGCTCTGTCACAGCACATCAGTCTGGTGTTAGCGACTAAACGTTGATTGACATTTTTCATTCTTGGCCACCAAGTAAATATTTTGGACAGTTTTCAAAACAATTGTTGCTTTATTTTTACAACACACGTTGGTGTTATTATTATTTATTTCTTAGCAGACGCCCTTATCCAGGGCGACTTACAATTGTTAATCAAATCATATCACATTATTTTCAAATGATCTGCATTCAAAACCGACCCAAAAAAATTTAAGATCTTAAATTGGGATTTTTGTTTGTGCTCATAAAAATCCTTGCATTTAAGGCAGGAAAGATAAAGTAGACCTTGCATGTATAGAGCATTTAAGCTTCAAATTTCATTTTGAATGTCTTTTATTTAGCCTTCCTTCCCCTTCTGGGATGATTGAACCAAAGAGCTACAATATCCCTAAACCCTGATTCAGATCCTTAGGACAGTTTTCAAAGCCCTAAATGACAAAAGTTTGTAAACTTTGGCACTTTCAAGCTGCCTATTTCTTATTAAATCTCCTTCATGTGATTTCTGAAACGATACACCCTTGATTATTATTACACATTATTTATTTCTTAAATCAAAAATTGTCAAGATATCACATTATTTTACATACAATATTTATACAGTTGGGTTTTGTAGGTATTTGCTCATGTTTTTAACTTATTTTAATACTGCACATAAAATTCAAATATACACTTTAGAAAATTATTTTAATACTGCTAATTATATAGTTTAGAAAATGCTACTTACAAAACCATGCTGCACGTGAACTGTATTACATAATAATTTCCTTTATTCCGATTCCAGTGGTGTTTTCTCAATGCAAGATGTATTGTAGGCATATATACAGTGCCGTTTTATCATGCTCGATAGGCCTACTGGCGAAATGGTCAAGAGGCAGTTGGTGCTTAACACATACGGAATAATTTTGGCTCTGAATTTTAGCATTTTTGGTCATAGAAAAGATACATTTCAGTAGTTCGGGACAAACACCAATCACAAAATGTTTTATTACAAATATTTATTGTAGAGAATGTGGAGTATGCGATTTAACAGAAAAGTATGCTGTATATACACATTCATTTGGCATCAAACCTAACTTGGTTTGAGGGTTCGCTGCCTGGCCGACTGGACGAGGCTGAGACCCCCATTTGATAAAACATAAAAACTGTTATTAAGAAAGGTGGAGATGGGGAGGTGGTGGGTTACGATGAAATCAAAACGCAACTGAGAGATAAGTGAAGAGGGTATTTATAGTGCTAACAATTTAAATTAGCTAATGTGTAAATTGAATGATTCAATTTGGTGATGCGGAGATTGGTGTCTGACCCTCCTCCCGAACTTTAATTATAAATTTCATTTCACATATTTTATAACTTTACCGTCGGCTTTTTTTTTTAGTTAATGATGCGTTTTCGGTTCACAAATCTTCTGCACACAGTATTTTTAAGCACAACTATAATAACCTATATTTCAGCAGTCACTGCCGAAGCTGATTACTTATTCTCCATTCTCCCAGAAGTAATGGCCGGGTGTAACAGGGATACGAGGTTATATTGTGCAGTGCCATGTTGTTATTAATAAGCCTGATGTTGTCGTCCAAGCTTTACTGTGAAACTGCCTGTAACCAGGGAGGGTGTGTGAGCGCATTCTACTGGACCGGAGAATAAAAGCACGAGAGATTAATTATGAAAACGCAAGTGTAAACAAACAAGTGAAAAAGATTAGCCTGTCGTCAGACATGTCATGGTAATACAAAATGCATTCATTTACTGCGTATCGGTATTGATTGCGTCTGGTCCGGGAAGGGGGACACACGGGCGCGTTAAGAGAATTTCAGCGGGACATTTTTTATTTCAGCGGGGCAATGGCGCTAACACTGCGGATGCAAAGGTTTGAGCAGAACTCTCTGTAATTGTGAAAGCGCAGCAGCAGAAGATGTCAGGTTGCAAAGAATCATGCGAGGCTGAAGCTACAGCAGCACCCAGCACAGCCTCGTAAAGCGGTCTGGGTTACCACGGTAACCGACACGCGACGTTAAACTGAGGCGCTGATTGGCTGACTGCATTTACGTCGTCTACCACGGGATGAGAACGTTGCCGAGTCAATGAATCGAGAGGCTGAGGCGCTGATGGTTTAGCGATCCCTTCTTTTGAAGAAAGAGACGTCGTGTGTGACTTTAACAAAAGGGCTTTTTTTTATAGTACAAACAGAAACGATCGTCACTAGTGACGATTCCACAATTTTTTTTGTCGTCACTTTCAAAAAACATTCGCAAATTACGAGAGTGACGAGCGACAGCGAAACCCCTGGTTTAAACGTCCCTTTGAAAGCATAATGATTTCCAGATTGATGTGTAGAATAATTTCTGGAGCTGTCACCTATTTCAGAGCTCTGTGTATCCTGGGCAGTGATTAGATTTATTTATAGAGTAATCTCTGGAGCGGTCTCCTCTTTCAGAGCTCTGTGTATCCTGGGCAGTGATTAGATTTATTTATAGAGTAATCTCTGGAGCGGTCTCCTCTTTCAGAGCTCTGTGTATCCTGGGCAGTGATTAGATTTATTTATAGAGTAATCTCTGGAGCGGTCTCCTCTTTCAGAGCTCTGTGTATCCTGGGCAGTGATTAGATTTATTTATAGAGTAATCTCTGGAGCGGTCTCCTCTTTCAGAGCTCTGTGTATCCTGGGCAGTGATTAGATTTATTTATAGAGTAATCTCTGGAGCGGTCTCCTCTTTCAGAGCTCTGTGTATCCTGGGCAGTGATTAGATTTATTTATAGAGTAATCTCTGGGCGGTCTCCTCTTTCAGAGCTCTGTGTATCCTGGGCAGTGATTAGATTTATTTATAGAGTAATCTCTGGGCAGGTCTCTCTTTCAGAGCTCTGTGTATCCTGGGCAGTGATTAGATTTATTTATAGAGTAATCTCTGGAGCGGTCTCCTCTTTCAGAGCTCTGTCTGTCCTGGGCAGTGATATCTGAGCTGGCAGTGACAGCATTGCAGAGAGAGCAGCTCCTGAGCTGTGATCAGTGAAGCAGGAGATAGAGGAGCTCTCCCTCCATCTCCTGTGTTAAAAATAATCTCCGGTCAGCCCAGGAGAATGCCTGGGGTTAGTCACACAAGGAGCAACTCTCCGTTGATTAATATACCAGTGAGCCTTTAGGCAGCTTGACTCCTGTAAAAGCAGTTTTGAAATGAGCAGGCTTACAGCACACATGACTGATCACGACTGATCACGCTGTAGCGAGTGAAGTGTCCTGTGCTGAAATGAAAGCCCTGATGAATCAATGAAACAAAACGGTCTCAGTGTTTGGTGTCACAGTGAGAAATCTCAAGCTTCACTACTGTGATGAGACACAAGGAGGATCGCTTCACCAGGGTCTGTCTCTCTGTCTCTCTGGCTGTGGCAGGCAGCTACATGCTGGGCAGCTAGCTCTGCTGTCTGCTGCTCCCTCCTAACAGAACTGGCAGTTCTTCTAAGTCAAGAGAGCAGCTGGAATGTTGTGGCCTGATTGGCCAGTTTGGGGAAGTACGTGTCCCTGATTTGCTCATACTGGGGACAGTGTAACAGGAAGTGCATTTCTCTGTCTCTCGCTGTCTCTCTCGCTCGCTCTCTGTCTCTCACTCGCTCGCTCTGTCTCGCTCGCACTCTCTCGCTCTCTCTTGCTCTCTTCCTCCTTTCTCTCGCTGTCTCTCTCGCTCTCACTGGATCTCTCTCACTGTCTCTCGCTGTCTCTCTCACTCTCTTCCTCTTTCGCTTGCTCGCTCTCTCTAGCTCTTGCTCTTTCTCTCTCTGTCTCTCTCTCTTGCTCTCGCTGTCTCTCGCTCTCTCTCTGTCTCGCTCGCTCTCTTCCTCTTTCTTTCTCTCGCTCTCTGTCACTCTCTCGCTCTCTTTCACTGTCTCTCGCTGTCTCTCACTCTCTTCCTCTTTCTCTCGCTCTCTCGCTCTTTCTCTCTGTCCCTCTCGCTCTCGCTGTCTCTCTGTCGCTCTCTCTGTCTCTCTCTCTCGCTCTCTTCCTCTTTCTTTCTCTCGCTCTCTGTCGCTCTCTCTCTCAAATTCAAATTCAAAATGTGCTTTATTGGCATGACTTTAGGTAACAATCTCTCTCTCTCTCTCTCTCTCTCTCTCTCTCTCTCTCTCTCTCTCTCTCTACTACACATTTGTTCATGCCTCTAAAAGCCTGTACATCAGAAACCACACTTTTTCAGCTCCAGGTTCGAGTTTGAAGTAGTAAAGCAAAGCCGGTTGTGTTGCTTCCTAGGAGCTGGGCCTGCCGATCACAGAAGAGCAGATCCAGGAGATGGAGACGAACGCCGAGCTGATTGATTTCAAGATGGCGGCGGAGGAGGAGAAGCGGTTACGTCATGACGTGATGGCGCACGTCCACGCCTTCAGCCACTGCTGTCCCAAGGCAGCCGGGATCATCCACCTGGGAGCCACGTCCTGCTACGTGGGAGACAACACTGTGAGCATCGTTCACTGTGCGCTGCCCTGAGCAGTCCCCAGCGTTCTGCAGATCCTTTTAAAACAGGAGACCGTGTAGCCATCAGCTCGGGGTCCTCACACACAGCTCCACATGCGCTCATTTATTCCAAACTCAGGAAATTACATTTTAACCCTCTCCGGTCCGATGTCGGACCCTGTCCAACATCATCAAAAAGACGCAAAAAACAGGTCTCTAGTCGTTTTTCACCGGAAAAAGCAGAGAAAACCATTCAATAGCCGAGTGAGACCGATAGGAGCGGAGAAAAAAAAAAGGGGCGTATCTCATGAATACTGACCCGACACCACATAGATAACACGGACATACACAAACAAGATAGCTGCTTCTGCATCCAGCGCTCAAAGAACATCACAAACATCTGCAGAGCGTTTTGAGATGTTACAGTAATAAAATAACGACTCGGATCACATGATCGAGGAGTTTGGTGATAAAACGAGCGATCAGGAGATGATTTATCGGTATGCACGACTATGAAGAGGTATGTGATAAATACAGCGAACAAGGAGCGGGGCTGGAGAGGCAGTACTGAGAGTCCTGTTGATATGCAGAGACTTTTAAACCTGTTTTACTGTGAAAAAAAATACTTTTAAACAGCGCGTCTAAAATAAACAGCGTGTGAAAATAAATTGGACCCCAGTTCAAATCCCACCTCAGCCACTGACTCATTGTGTGACCCTGAGCGAGTCACTTCACCTCCTTGTGCTCCGTCTTTCGGGTGAGACGTAGTTGTAAGTGACTCTGCAGCTGATGCATAGTTCACACACCCTAGTCTCTGTAAGTCGCCTTGGATAAAGGCGTCTGCTAAATAAACACATAATAATAATAATACAGGAGGTGGGACGGCAGGGTTTTGGATGAGGGATTTTAGGAGGAGGGAGGCTCAAAGAGAAGAGGCAGGCTGCAATGTTTGTGATTTTAAGAACCTTATTTTGGTTTTTTTTTGTTTTCCTTCAGGATCTCATAGTTCTCCGTGATGGGTTTGATATCCTGTTACCCAAGGTAAGAATGAAGTGTGGTTCTGATCCAGTAAGGGTTTCATCGCTGAGCCAAGGTAAGAGTGAAGTGTGGTTCTGGTCCAGTAAGGGTTTCATCGCTGAGCCAAGGTTAGAGTGAAGTGTGGTTCTGGTCCAGTAAGGGTTTCATCGCTGACCCAAGGTAAGAATGAAGTGTGGTTCTGATCCAGTAAGGGTTTCATTGCTGACCCAAGGTAAGAATGAAGTGTGGTTCTGATCCAGTAAGGGTTTCATCGCTGAGCCAAGGTAAGAATGAAGTGTGGTTCTGATCCAGTAAGGGTTTCATTGCTGACCCAAGGTAAGAGTGAAGTGTGGTTCTGATCCAGTAAGGGTTTCATCGGTGAGCCAAGGTTAGAGTGAAGTGTGGTTCTGGTCCAGTAAGGGTTTCATCGCTGAGCCAAGGTTAGAGTGAAGTGTGGTTCTGGTCCAGTAAGGGTTTCATCGCTGAGCCAAGGTTAGAATGAAGTGTGGTTCTGGTCCAGTAAGGGTTTCATCGCTGAGCCAAGGTTAGAATGAATTGTGGTTCTGGTCCAGTAAGGGTTTCATCGCTGAGCCAAGGTTAGAATGAAGTGTGGTTCTGATCCAGTAAGGGTTTCATCGCTGAGCCAAGGTTAGAATGAAGTGTGGTTCTGGTCCACTAAGGGCTTCATCGCTGACCCAAGTACATCAACGTGATTTCGTCAGATTCCAGGATAAAGAAACAAGGTTTTTAAGCTGCTAGAAATTGAAGCTCTGCGCTTCAGTCCTCTTAAAGGAGAAGTCTCTAGAGAATCGTTGAAATCCTCTCTTAATTCTGTCTCTTAGCTGCCCCTGACCAAGCAGTCCTATCAATACTGCAGCCAGAGCTTGAAAGCTCAGCTCGACCTGGTAGAATGTCCGCTGTGGATACGACGCTGTGTAGGGACAGCAAGGACGTCCTCCATGAACGTGAAGACGTACGTGAGGTTTCCTGTGTAGCGCGGGAGTCAAATCAACTAAACGCCGTTTAAAAATCCTGTCTACAGCAAACATTCAGAAAGATGTGCTGCGCAGTGCGCGTGCGGATAGCAGATGTGAAGTAAATGCGTTTTTCTGTTCAGAGTTACACTAGCGCACCCTGATTGTAGTTATCCAGAAGGAGCTGGTAGAATACAGGACCCTGAACCGCAGTGGAAGTGTTGAATCACAGCAACCAAACGCTGCAGGAGACCGGAACAGGAACACGAGACTTCTGCTTGAAATGATACCGAGATGATGTGTAGAAATGTACTTGCTTAGCAGGAGGTGCTTAGCGATTTCAGGTGGGATTAATCTGAGCTGATGTTTCCCCTTCTCTCCCAGCTGGCTTCAGTGTTTGGCTGTTTTGCTGAGGCTCTCAGCGGTTTGTCAGCTGTGTTTCAGGCTCTTGTGCAGTTTTGCAGAGAGGCTCTTGTGCAGACTCTCAGTGTGTGTGTTCCTCTTGCCAGTCCCTACACTGGGCTTTTGTACTGTCACTATTCTTGTCAGTTCTGTCAGTGTGTTTGTGAGGCTCTTGTGCAGTCCTGTCAGTGTGTTTGTGAGGCTCTTGTGCAGTCCTGTCAGTGTGTGTGTGATGCTCTTGTGCAGTCCTGTCAGTGTGTTTGTGAGGCTTTTGTGCGGTCCTGTGTTTGTGATGCTCTTGTGCAGTCCTGTCAGTGTGTTTGTGAGGCTCCTCAGTGTGTTTGTGAGGCTCTTGTGCACCTGTCATCTTGGGCATTCTTGTGCAGTCCTCCTGTGTTTGTGAGGCTCTTGTGCAGTCCTGTCAGTGTGTTTGTGAGGCTCCTTGTGTTTGTGAGGCTCTTGTCCTGTCAGTGTGTTTGTGAGGCTCTTGCAGTCCTGTCAGTCCTGTCAGTGTGTTTGTGATGCTCTTGTGCGGTCCTGTCAGTGTGTTTGTGAGGCTCTTGTTGTCCTGTCAGTCCTGTGTCAGTGTGTTTGTGAGGCTCTTGTGCAGTCCTGTCAGTGTGTTTGTGAGGCTCTTGTGCAGTCCTGCAGTCCTGTCAGTCCTGTGTTTGTTTGTGAGGCTCTTGTGCAGTCCTGTCAGTGTGTTTGTGAGGCTCTTGTGCAGTCCTGTGTTTGTGAGGCTCTTGTGCAGTCCTGTCAGTGTGTTTGTGAGGCTCTTGTGCAGTCCTGTCAGTGTGTTTGTGAGGCTCTTGTGCAGTCCTGTCAGTGTGTTTGTGAGCTCTTGTGCAGTCCTGTGTGTTTGTGTGTTTGTTAGGCTCTTGTGCAGTCCTGTCAGTGTGTTTGTGAGGCTCTTGTGCAGTCCTGTCAGTGTGTTTGTGAGGCTCTTGTGCAGTCCTGTCAGTGTGTTTGTGAGGCTCTTGTGCAGTCCTGTGTTTGTGATGCTCTTGTGCAGTCCTGTCAGTGTGTTTGTGAGGCTCTTGTGCAGTCCTGTCAGTGTGTTTGTGAGGCTTGTGCAGTCCTGTCAGCAGTCCTGTGCAGTCCTGTCAGTGTGTTTGTGAGGCTCTTGTGCAGTCCTGTCAGTGTGTTTGTGAGGCTCTTGTGCAGTCCTGTCAGTGTGTTTGTGAGGCTCTTGTGCAGTCCTGTCAGTGTGTTTGTGAGGCTCTTGTGCAGTCCTGTCAGTGTGTTTGTGAGGCTCTTGTGCAGTCCTGTCAGTGTGTTTGTGAGGCTCTTGTGCAGTCCTGTCAGTGTTTGTTTGTGCCTGTCAGTGTGTTTGTCCTGTCAGTCCTGTCAGTGTGTTTGTGAGGTCCTGTCAGTGTGTTTGTGAGGCTCTTGTGCAGTCCTGTCCTGTCAGTGTGTTTGTGAGGCTCTTGTGCAGTCCTGTCAGTGTGTTTGTGAGGCTCTTGTGCAGTCCTGTCAGTGTGTTTGTGAGGCTCTTGTGCAGTGCTGTGTTTGTGAGGCTCTTTTGCTCTTGTGCAGTCCTGTCAATCTGTTCCTTTTGCCCTGTCAAGGCTCTTGGCCCAGCTGACCACCCTGTGTGGTTTGTGAGGCTCTTGTGCAGTCTGTCTGTGTTTGATCCTTGGACCTGTGTTTGGACTCTTGTGCAGTCCTGAATTTGGAGAGGCTCTTGTGCAGTCCTGTCAGTGTGTTTGTGAGGCTCTTGTGCAGTCCTGTCAGTGTGTTTGTGAGGCTCTTTGTTTCCTGTGGGGGCTCAAAGTCCTGTCCAGTGTGTTTGTGACCTCTTGGCAGTCCTGTCAGTGTGTTTGTGACTCTTGGCCCTTTGTTTGTGCTTCCCTGCAAGGCTCTTTGCAGGGGAACCATGATAAGCTTGGAGAGTACACTCAAAGGAACCCTACCTTTGAGGGGAACCATGATAAGGTACACCGCTGCCTACCTCCTAACGAGGGACCGGGGAGGAAGTGTGGACCTGGTAATGAGAGCTGAAGGACTAGGAACGGGGGTAGTGTGGCTTAGCAGTTGGAGAAAGACTGAGAGGTTGGCACATTGTGGCCTAGTGGTTGGGGCTGAGCAGCTGGGAATAAGGGAGGCAGTGTGGCCCAGTTGGTAGAGCTGATGGACTGGGACAGAGGGAGGCAGTGTGGCCCAGCGGTTGGCGAAGGACTGAGGTGGGAGCATTGCAGCCTATTGGTCAATCTGTCACATTTTATCTTCAAATATCTTATTTTTGTTTTTAAGGTTGAAGAGCTTGACAGACTGGTAACAGAAATGGCTGGATTCAAACAGTACGTGTTTTCTTTTTTGTTTATTTGGAGAGGTGGGGCAGTTGAACAGTCAATAAAGCGAGGGATATTTTGTAAGGCTAGGGAGAGCCTTGCACGACTAGGAGCGATGCGAGTCGTGTTTCCTGTTTGGAGCGAGGAATAGGTCTAATGAACCTTGACTGGCAAAGCGTGATGTGTTTTGAAAGGCCCGCTGCACTGCGGATCACGTCCATCGTTCCCTGGAATATTAAAGAAACAGTCGTGTGCAAATGTATCGGAACACCTCGTTCATATCCTTCATAATCCTACCTTCATGAAATTGAGATTTCCACATGCATAGCAGAAGCAGTCGGGTGTTGTGATGAGTTTGCACACGTGTGTGTTTTTCCGAGTACCTGCTGTGTAAACACACTGATTTGAGAGACGTTGAATGTAAAGTGACGCTCAGTGTTTTTACAGGGAGTCATGTTTCTTCGCTTGGGTAACAGTGTGCTGTCATCACTCTCTGCAGGGCGTACCTGGTGACCGGACAGACGTACAGCCGCAAGGTGGACATCGACTCCCTGTCTGTGCTGTCCAGCCTGGGGCCACCGTGCACAAGGTGAGTGACCCAGACAGCTTCATGTTCGCATTCATGGACTCCCTGTCTGCGCTGTCCAGCAGTGATCCAGACAGCTTCATATTCACATTCAAACATCCACATGCCCATTCTCTCCAGGGAGGCGTCGGTATACGATTCCTTCAGACAGGAGATCTGGAGGAGCTGCAATCACAGCTATACGATTCCTTCAGACAGGAGATCTGGAGGGGCTGCAATCACAGCTATACGATTCCTTCAGACAGGATAGGAGATCTGGAGGGGCTGCAATCACAGCTATACGATTCCTTCAGACAGGATAGGAGATCTGGAGGAGCTGCAATCGCTGCTCTACGATTCCTTCAGACAGGATCGGAGATCTGGAGGGGCTGTAATCACAGCTATACGATTCCTTCAGACAGGATAGGAGATCTGGAGGAGCTGCAATCACAGCTCTGGATGATTCCTTCCTTCAGACAGGATCGGAGATCTGGAGGGGCTGGAATCACAGCTGCAATCACGATTCCTTCAGACAGGATCGGAGATCTGGAGGGGCTGCAATCACAGCTATACGATTCCTTCAGACAGGATAGGAGATCTGGAGGGGCTGCAATCACAGCTATACGATTCCTTCAGACAGGATAGGAGATCTGGAGGAGCTGCAATCACAGCTATACGATTCCTTCAGACAGGATCGGAGATCTGGAGGGGCTGCAATCACAGCTAGACGATTCCTTCAGACAGGATCGGAGATCTGGAGGGGCTGCAATCACAGCTATACGATTCCTTCAGACAGGATCGGAGATCTGGAGGGGCTGCAATCACAGCTATACGATTCCTTCAGACAGGATAGGAGATCTGGAGGGCTGCAATCACAGCTATACGATTCCTTCAGACAGGATCGGAGATCTGGAGGAGCTGCAATCACAGCTATACGATTCCTTCAGACAGGATTCGGAGATGCAATCACAGCTATCTCGATTCCTTCAGACAGGATCTCTGGAGGGGCTGCAATCACAGCTATATTCCTTCCTTCAGGACAGGAGATCTGGAGGAGCTGCAATCACAGCTAGACGATTCCTTCAGACAGGATCGGAGATCTGGAGGGGCTGCAATCACAGCTATACGATTCCTTCAGACAGGATCGGAGATCTGGAGGGGCTGGAATCACAGCTTGGGCTGTCTAGAACTACCCTTCTATTTATACTGAAAACACACCGTTTAAAATAACATGGCATCCCTGAACTCCATTCCCTTTTCTCTGTTCTTACGAAATAAACCAATTTCTGTGGCAGCAGGTCATTGTGCTTCTCAGCTGGCCATCGCTGTACGATACACACCACAGGTTAAACACAGGTCAGTACATGCGCGTTCTCTAGCCACAGCTCGTTATAACACACGTGTCGCGACCATGTCTTTTGAACGGGTCCTTCGTACGGTCATGTCCTCTTGGCATGTTTATCTTCTACACCTCGTTCACTGAGCGCATCACTCAAACGCCCACGTTTTCCTAATCGCACTCGGAGCTGTGCAGCTCTCTCACTGCAGTGGCTGGTCCACTTGGTGCACACGATCGTCACGTTTCCTCTGCGTTATGCAACCCATCGCTGCTTGTACGGCTGTGCCGCCAGCGTAAGGGCTTTTGTGTCTGTTCGAGCCGTCCTGTTTTGCCTTTTTTGAATTGCATCTCCTTCCTCTTTCCTCCACAGATCTGCACCGATATCCGTCTGCTGGCCAACCTGAAGGAGCTGGAGGAACCCTTTGAGAAGGACCAGATTGGTGAGGGAGTCATTCAGGACTAGCCTTCTCATTCATACAGAGTCTGAGCCCTTTGAGAAGGACCAGATTGGTGAGGGAGTCCTTCAGGACTAGCCTTCTCATTAATACAGAGAATGAGCCCTTTGAGAAGGACCAGATTGGTGAGGGAGTCATTCAGGACTAGCCTTCTCATTCATACAGAGTCTGAGCCCTTTGAGAAGGACCAGATTGGTGAGGGAGTCCTTCAGGACTAGCCTTCTCATTCATAAGAACATGAGAAAGTTTCCAAACGAGAGGAGGCCCCATTCGGCCGATCTTGCTTGTTTGGTTGTTAGTAGCTTATTGATCCCAGAATCTCATCAAGCAGCTTCTTGAAGGATCCCAGGGTGTCGGCTTCAACAACATTACTGGGGAGTTGGTTCCAGACCCTCACAATTCTCTGTGTAAAAAAGTGCCTCCTATTTTCTGTTCTGAATGCCCCTTTATCTAATCTCCATTTGTGACCCCTGGTCCTTGTTTCTTTTTTTTCAGGTCAAAAAAGTCCCCTGGCTCGACATTGTCTATACCTTTTAGGATTTTGAATGCTTGAATCAGATCGCACAGTAGTCTTCTTTGTTCAAGACTGAACAGATTCAATTCTTTTTAGCCTGTCTGCATACGACATGCCTTTTAAACCGGGATAATTCTGGTCGCTCTTCTTTGCACTCTTTCTAGAGCAGCAATATCCTTTTTGTAACGAGGTGACCAGAACTGAACACAATATTCTAGGTGAGGTCTTACTAATCCATTGTAAAGTTTCAGCATTACTTCCCTTGATTTAAATTCAACACTCTTGACAATATAGCCGAGCATCTTGCATAGAGGTCTTACCTTGCAGGTTGTATAGTGACCGTCGTGGGTCTGCAGGTTTTGAGGTCACTTTGCGGGTCACTTGGGTGGCCTGTGAATCGATTCCTCTTATCTTGTGCTCTGCAGCTCACTTTGCACTTGAGAAAAAAAAGCTTTGCAAATCTGCCTTAATTTATTTTTCTTACCTGAAACCGTTTGCAAATTCAGTTTAGAGAAGGGGATGGATTTTAAAGGACAATGAACAGCTGGTTTAAGAGCCCAATTCAATTATTTTTAAATCCAAGAACACTCGATTTTAGATTCAGATTTGTCAAAGACTTCATTGGTAACAGCCAGGTAGGTCAGTCCCAGGACTGGCGTGTGTTTTTAATGGACAGGGTTTAAGAATGAAATCTCTTCTGCCTAGATGATAGAGGGACTTCATCGAAGTGCCTCATGATCCAGATCAAATGAACCCAAGTCCCCGTCCTATCCTGTGATTCGGGGCTCTTGTTGTGCTAAGAGGGACGATGGATCTAAAGGCTGCTTCTGTCTCACAAACTCTGTTAAGCTCCTGAAAACAGAAAAGGCTCCACATGCGTTATTATTGCATTTCCCCCCAAACCCTTTTCCAGCTGTTGGTTAAATGATCTGGTCCTGAGATTAGAAGACAGCGTTGACTGATTTTTAACCCCTCGTGTCCCAGGCTCCAGCGCCATGGCGTACAAACGCAACCCCATGCGCTCGGAGCGTTGCTGCAGCCTGGCCCGCCACCTCATCACCCTGATCATGGACCCGCTGCAGACCGCCGCTGTGCAGTGGTTTGAGAGGACGCTGGATGACAGCGCCAACAGGTACCAGATACATCTGCCATTGGTTTATTCAGCACAGGTACATCTCCGTGGTACAGCACTAATACAGTGAGAGAGAGAGAGAGCAAGGGAATCCATACTCCATGAAATAACAGTAAAATAATTCCAAACAATTACTGTACAGCCAGAAATCTGTAAGTGTGGAGTAGTGGTTAGGGCTCTGGACTCTTGACCGGAGGGTTGTGGGTTCAATCCCAGGTGGGGGGGACACTGCTGCTGTACCCTTGAGCAAGGTACTTTACCTAGATTGCTCCAGTAAAAACCCAACTGTATAAATGGGGAATTGTATGTAAAAATAATGTGATATCTTGTAACAATTGTAAGTCGCCCTGGATAAGGGCGTCTGCTAAGAAATAAATAATAATAATAATAATTTATTAACCCCCCCACTCATTTGCATCTATTAAACCAGTTTGTGCTTTTTAATCAGGCATCTTAATCTACTTCTAAAAAGCCTCCTGCGTTTCACCATTTGTTGCAATGTGTTCCTTTTCTCTTGCAATTTAAGATTGATTGCATATTAAAGTCATCAGTTAAGTTAGACAGTCTCTGACTTGCGTATTTTGACAGTGCTCCAGTGGTTTGATCTCGCAGGCACGGCAGATCGAACCGGACGCAGCGGGGGGGTGTTTGAATAATCTCTCCATCCCGAAGGGAAGGAGCTTGCACGGTCCGGCTGAGTGTAACTCTCCTCTCCTCTCCTCTCAGGAGGGTTTCCTTGCCCGAAGCGTTCCTCACGGCGGATATCATCCTGAGCACGCTCCAGAACATCTCCGAGGGGCTGGTCGTCTACCCCAAGGTGAGAGGCTCTTCCCTGCTCGCTGCACACCCCCCGATAGAGTGAACTCCTGTTGCTTCATGCAGGCGAACGAAACCTGCTGAGTAATGTTATGTTATCGTATTGTGCTCCAGAGAAACAGTTTGCTTTAAAATAGGACTGTGTGTGTGTGTCCTGGGCTTCCAGTGAAATCTCAATCTCTCTCTCCCTCCCTCCTTGCTCTCTCTCCCTCCTCCCTCCGCTCTCTCTGTCTCTCCCTCTCCCTCCCTCTCTGTCTTTCCCTCCCTCTCTCTCTCTCCCTCCTCCCCTCCCTCTCTTTCTCTCCCTCCCTCCTCTTTCTCTCTCCTCCTCTTTCTCCCTCCCTCCTCCTCTCTCCTCCCTCCCCCTCTCCTCCTCCCTCCCTCCTTTCTCTCTCTCTCCTCCTCCCTCCCTTTCTCTCTGTCCTCTCCCTCCCTCTCTCTCTGTCCCTCTCCCTTTCCTCTTTCTGTCCCTCTCCCTCTCTCACTCTCTCTCTGTCTCTCTCTCTGTCTCTGTCTCTCTCCCTTCCCCTCTCTCTCTTCCCCTCTCTCTCTCTCTGTTTCCTCTCTCCCTCTCTCTCTCTCTCTCTCGTGTGTTGCAGGTGATTGAGAGACACATCCGTCTTGAGCTGCCCTTCATGGCCACTGAGAACATCATCATGGCCATGGTGAAGGCAGGAGGCAGCCGACAGGTGGGTGGATCCTCTCTGATTGTAATCTCAGTGTGTTTTACAGGATTGTATGGGTGTGTGTGTCTCTCCTCCAGTGTGTTTTACAGGATTGTATGGGTGTGTGTGTGTGTGGCAAATCAGTGTGTTTTACAGGATTGTATGGGTGTGTGTTGTATCTCCAGTGTGTTTTACAATTGTCTGTGTGTGTCCTGCTCATCTCCTGTGTTTTACAGGATTGTCTGGGTGTGTGTGTGTCCCTGCTCATCTCCAGTGTTTTCTTGTATGGGTGTGTGTGTGTGTGTGTTTTACCCTCATCCCAGTGTGTTTTACAGGATTGTATGGGTGTGTGTGTGTGTGCTCATCTCCAGTGTGTTTTACAGGATTGTATGGGTGTGTGTGTGTGTCTCATCTCCAGTGTGTTTTACTTGTATGGGTGTGTGTGTGTCTCTCTGCTCATCTGTGTTTTACAGGATTGTATGGGTGTGTGTGTGTCACTCTCTGTGTTTTACAGGATTGTATCTCTCTCTGTGTGTCTCTCATCTCCAGTGTGTTTACAGGATTGTATGGGTGTGTGTGTCCTCTCTCTCTCATCTCTCTGTCTTACTCTCTCTCTCTCTCTCTCTCCAGTGTGTTTTACAGGATTGTATGGGGTGTGTGTGTCGCTGCACATCTCCAGTGTGTTTTAGGATTGTATGGTGTGTGTGTGTCCTTCATGGCCACTGTGTGTATATGCTCATCTCCATGTGTTTACATTGGTGGGTGTGTGTGTGTCGCTGCTCATCTCCAGTGTGTTTTTACAGGATTGTATGGGTGTGTTTACAAGTGGGTGTGGCTCATCTCCAGTGTGTTTTACAGGATTGTATGGGTGTGTGGTGTGTTTACAGGATTGTGGGTGTGTGTGTGTAGCTGCTCATCTCCAGTGTGTTTTACAGGTTGTATGGGTGTGTGTGTGTGTCTGCTCATCTCCAGTGTGTTTTACAGGATTGTATGGGTGTGTGTGTGTGTGTGTGCTCATCTCAGTGTGTGTGTGTGTGTCCCTGCTCATCTCCAGTGTGTTTTACAGGATTGTATGGGTGTGTGTGTGTAGCTGTCATGTCCAGTGTGTTTGTTGTATGTGTGTGTGTGTGTGTCCCTGCTCATCTCCAGTGTGTTTTGTTACAGGATTTTTACAAGGATATGGGTGTGTGTGTGTGTCGCTGCTCATCTCCAGTGTGTTTTACAGGATTGTATGGGTGTGTGTGTGTGTCGCTGCTCATCTCCAGTGTGTTTTACAGGATTGTATGGGTGTGTGTGTGTGTCGCTGCTCATCTCCAGTGTGTTTTTACAGGATTGTATGGGTGTGTGTGTCTGCTCATCTCCAGTGTGTTTTACAGGATTGTATGGGTGTGTGTGTGTCGCTGCTCATCTCCAGTGTGTTTTACAGGATCGTATGGGTGTGTGTGTGTCCCTGCTCATCTCCAGTGTGTTTTACAGGATTGTATGGGTGTGTGTGTGTGTGTCGCTGCTCATCTCCAGTGTGTTTTACAGGATTGTATGGGTGTGTGTGTGTGTCCCTGCTCATCTCCAGTGTGTTTTACAGGATTGTATGGGTGTGTGTGTGTCGCTGCTCATCTCCAGTGTGTTTTACAGGATTGTATGGGTGTGTGTGTGTGTGTCGCTGCTCATCTCCAGTGTGTTTTACAGGATTGTATGGGTGTGTGTGTGTGTGTCGCTGCTCATCTCCAGTGTGTTTTACAGGATTGTATGCTCATCTCATCTCCAGTGTGTTTTACAGGATTGTATGGGTGTGTGTGTGTGTCGCTGCTCATCTCCAGTGTGTTTTACAGGATTGTATGGGTGTGTGTGTGTGTCGCTGCTCATCTCCAGTGTGTTTTACAGGATTGTATGGGTGTGTGTGTGTGTGTCGCTGCTCATCTCCAGTGTGTTTTGGAGGATTGTCATGAGAAGGTTCTCATCTCCAGTGTCCCAGCTTGGCGGGGTGTGTGTGTGTCAAACAGGAGGGCGTGTTTTAGGATTGTGTGACCTCATCACCCAAGTGTGTTTTACAGGATTGTATGGGTGTGTGTGTGTCGCCCCTCATCTCCAGTGTGTTTTTACTCCCATCCTGGGACAGGATTGATGGGTGTGTGTGTGTCACCCATCCTGGACCCCAAAACCTTCACTGGTGTTTTTACAGGCCCCATCTCCTGTGTGTTTTACAGGTAATGCTCCTCATCTGGAACCAAAGGCTTCCCTCCATCCCAGTCCGTTGGCTCTAACCCCTGGAGCCACACTGCTTCCCTTCCTCCCTCTCTCCCTCCCTCCCAGTCTATCCCTCCCTGTCTCTCCCTCCATCCCTCTGTCTCTCCCTCCCTGTCTCCCCTCAGGATTGTCCCTCCCAGTCTCCATCCCTGTCTCTCCCTCTGTCCCAGGATTGTATGGGTGTCCCTCCCATCTCCCAGTCTCCCTCCATCCCTCTGTTTCTCCCTCCTGTCCTCCCCAGCTCCGTCCCTCCCAGTCTCCATCCCTGTCTCTCCCTCTGTCCCTCCCTCCTGGGACAGCCTCCCTCCTCCCCAAAACCCTCCCCCCCAGTCTCTCCTCAAAGTTCTAACCCCGTGCAGCCACACCACTTCCCCCCTCCCCCCTCTCTCCATCCCTGTCTCTCCCCTCCCTCCCTCCTCTCCTCCTCCCAGTCCCTCCCCTCTCTCCCTCCCTCCCCTCCCAGTCTCTCCCTCCTCCATCCCCCTCCATCCCTCTGTCTCTCCCTCCCTGTCTCTCCCTCCGTCCCTCCCAGTCTCCATCCCTGTCTCTCCCTCTGTCCCTCCCTCCCTCCCTCTCTCCCTCCCTCCCAGTCTCTCCTCAGTTCTAACCCCTGCAGCCACACTGCTTCCCTCCCTCCCAGTCCTCTACTGTAACCACTGGGGCCTCACCTGGACTCTCTGTCCTGGGATCAGTCCTAAAAGCCTTTCCCCTCTCCCTCTCCCAGGTTAAAAAGTTCCTGTCCCGTGGAAGTCGCCCCCTGCTGTTGCCGTTTGAGGCCGAGATGAATGTGAAGATCGAGCTGGAAATCTGAACACTGGGTTTTGTTTTCACAATAAAAGCTTCCTGGATGACCAGTCGAAGTGCGAGGCCGTGTGATTTGTGTTGTCTGAAGTATGAAGCAGGAAAGACATGCTGTCCCCTTTATTTAGGATCTAGAAACACTTTAGGAGATGTTATCAAGGAGCACCTCCACACAGGCCATGTCCTTTATTTAAATACAGCCCATGAATTGACGTTTAATAGAGGCAGGGACGTTTGGTTTTGGTTTAGCTGTTTAGTTGTCAATCAACCAATTAATTGTAAAAAAATAAAACAGAAATAAATACCGAAGAGATACTTGTTTTTACATTTCTCATCGATCCCATGATTGGAGCCGCTTTTTAAAAGTAACCAAAAAATCTAACTTTTGAATTATTTAATGACAAAATGTCACATATTTGTATCACAATTGTTGTTTAAGTGGGATTTGCCGATGTTCTCCTGAAATTTTACATGGTGTATCTAATTACTGTGTATTTACATTGTAGTAAATGCATGTCTACTCGCATAATTACAATGTTATTACGCAGAGCTGCAATGTACTTGCTGTGTAAATCCTTTAGCAGGATAAATGAAAGTGCACAATCCTATCAGAAAGGGGTTAGGGTTCTATCATGCAAAAAGATTTGCACATTAAATACATTTTAAATACGTTTTCCTTTGTGCAAGGGGTCAGGGACCTATAGGCCCCCAGCGGGGTCCAGGGGCATTTCATCGACACCCTTCAGCTGTCAGAAGTCAATTTTACACCTAAAAAGATGACAGTGTTAATAAGTGGGGAGCCGGGTTCATGAACAATCACACTGTTAGTTGGATGGGGGAATGTAAATGTGCATGTAAAGAATTATATTATGTGAAGACTGTTTTAGGATACCAGTAATCTGTGTAATAATCAGAACTAATGGTAGCACATGCTAAACTGGAAAATGCTGCCAATCTCACTGCTGGGTAGATTGAAATCATTTGGAAGGTGTGTGAACTATGCATCAGCTGCAGAGTCACTTACAACTACGTCTCACCCGAAAGACTGAGCACAAGGAGGTGAAGTGACTTGCTCAGGGTCACACAATGAGTCAGTGGCTGAGGAGGGATTTGAACCGGGGACCTCCTGGTTAAAAGCCCTTTTCTTTAACCACTGGACCACACAGCCGCCAATAAAATGTGTGACAATGTTTAACAAAAAATGTTAGGATTACACAATGATTATTTAAAACCGGAGAAGAGATATCATCAGGAGAGACAAATAACAAGGCGTTGACGTCACAAATAACAAGGCGTTGACGTCACAAATTCACTGTAAGGAAGATTATCCTTCCTAATAATAATAATAATAATAATAATAATAATAATAACAATAATAATGTCGTCATAATCTTTGTTAGATAGCGTCTTTCATTAGAAGGATCTTAAAGCTCTTACAAAGAAAAAGCCGTAAAAAAAGACCATGCAACTGCAGATCGCAAATAAAAACTAACAACAGCCAAACACGTGTGCCCTTTTTACATGCAATACAGTGTCACAGATCACTGAAATAAGAAACAAGCAAACAGAATGCTTAATTTAAAAAAAAAAAAATACAAATCAGGCAAAATAGTAGATCGCAAATAAAAAAAATAACGAAAATATCGATGATGGAGGCAGTTTTGGAAGAAAAAAACAAGGTCAGCTGTTATGCTAATTTTCATTTAGTTTATTTTAGAAATGTCTTAACTGACTCAGCACGTTATTATCAAGTGATAACATTCTTTACAAAAAAAAAAAGCATTTCGCCCAAAACAGTTATCATGTCAATTTCAGTTCACGGTGCCTACTGTTCAAGATATATAACAATGACCAGAGTGTGAAAAATGGTGTTTGACCAAAAACAGTGGCTAGACTGAGTCCACCCTTCCAAAAACGTGAGTGGACCGCGTCCACCCCCCCAGTCTAACACTAAAATGCATATATGCACCAGCTTTACTTTAGACCTGGGCAAAAGTGTATTTGTTTGATATATTTTTTAAGTGTTTTTGCACTGCGTATTCCATATACATATAAGCATTTCAAAATGCATGTTTGGCTTGTATAATCTAGTTTTAAAAAAATAAATAAAAAACAGACAACTCTCACATTTTAGGGAGGGAAAAACAGCGTTCTTAAATTTGCTATCGTTGCAGCATTGCGCAGTTCATTAGGCGTCCACGAGGTGGCAGCGCTGCACTGCTTTCGAATCTAGCATTGTAACAAGGACGCTTTTGACGCAATCGGCCTCTGAGCTCCGCGAGAATGAGAATCCTTCAGATCAGAGACTGGAAAGCAAGGGTGTGTTCTAAAGCATTGGAGAAAGCGCTGTATTCAATTACGCATGCGCATTACATGTATTCCTTCTGTGGTGTCCAATGATTTTCTCTCTGCAATATAAGATTTTCAATGATGTTAAAATCTTCAGTTAAATTAGGCAATCACTCATTTATTCTTGACGCTTTTCCGAGATTTTCAGTTGCGGTGGTTTGATTTCGCATGCACAACAAATCCGAACTCCAGAAGCACTGGGGAGTTCTGATAGATTTGCACACTGCTGCTCTGTAGCTGTCTGCCTGTACTGATGATAGATAATGCAACATGAACGACAGACTGTATCAAGCGCTCTAAATACTGCGGGTCCCTCTAATTACCGGGCGTCGCTCTTCCCCGACAGCCTGCGTTTGATCCCGGCTCCGTCGAGGCACCGTGACAGTCCTGTATTGATCCCTCCCTCTCTCGTTCTGATTCTGTACAGAAATCGCAAAGACAATCATTTTTCCGGACCCCTCTCCTCTCCCTCCGTTATCAATCAGTCTCTGCAGCGGCTGCTCTGTCAGATTGCTGATAATGAACAGCCCTTTTCAATCAAGCTGTCTCTGCTCGTTTCTTTTCTGAACCGCAGTGTTTTTTTTTTAGCGCTGGTTGCGGGGAATGAAGAGGGGGCTGCCAGAGGCACTGACTGCACCTCCAGCTCCAGGGCTGGGTGGCACGCTGGGAATCATTATTATTATTTTTTCTTAGCAGACGCCCTTATCCAGGGCGACTTACAATTGTTACAAGATATCACATTATTTTTACATACAATTCCCCATTTATACAGTTGGGTTTTTACTGGAGCAATCTAGGTAAAGTACCTTGCTCAAGGGTACAGCAGCAGTGTCCCCCCCTGATTGAACCCACGACCGTCCGGTCAAGAGTCCAGAGCCCCTGACCACTATTCCACACTGCTGCCCACAGCGTTGAGGCTGGCAGTGTTTGAGAAGCTCTGTTGAAACCCATGATGTATTTGAACCAGATTAAAAAAAAACCTTCCTGTGTAACGATGCACACAAGCATCCTGGAGTGATCCAAGCACTGAATCAGGGGCTGCTCTTCAGGGATTGAACCCAGGTCAGTTCCCTCGCTGTGCGCAGACAGGGCTGCTCTTCAGGGATTGAACCCAGGTCAGTTCCTCGCTGTGCACAGACAGGGTCTGCTCTTCAGGGATTGAACCCAGGTCAGTTCCCTCGCTGTGCGCAGACAGGGTCTGCTCTTCAGGGATTGAACCCAGGTCAGTTCCCTCGCGGTGCGCAGACAGGGTCTGCTCTTCAGGATTGAACCCAGGTCAGTTCCCTCGCCAGTGCAGACACAGGTCTGCTCTTCAGGGATTGAACCCAGGTCAGTTCCCTGTGCGCAGGGGTCTGCTCTTCGCCCAGGTCAGTTCCCTAGACAGGGTCTGCTCTTCAGGGATTGAACCCAGGTCAGTTCCCTCAGTTCCCTGTTTGCAGACAGGGTCTGCTCTTCAGGATTGAACCCAGGTCAGTTCCCTCGCTGGTGCACAGACAGGGTCTGCTCTTCAGGGATTGAACCCAGGTCAGTTCCCTCGCGGTGCGCAGACAGGGTCTGCTCTTCAGGGATTGAACCCAGGTCAGTTCCCTCAGGGTCTGCTCTTCAGGGATTGAACCCAGGTCAGTTCCCTCGCAGACAGGGGGTCTGCTCTTCAGGGATTGAACCCAGGTCAGTTCCCTCGCTGTGCGCAGACAGGGGCTGCTCTTCAGGGATTGAACCCAGGTCAGTTCCCTCGCTGTGCTGAGACAGGGTCTGCTCTTCAGGGATTGAACCCAGGTCAGTTCCTTCGCTGTGCACAGACAGGGTCTGCTCTTCAGGGATTGAACCCAGGTCAGTTCCTTGATCTTCAGGGATTGAACAGGTCAGTTCCTTGTGGTGCAGGGGCTGCTCTTCAGGGATTGAACCCAGGTCAGTTCCTCGCTGTGCGCAGACAGGGGCTGCTCTTCAGGGATTGAACCCAGGTCAGTTCCCTCGCTGTGCGCAGACAGGGGCTGCAGCTTGTTGGGATCATCGTTTATATTATTGTTCTCAGAGGTTGATTTGTGCAAGATCCCAGATCTGGGACCTTTGTGTCTGTCAGGTGGGAGTAATGCACTTTACAAATGAACCATACAGGGGAAGAAAAACTGCAACTTATATTTTGTTGCAAAAATACCTCTAGGTCGTAAAATATACGATGTCTGAGGAAGAAAATGACTAGTTGTTTTTCACAAGCATAAGCGCCCCAAATCGAGCCCCTGGCTCCTGTTCATCAGATGAACCCAGGGTATTGCTCAAACCTGAAGATGATGTTAAAACACAGCTTGATAAGACCAGCATACAGCCAGCGGCGCCGACAATAAAACAACCCTGCTCCACAAGCAGAGGGAACTGGAAGCATATAGGATGAGCTGGGACCCCAGGCCAGTACATTAGGTCTGGAAACAAAAATGCCGTCTTAGTTATGAGATCCGGTGACTCGTTTGTTTCCAATTGAACCCCCTGATTGTTTTGTTTTCCAGGGTGATATATATACACACCCTGGTCACGGGGGTTTGATTAGATCCTCTCTAAACTCTATTTAACAGTTAGGCTTCCCCTAGAAATGAGTAGCAGAGAGAGAAAAATGAAACATCACCAGCAGAATCGACAGCAGAGTCCTGGGGGACAGGCTGCAGTGTAATCAGCAGAGTCCTGGGGGACAGGCAGCAGTGTAATCAGCAGAGTCCTGGGGGACAGGCTGCAGTGTAATCAGCAGAGTCCTGGGGGACAGGCTGCAGTGTAATCAGCACAGTCCTGGGGGACAGACTGCAGTGTAATCAGCAGAGTCCTGGGGGACAGGCTGCAGTGTAATCAGCAGAGTCCTGGGGGACAGGCTGCAGTGTAATCAGCAGAGTCCTGGGGGACAGGCTGCAGTGTAATCAGCAGAGTCCTGGGGGACAGGCTGCAGTGTAATCAGCAGAGTCCTGGAGGACAGGCAGCAGTGTAATCAGCAGAGTCCTGGGGACAGGCTGCAGTGTAATCAGCAGAGTCCTGGGGACAGGCTGCAGTGTAATCAGCAGAGTCCTGGGGACAGGCTGCAGTGTAATCAGCACAGTCCTGGGGGACAGACTGCAGTGTAATCAGCAGAGTCCTGGGGGACAGGCTGCAGTGTAATCAGCAGAGTCCTGGGGGACAGGCTGCAGTGTAATCAGCAGAGTCCTGGGGGACAGGCTGCAGTGTAATCAGCAGAGTCCTGGGGGACAGGCTGCAGTGTAATCAGCACAGTCCTGGGGGACAGGCTGCAGTGTAATCAGCAGAGTCCTGGGGGACAGGCTCAGCCTCAGCTCTGAGATTGCAATCCATCCCAGTAAGACTGCTTCTCAATCAGGTTACATAGCAGGAGGAGGGATGCTCAGCATTGTAAAGTTGGGACAGCTTTTCTGGAAGGAGAACACCCTAAAACACATCATCAGCAAAGGGTATAAAGGCTCCGTGTGTTATTCTCTCAGAGTCCTGGGGACGGCTTGCAGTCACAAGCTGAAACAGTCCCATTTAGAGCCTCAGGAAGGGGCTACCCTCAGCCACTGACTCCCTGAGGTTTTCCCCCTCCTCAAAAATTAAAAATATGTGAGTAGGTTTTTTTTCCTTCCCTGAGTGCTGAGCGGTTTAATTTAGTTCTACATAAGAAACATAAGAACATAAGAAAGTTTATAAACAAGAGGCCCCATTCAGATCTTGCTGTTTGGTTGTTAGCAGCTTAATCCCAGAATCTCATCAAGCAGCTTCTTGAAGGATCCCAGGGTGTCAGCTTCAACAACATTACTGGGGAGTTGGTTCCAGACCCTCACAATTCTCTGGGGAAAAAATTGCCTGCAGTTTCTGTTCTCAATGCCCCTTTATCTAATCCTTTGGGGACCCCTGGTCCTTGTTTGTTTCAGGTCAAAAAAGTCCCCTGGGGACATTGTCTATGCAGGATTTTGAATGTTTGAATCAGATCAGAGTCTTCTTTGTTCAAGACTGTATTCAATTCTTTTTAGCCTGTCTGCATGACATGCCTTTTAAACCAGGGATAATTCTGCAGAGTCCTAGGGGACAATATCCTTTTTGCAGTGTAACACAATATTCTGGTGAGTCTTCCTAATGCATTGTAAAGGCTTCCCTTGTTTAAATTCAACCCTTCTCATAATATCCTAAATCATCTCATGGATAAATCATCTGGCATCAATAAATCATTCAGCTGATTCTCCGGCTGAATTCAGTTGCAGGCAGTGTAAACTCAGCATTCACCCTCCACAGGTATGCCCAGGATGCACAGCACACCGGCTGCCTGTCTGTGTCAGTGTTCATTGCAGCAGACTGTGTGGCCTGGATGGACAGTTTCAAATGTTGCTGACGAGGTTTGGTGCTTTGGGTGTAAACTGCTGTCCTGCCCTTGGATTGAACATTCATTTAGCAGCACCAAGGTGCACTCTGGGGATCCCAACCCCTGCAGTGCCCGTAATCCCTCACCCCTCCCCCTCACCCCCTCACCCCTCACCCCTCACCCCTCACCCTCACCCCTCCCCCTCACTGATGCTCTGGCTCTTTGTCTCTTTGTTCTGTTTAATTTAAACAAAGTGCCTCCACCAACACGGCAATACCTGTCCGAGTGGGCTCCCCTGCCAGCCCTGCAGCTCAGTGTTGGGGATGGAGGTCGTGGCTCGTGTTCTTCAATGGGGTGAGGGTGAGGATGTCTAAAAAGCAGCACAGCCCTGCAGCTCAGGTTGAGGGGAGGTTTTTTCCTTCCCTCAATGGGGTGGGGTGAGGGTGTCTATTGGGGGACACAGCCCTGCAGCTAGGATGGAGAAATTGGCTCGTGTTCAATGGGGTCGGGGTATAAACACAGCAGCAGAGTCAGTGTTGAGGGCCATGGAGGTGGTGGCAGTGTTCTTCAATGGGGAGTCCTATTTTAACACAGCAGCACACAAGGCAGCTCAGTGTTGTGGAGGGTGGCTCGTTAATGGGGTCGGGGGTGAGGGTGTCTATTTTAGATCAGCCCCTCAGCTCAGTGTTGAGGGATGGAGGGGGTACAGGGGATCCTGAGGATGTCTATTTTAGACACAGCAGCACACAGCCCTCAAAAGTGTTGAGGACAGTGGCTCCTGTTTCTTCAATTCAGGGTGTTGAGTCCAGGGGGTCAGTGTTGTCTAGCACAGTTTTCAATGGGGTGAGGGTGAGGATGTCTTTTTAACACAGAGGTCACAGCCCTGCAGCTCAGTGTTGAGGATGGAGGGCGTGGCTCGTGTTCTTCAATGGGGTGAGGGTCAGGATTCTTTTTGATCACAGCAGCACACAGCCCTGCATCAGTGTTGAGGGATGGGGCGTGGCTCGTGTTCTTCAATGGGGTGAGGGTGAGGATGTCTATTTTAGACACAGCAGCACACAGCCCTGCAGCTCAGTCTTGAGGGATGGGCGTGGCTCGTTTCTTCAATGGGGTTAGGGTGACCATGTCTATTTTAGACACAGCAGCACACAATTCTCAGTTTGAGGGATGGAGGCGTGGCTCCTTCAATGGGATTGGGTGAGGATGTTTTTTAGACACAGCAGCACACAGCCCTGCAGCTCAGTGTTGAGGGATGGGCAACTCAATTCTTCAATGGGGTGAGGAAGGATGTCTATTTTAGACACAGCTGCACATTGCAGCTCAGTGTTGAGGGATGGGCGTGGCTCGATTCTTCAATGGGGTCGGGGTGAGGATGTCTAAAACAGCAGCACACAGCCCTGCAGCTCAGTGTTGAGGGATGGAGGCGTGGCTTTGTTCTTCAATGGGGTCTGGGTGAGGTTGTTTTTTAGACACAGTTCTACACACAGCCCTGCAGCTCAGTGTTGAGGATGGGCATGGCTCTTTTCAATGGGGTCGGGGGTGGGGATGTCTGCCCAGACACAGCAGCACACAGTTTGCAGTTGTTGAGGGATGGGGCGTGGCTTGTTCTTCCAATGGGGTCTGTCTATTTTAGACAGCAGCACAAGCCCTGCAGCTCAGTGTTGAGGGATCCTTTGTTTTTCCCTTGGGTGTCATTTTAGACACAGCAGCACAACCTGCAGCTTACTGGGAGTTGGTTCCCAATGGGGTTGGATGTCTGTTTAGAAAACAGCAGCACACAGCCCTGCAGCTCAGTGTTGAGGGATGGAGGGCGTGGCTCTGTTCTTCAATGGGGTAGGATGTCTATTTTAAACACAGCAGCACACAGCCCTGCAGCTCAGTGTTGTGGGGCGTCTTTGTTCTTCAATGGGGTCGGGGTTGAGGATGTCTATTTTAGACACAGCAGCACACAGCCCTGCAGCTCAAGGATGGAGGGCCTGTTCTTCAATGGGAAAGGATGTCTATTTCACCAGCACACAGCCCTGCAGCTCAGTGTTGAGGGGATGGGGCGTGGCTCGTGTTCTTCAATGGGGTCGGGGTGAGGGGTGTCTATTTTAGACACAGCAGCACACAGCCCTGCAGCTCAGTGTTTGGGATGGAGGGCAAGGCTGTGTTCTTCAATGGGGTCATTGTTTTTAGACACAGCAGCACACAGCCCTGCAGCTCAGTGTTGAGGGATGGAGGGTAAACTTGTTCTTCAATGGGGTCTGGGGTGAGGGTGTCTATTTTGACACAGCAGCACACAGCCCTGCAGCTCAGTGTTGAGGATGGGCGTGGCTGCGTGTTCTTCAATGGGATGGGGTGAGGATTTTAGACACAGCAACCCCCTGCAGCTCAGTGTTGAGGGATGGAGGTGGGTCTGTTCTTCAATGGGGTGAGGGTGAGGATGTCTATTTTTAACACAGCCCTTGCAGCTCAGTGTTGAGGATGGGCGTGACTCGTGTTCTTCAATGGGGTCTCATGAGGGTATCCCTAAACAAGCAGCACAGCCCTGCAGCTCAGTGTTGAGGGATGGATGGCTCGTGTTCTTCAATGGGGTGAGGGGTGAGGATCAACAGCAGCAACAGCCCTGCAGCTCAGTGTTGAGGGATGGAGGGCGTGGCTCGTGTTCTTCAATGGGGTGAGGGTGAGGATGTCTATTTTAGACACAGCAGCACACAGCCCTGCAGCTCAGTGTTGAGGGATGGAGGGCGTGGCTCGTGTTCTTCAATGGGGTCGGGGTGAGGATGTCTATTTTAGACACAGCAGCACACAGCCCTGCAGCTCAGTGTTGAGGGATGGAGGTCGTGGCTCGTGTTCTTCAATGGGGTGATGGGTGAGGATGTCTATTTTAGTGCACACAGCCCTGCAGCTCAGTGTTGAGGGATGGAGGTGGCTCGTGTTCTTCAATGGGGTCGGGGGTGAGGGTGTCTATTTTAGACACAGCAGCACACAGCCCTGCAGCTCAGTGTTGAGGGATGGAGGGCGTGGCTCGTGTTCTTCAATGGGGTGAGGGTGAGGATGTCTATTTTAGACACAGCAGCACACATTCCTGCAGTGCAGTGTTGAGGGATGGGCGTGGTAGGATTCTTCAATGGGGTGGGTGAGGATGTCTATTTTAGACACAGCAGCACACAGCCCTGCAACTCAGTGTTGAGGGATGGGCGTGGCTCGTGTTCTTCAATAGAATTTGGGGTGTTTATTTTAGACACAGCAGCACACAGCCCTGCAGCTCAGTGTTGAGGGATGGAGGCCTGATGTCTATTTTAGACACAGCAGCACACAGCCTGCAGCTCATGTTGTTTATGGAGGGCATGGCTCTCGTGTTCTTCAATGGGGTCAATGAGGGTGTCTATTTTAGACACAGCAGCACACAGCCCTGCAGCTCAGTGTTGAGGGATGGAGGGTGGCTCGTGTTCTTCAATGGGGTGAGGGTGAGGATGTCTATTTTAGACACAGCAGCACACAGCCCTGCAGCTCAGTGTTGAGGGATGGAGGGCGTGGCTCGTCTTCAATGGGGTCGGGGTGAGGATGTCTATTTTAGACACAGCAGCACACAGCCCTGCAGCTCAGTGTTGAGGGATGGAGGGCGTGGCTCGTGTTCTTCAATGGGGTCGGGGGTGAGGATGTCTATTTTAGACACAGCAGCACAGCCCTGCAGCTCAGTGTTGAGGATGGAGGCAGGGTTCTTCAAGTGGGGAAGGGATGTCTTCATCTGTCATCTGTCTAGGGAGCTGCATCTATTTAGATACAGATACAATTCAGATTAGGAAATGGTTCTGGTTCTGCTTCTGCTTCTGCTTCTGGTTCTGGTTCTGGTTCTGGTAGGGAACTTTAACCTTGGATCAAATCACAGACACATCAAACACGTTTTAGGCATTTTCCAATACCAGATCAAATCCAATAGCTCGTATCTTATTAGTCCTTAATTAACAATACAATATTCTATCTCACCTCAATCCATTCCGTCCCTAACCAGAGTCCGCCTCCTCCTCCCCAGCCTCCACTTGCTTTTTGGATTCATCTAATGGGGAGGGCAGCTATCCTGCCTCCCTGCCCACGGCTTCCCTTCCTCTCTGTGAGTTCATTCATGGGCAGGAGTACCTCGAAAGGCAACGCCAAGGAATGTAATGTAAAATATGTAGAATGCAGTCGTGTTGTCTAGTCTATGTTTTAATAAATAATCTATCGCATGAGTTTCCTGACCAAACACTACTTCCTGATTTGTGAATCTCAGAGCAGGTTCTTGTCCTATACAGGGGCTGTGTAAGAACCTCAATGATCCCTATACAGGAGCTCTATAAGAACCTCAATGATCCCTATACAGGAGCTCTATAAGAACCTCAATGATCCCTATACAGGAGCTCTATAAGAACCTCAATGATTCCTATACAGGAGCTCTATAAGAACCTCAATGATTCCTATACAGGAGCTCTATAAGAACCTCAATGATTCCTATACAGGAGCTCTATACAGGAGCTCTATAAGAAACTCAATGATCCCTATACAGGAGCTCTATAAGAATCACAATGATTCCTATACAGGAGCTCTGTAAGAACCTCAATGCTTTGCAAAAGACTGCCGATCTCAATGAGGTGTGGACAGCTCTCCTCCGCATGATTACCTGCTAGTTAAGGAATGACATGTAGGTCATTTTTGCCGTTATAAATGGGAACATGTAGGCGTCTATCTGAATTATACACTTGGCAGGCTCCTGCAAAACCTGGTTTAAAATAGATTCTCCTTGAGCAGCCTGCCCTGTGGTGTTTACTGGAGATCAAGGAGAAAGGCTGATTTATGGGGTCCATGTGCTGCACAATCCTTCCCCTTCCTCTCGTCCCAGCTCAGCACTCCCAGAGAGGAGCAAGGATCGCTGGAGCAGAGATGCAACATCGCCCAGTCTCAGCCAGTCATTCATAAGAACATAAGAATATAAGAAAGTTTTCAAACGAGAGGAGGCCCCATTCAGCCCATCTTGCTCGTTTGGTAGCTTATTGATCCCAGAATCTCATCAAGCAGCTTCTTGAAGGATCCCAGGGTGTCAGCTTCAACAACATTACTGGGGAGTTGGTTCCAGACCCTTACAATTCTCTGTGTAAAAAAAAGTGCCTCCTATTTTCTGTTCTGAATGCCCCTTTATCCAATCTCCATTTGTGACCCTGGTCCTTGTTTCTTTTTTCAGGTCGAAAAAGTCCCTGGGTCGACATTGTCAATACCTTTTAGGATTCTGAATGCTTGAATCAGATCACCACAGTAGTCTTCTTTGTTCAAGACTGAACAGATTCAATTCTTTTAGCCTGTCTGCATACGACATGCCTTTTAAACCCAGGATAATTCTGGTCGCTCTTCTTTGCACTCTTTCTAGAGCAGCAATATCCTTTTGTAACGAGGTGACCAGAACTGAACACAATATTCTAGGTGAGGTCTTACTAATGCATTGTAAAGTTTTAACATTACTTCCCTTGATTTAAATTCATCACAATATATCCGAGCATCTCGTTGGCCTTTTTTATAGCTTCCCCACATTGTCTAGTCATTTCTGAGTCAACATAAACTCCTAGGTCTTTTTCATAGATTCCTTCTTCAATTTCAGTATCTCCCATATGATATTTATAATGCACATTTTTATTGCAATATCTGTGTCAATACTGTCTGCAGGTTTAATTTGCAGGTCTGACCCGTGGAATGTGGGTCACTTGGGTGGTCTGCACAATTCACATTGCCTCCCTCCCAGTCCCTCAGCTCAAACCACTAGACCACACTACCTCCCAGTCTTTTAACTCTATCAGGTAGTGCTATGCAGCCTGAACTCTAACCACTGGGCCACACTGCTTCCCTTTCCAGCCCGCAGCTCTAATGGTCAAGCCTGTTTGCCTCCAAGTGAAAAGTCTGATGCTAATTAAAATCGAGGGAGCCAGTCGCTGCTGTAAATTGAAAACATATTGATTTTACTCCTGTTTCCTTTTTTTGTCGACATAGATTCAGGGCTCTGGGGGTCTGTAAGCTGCTTGGTCCATCACACAGCTTGGGGGGGGGGGGGGGATGTTTCCATTAAAATCACAGACTACCTGCCAGGAAATTTAATGAATTAACTAATCGCCGAGGAAGATAAAAAAAATAATGAGCCAAGTGCTTGAACCGTTTCTGTAAATATTTTTGCATGATATAACCCTAACCCTGTCCATAACTCTAACACTAACCCTAACATAGCAGTGTGGAGTAGTGGTTAGGGCTCTGGACTCTTGACCGGAGGGTCGTGGGTTCAATCCCAGGTGGGGGGGACACTGCTGCTGTACCCTTGAGCAAGGTACTTTACCTAGATTGCTCCAGTAAAAACCCAACTGTATAAATGGGGAATTGTATGTAAAAATTATGTGATATCTTGTAACAATTGTAAGTCGCCCTGGATAAGGGCGTCTGCTAAGAAATAAATAATAATATATCATGCAAGATGCACACAGCTGGTTTCACAACGCTGGGGTCAGTCCTCATGAAGCAGGTGCGATGTGTGGAACAAATGTGTGGAACTTCTCAGGAATTCTATTATCTGAAGATTTCAACTGCCTTAGTCATTTATTTCAGAGCGTTTCAGCTGAGCAGAAACAAAACACTGTGTTCACTTTTCTTTCACAAGAAAAATTAATGATGTGTAATTGAACATGTATTTACTAAGTAACTACTGTGCAAATACACAGTAATTACAGACACAAGGGAAAGAGTTACCTTTTTATGTGTAATTAGTAATTTGATTAACTTATCTTTAATCAAAGTCAAAAACAGAAAGAGAGACCTCAAATGGTTTTGAAAATTTTATTTATAAATACATGAAAAGATGTTCAAAGTGCAGTTACGCAGTTGATCCTGCAGAGGGAGCGCATTCCGATCGGTTCTGGATGCTCGTGTGTTAAAACTCAGGGCTTCATATGCATGAGCTCTGATGGGGGGGGGGGGCACGACTTACAGCAGGTTTGTGAATGTGGGAAAGGAGAGCCCTGATTGGCTGCCGTGTTCTGAGGATTTCTAACACTGAGGGGCTGCTGGCTGGCTGGCTGGCTGGTTGGCAGCGTGAGATGCTTGTCAGCCTCACAGAAGAGGCGGTTCCTGCTGCTGTGAGATCACTTTAATTAGTGGCTGCCTGCTGATGTGCTTCCCTGACACTGCAGTGCCTGCCTGTGCAGAACATGCTCAGAACAGCAGCAGCATCATGGGGTACCAGGAACTGAACAGCAACCCACGAGAGCAGCAGCATCGTGGGGTACCAGGAACCGAACAGCAGCCCACGAGAGCAGCAGCATCGTGGGGTACCAGGAACCGAACAGCAGCCCACGAGAGCAGCAGCATCGTGGGGTACCAGGAACCGAACAGCAGCCCACGAGCAGCAGCAGGGGTACCAGGAACCGAACAGCAGCCCACCAGAGCAGCGGCATCGTGGGTACCAGGAACCGAACAGCAGCCCACCAGAGCGGCAGCATCGTGAGGTACCAGGAACGGAACAGCAGCCCACGAGAGCGGCAGCATCGTGAGGTACCAGGAACGGAACAGCAGCCCACGAGAGCGGCAGCATCGGGGTACCAGGAACGGAACAGCAGCCCACGAGAGCAGCAGCATCGTGGGGTACCAGGAACCGAACAGCCATGGGTGGGCCACTCAGTTAGCCCTGGATAAGGGCGTCTGCTAAGAAATAAATAAATAAATAAATAAATAAATAAATAAATTAATCAATAATAATAATAATAATAATAATAATAATAATAATAATAATAATAATAATAATAATTCTACAAAGCCCTCATTCTGAGCTGAGTGATCCCAGTTTATTTTACTCTTTTTTATTGAAACACTTTTTTATTTTTATTTAGAGTGCCCAATTATTTTACCCCCGATTTTCTCCCCAATTTTTTCTCCTTGGACCCTTTGTCATCATATACTGAACTTTCAAATGCACCTTTGTATTTTTTTCAATGCAATTAATTGTATTGTTTTACAAACACGTGAAAAGATGTTCAGGCTGCAGTTACGCAGTTGATCCTGCAGAGGGAGCGCATTCCGATCGGTTCTGGATGCTCGTGTGTTAAAACTGAGGGCTTCATATGCATGAGCTCTGATGGGGGCACGACTTACAGCGGGTTTGTGAATGTGGGAAAAGCCTGATTGGCTGCCGGGTTCTGAGGATTTCTAATACCAGCACTGTATCTGATACACCGGCGGTGAATTCTGGAGCTCGCTGTCAGAGCTCTGATGTGCTGCAGGGGGAGAGAAGATCACCCGCTGGGAGCAACAGATACAGCGAATAAAAAAAATAAGTGAATGATTTGAGAGAGAGAGAGAGAACAAGATGTGTTTATTTTAATTATTTTCTTTGATTATTATTTATTTATTTTATCCAGCTATTTCCCATCAATTTTATCATTTTTTTTACTGATAAATCAGTTTGTAATAATTATATATGATTATTATTATTTATTCCTCGCTGTGTCCGCGATCAAACGATTTTTGAACTACATGAAATAAACAGTTTATACAGTTGGGTTTTTGAGAGCTCTGATGCCTTGCTCATGGTACAGAAGCAGAGTCCCACCTGAAATAACCCAATACCCTGTTTCGGGAGCAAACCAGATACAGCGAATAAAAAAATAAGTGAATTGATTTGAGCTAACAGAGAGAGAGAGAGAGAGAGAGAGAAGAGAGAGAGAGAGAGAGAGAGAGAGAGAGAGAGAGCAGCAATGGAGGAAATGAGAGTGAGAAAGGGGGAGGGAGAGGGAGAGAGAGAGATAGGGGGCTGGGAAGAAGAGGAAAGGAACACAAACAGAGGGAGAGAAAGGGTTTGAGCAGGAAAGGCAAATCGAGGACAACAGAGAGGGAGAGAAAAGAGGGATGATAATGATGATGAATGGAGAGAAAGAGAGGAAGCACACAGGAGATCAGGGAGGGTGGGGGTAGGTGGAGAGAGAGAGAGGTGGGTTAAGAGAAAAGGGGAAAGGTTTTGAGTTCAGATTCATCAATGTATCTTGAACTGACAATGTCAAAACAAAACAGCTTTCAAATGTTAAACAGTTTTGGAAGCTATTTGATTTTTAATTTGAATGCTTTTGGATGCCTTTATGCTGGACGAGTCGTTGGTGGACAATAGATTTTGTTGTTACCACTGAAATATCAAAATAAAGCTGTTTCTAAAAGCATTCATTTTTAATCAGATGTTATATTAAGTGTCTTTTTTTTAAAAGACTGGACAATTAATTAACGAGTAAATAATAAAGACCAGCACTAATTGTCTTTTATCTTATAGATTAAACAAATTCAATTTGCTAACTAATCGATTCATATCTTCTAGCTCTCTCGTTGTCTTGTTTATGAAAACTGTTTCAGAGAATAATACAGTTGTGTTCTTTGTACATTGTAATTGTCTTTCTATTATTTTCCCAAGACCCACTTGTAACTCAGGCCTCAGTCTCAATGGGTACATCTCCTGGTTAAGTAAATACATACATGAGAGAACACCGAGGGCTATCGAGGGTGTGTCAATACTTCTGGGCCAAGCTGTGTGAAAGATCTCAGTGCAAACGCAGAATCACACTGCAGAGGGTCTCTGACTGGAGTGTAGTCCTACCTCACTCAGCTTGAACTGAGCAAAACATGTAAAATGGCTGCTGCTGCTGCAGGGGGTGATGGGAAATGAAGTTTTTATTACATTTTTAAAAACATCCTGTGTAGTATGAGGCCCTTTCGGTACAGCTTCAATCGCTCGGGTTTTTAGAAACGTTTCCTAACACCTCGTTAGTAAAACAGCATTCTAACACGTTCTGTTATCAAGACTTCGACTCAGGTAAAGATCATTAGACAACAGTTTCTCTAATGGTTAAGTGTCTTTAATTACTGTGTATTTACATTGTAGTTATTTAATAAATACATGTGTAATTACACATAACTGCAATGTTAGAATGCATAGTTACAAAGTTTGTATTTTTTGTTACCAGTTTGTATTTATTTAGTAAATACAGCTATGGCCAAAAGTTTTCCATATATATTAACATAATTGTATAGATCTTTTATTTAAAATTAACTCTCTGCCTCGCTTCTCCCACCAGAGCAACTCCACTACTCCGCTCACCCACTGGCTCCCGATCACCGCCGCATCCAGTTTAAGACTCTTGTACTGCTTCCACAGATGCCTTGACCAGACTGCACCCAGCTGCCTCCAGACCCTCATCTCTCCCAGTTCACCCCACTCGACCTCTCCGCCTCTTGCACTAGAAGACTGGCTCTACCTCCTCTTGGTCCCCTGCCTCCAGAGCCCGCCATCCTTCCCCCTCACCCCCTTGCAGTGGTGGAATGACCTTCCCACAGATGTCAGGGCTGCCCAGTCCCTGACCACCTTCCGTCCTCAAGACTCACCTCTTCAGACAGCACCTGTAGAAACTCCTCTTTTATCTCTGGACACTTTATCACTCTTCCTTAAATGCGATTTGCTTGCTCTTATCTGCTCCCTATTTTACTGCTACAAAATGATATCGCAAAAGTTTACCGGAAGCCATAATAGTGGTACATATTTCAGGTTAGATTTTTAATCACATTTTTAAAGTTTTGTCAGTTTTTTCATATATATGGAAAACTACAAAGCAGTGTATAATGTAATATGAAATATGTTAACGTAACATTGTTCAACATAATTCTATAGGGTGATACAAAAGGTAGTAAGACCTCACCTAGAGTATTGTGTTCAGTTCTGGTCACCTCGTTACAAAAAGGATATCGCTGCTCTAGAAAGAGTGCAAAGAAGAGCGACCAGAATTATCCCGGGTTTAAAAGGCATGTCGTATGCAGACAGGTTCAAAGAATTGAATCTGTTCAGTCTTGAACAAAGAAGACTACGCGGTGATCTGATTCATTCAAAATCCTAAAAGGTATAGACAATGTCGACCCAGGGGACTATTTTGACCTGAAAAAAGAAACCAGGGGTCACAAATGGAGATTAGATAAAGGGGCATTCAGAACAGAAAATAGGAGGTGCTTTTTTTACACAGAGAATTGTGAGGGTCTGGAACCAACTCCCCAGTAATGTTGTTGAAGCTGACACCCTGGGATCCTTCAAGAAGCTGCTTGAGGAGATTCTGGGATCAATAAGCTACTAACAACCAAACGAGCAAGATGGGCCGAATGGGGCCTCCTCTCGTTTGGAAACTTTCTTATGTTCTTAAAACCAGCTGTATAAAGATCTTAAAAGGTTTGGTGTTGATCATGTGGGCACAGTCACTAAAACACTAGAGGGGAGGGGATGGGATGGGTTAAAATAAACACATTCGATTTCCCTGTAAGACTGGGTAGTTTCTTGGCTGTACAGGTATTTGTAAAGATTGATAGGATTCCCTTCCCTTGGTGTTGTTCAGCTTTGCACTGTAGATCAAAGCTGATGAAGATCTCTGAATGCTGGAAGTGCTTTCATGGAGATCTCAGAGGAGCAGGGCAGTGACACTGAGGGGTCCTTACAGTACAGCCGACCTGTGGCTCGCTTCCATTCAAAGGAACGCATGTTATACCAAACATGTGGTTTCATTTGATAGCGTTTGGTACTACAATCGAGAAAAGAAAGTTCTGTTTGTTTGCCTTGCTTTCCAGGAAATACGCCCTGATTCACTTCCTGGGTCCTTTCAACCCAGTAAAAGCCGAGTCCCTGCTGGTCCCCAGCAGGCACTGTAATGTGTAACTGAGGAGGATTTTGACAGACTCACCTGTGATGAAGACTGCAGGCAGGAAGTTGGGCTCCAGAACGCCGGGGCCTGTGGGCTCCGCTATCCTGTACTGAAAGTCCTGTACAAATCCCCTGTATGCATGCAGGCAGCTAATTACAGGAACCCAGCACACGTGTAACATGTTGTCTTATGGGAAATGCAATAAAGTCAGTTTATTTCACTGGAAATAAACACGATTCTGAACCTGAGCCTGCCATCACCGGGGGGAACCGTCGCCAGGGGGAACCGTTGCCGGGGGGAACCGTCACCGTAGCTACACCCTGACCCCTTTACCTTTGCAGCTGGTAATACAGTAATCTACATATACATAGAGACTAAACTGCAGACCCCACGCGTTTAGAATTGGAAACGGGAGCTTCTGAAACTGAACCAAACACCAGACACCCATTTGTTTTGTAAACACACTAACTACTCTTTGGTGTTGTGCCGGGTCGCTGAGTCTGAGCCCAGCCTCCGTCCCATCACAAGTTCTCTTTCCCTTCACGGTTTAACATCTCTCTGAGGCAAATCCTACCTTGTCTTGTTTCTACGGCAACACCGCTTTTGACGACGCTCCAGTAGCATGTCTAAATGCTGACCGCTGTAGTGTCTTGTGAGACTGGGCTCATTTATATTTTAAACTTTTCACAGCTGTTCGTTGATGAATCTGCTTTTAATCTGGGTCCTGCAAGTTGCTGTTTCTGACCTGTTTAAAATGATCCGAGCTGGATTAGCTGTGCGCTATCCCTGGTCACACAGGTGAGGAGACGCACCTTCACACCCTTCTCCAGGTTCAGGTGTTTCATAGTGGGGTGCAGAGCTGCTGTGCAGGGAAAGGAACTAGACATGAAGACTGAGCACATGAATATACAACCGAAAACAGGTAATCTTGTTACAAGATATCACATTATTTTTACATACAATTACCCATTTATACAATTGGGTTTTTACTGGAGCAATCTTGGTAAAGTACCTTGCTCAAGGGTACAGCAGCAGTGTCCCCCCCACCTGGGACTGAACCCACGACCCTCCGGTCAAGAGTCCAGAGCCCTAACCGCTACTCCACACCGCTGCCCAGTGTTCTGCTACACACAACTTCAAACCTTTTTTTTAATAGCCTACTTACTGTCACAGTTCAGACAATAGTGGGAGATAAAGAAAATATGGTAACACATTACATTAAGTGTGTCTAATTACTGTGTATTTACAAAGTAGTATTTTTTCTTGGAGACTCAAATTGTCAATAAAAATTGACCGTGTGTCACTAACTGATAACTCGAGTTGTCAAGTCACAATTTTTCTTCGTGCCTGTGTGTGGGTTCAGCCAATGATATTGCATTTTCTGATCTCACCTGATTTCACTCATTGTTCAATTAAGTATGGCTACAGGTGGACGTTTATGAGGGAATTTTGCAAACATTTTGAAAAGAAACATTACAGTTACTCTCTGAGTCACACTCGCGTTTTTCTGTGTCAGTTGGCAAATTGCTAGTGTGTCGCTGGTTATAAGATAGAGCTTACCACAAATAATAACTGATTATAAAAAATAACCCCTTTAAAAGAACAGGACTCAGACACAGTCTCTATAAAAAAATAACACCCTTTAAAAGAACAGGACTCAAAAATAACCCTTAAAAAAGAACACAGTCTCTATAAAAAATAACTCCTTTAAAAAAGAACAGGACTCAGACACAGTCTCTATAAAAATAACACCCTTTAAAGAACAGGACTCAGACACAGTCTCTATAAAAATAACCCCTTTAAAAGAACAGGACTCAGACACAGTCTCTATAAAAAATAACACCCTTTAAAAGAACAGGACTCAGACACAGTCTCTATAAAAAATAACAACACCCTTTAAAAGAACAGCACTCAGACACAGTCTCTATAAAAAATAACCCCTTTAAAAAAATAACCCCTTTAAAAGAACAGGACTCAGACACAGTCTCTATAAAAATAACACCCCTTTAAAGAACAGGACTCAGACACAGTCTCTATAAAAAATAACCCCTTTAAAAGAACAGGACTCAAACACAGTCTCTAAAAAAATAACACCCTTTAAAAAGAACAGGACTCAGACACAGTCTCTATAAAAAATAACACCCTTTAAAAGAACAGGACTCAGACACAGTCTCTATAAAAATAACACCTTTTAAAAGAACAGGACTCACAGTCTCTATAAAAATAACACCCCCCAGGACTCAGACACAGTCTCTATAAAAAAATAACACCCTTTAAAGAACAGGACTCAGACACAGTCTCTATAAAAAATAACACCCTTTAAAAAAGAACAGGACTCAGACACAGTCTCTATAAAAAATAACCCCTTTAAAAAGAACAGGACTCAGACACAGTCTCTATAAAAAATAACACCCTTTAAAAGAACAGCACTCAGACACAGTTCTATAAAAAAAAACCCCTTTAAAAGAACAGGACTCAGACACAGTCTCTATAAAAAATAACCCCTTTAAAAGAACAGGAAGACACAGTCTCTATAAAAAATAACACCTTTTAAAAGACAGGACTCAGACAGTCTCTATAAAAATAACACCCTTTAAAAGAACAGGACTCAGACAGTCTCTATAAAAATAACCCCTTTAAAAGAACAGGACTCAGACACAGTCTCTATAAAAAAACAACCCTTTAAAAGAACAGCACTCAGACACAGTCTCTATAAAAAAATAACACCCTTAAAAGAACAGGACTCAGACACAGTCTCTATAAAAATAACACCCTTTAAAAGAACAGGACTCAACACAGTCTCTATAAAAATAACCCCTTTAAAAGAACAGGACTCAGACACAGTCTCTATAAAAAATAACCCCTTTAAAAGAACAGGACTCAGACACAGTCTCTATAAAAAATAACACCCTTTAAAAGAACAGGACTCAGACACAGTCTCTATAAAAATAACACCCTTTAAAAAAGAACAGGACTCAGACACAGTCTCTATAAAAAATAACACCCTTTAAAAGAACAGGACTCAGACACAGTCTCTATAAAAATAACACCCTTTAAAGAACAGGACTCAGACACAGTCTTATAAAAATAACACCTTTAAAAAAGAACAGGACTCAGACACAGTCTCTATAAAAAAATAACACCCTTTAAAAAAGAACAGAACACAGTCTCTATAAAAAATAACACCCTTTAAAAGAACAGGACTCAGACACAGTCTCTATAAAAAATAACCCCTTTAAAAGAACAGGACTCAGACACAGTCTCTATAAAAAATAACACCCTTTGAAGAACAGCAATCAGACACAGTCTCTATAAAAATAACCCCTTTAAAAGAACAGGACTCAGACACAGTCTCTATAAAAAATAACACCCTTTAAAAGAACAGGACTCAGACACAGTCTCTATAAAAAATAACACCCTTTAAAAGAACAGGACTCAGACACAGTTTATAAAAAAATAACCCCTTTAAAAGAACAGGACTCAGACACAGTCTCTATAAAAATAACACCCTTTAAAAGAACAGGACTCAGACACAGTCTATAAAAAAATAACACCCTTTAAAAGAACAGGACTCAGACACAGTCTCTATAAAAAAAAAAAACTTTATTTATGCCCGAAATTGTCATTCTTTGTTTTAAATCTTTTGCTTCAAATTGTAACAGTCTGAAAAAAAAAAAAAAAAAAACAACACATATGAACAAAATAAATAAACCAACAGAATGAATTTGTTTTTTATGAAACTGACGAGAGTGAGATATTTCCATTTGAATGTCTTCCTCAGGTCTCTCCTTTCCTCTAAACCAGACACTTCCCTCAATAAAGGTCTTGCAGTAAAATTACCGCACCCTTAAAGCCACTTTAAATTTAAATGACAAAACTGTTCCTGTGCCTCGTATGTTCCTAACTTCAAAAAAGCTTTCTGAAGTTCCACCAACTTTTATTCTGAGTTCATTTACCTTTGCTTATCTTTTTAGCTTAAATCCGACATCGGGTGGCAATACTTTCGCTACCTCACAGGGCTATCCGTGAGAACCGTTCTATAGAAGCGCTTTTCAAAAAGAACCCAAAACCTGATTAGCTTTCCTGTCCCGCATTTCTCTGACTCTCACAAAGCCTCTGGTTTGTATTGATTGATTCTTCCTCCTTCATTTGAAAGATCCCCTCTCTCGCTCTCATCCAGCTCAGAGTGTCCCATTCTGGTCTTGTCTTATGGTGATGGTCTCATTAAAGTGAAAATAATAGAAAACAGAAGCGAACCGATGAAGAAACAAAATCGAAACAAACACTGAGGCGGCATATCATTTCTGAAATATATCCCAAGCACAACAGAAAACCGTTTCTCCATCTTCACTTATTTCTTTAGTTTGAAATTTAATTAGTTTCTTCAAGAGCAGAGTGGCTGAATTTTTATTTTTTAGCATGCATGTAAATTCTTTTGTGATTTTTTTATTTTTTTATTTTTTTTTTTGAGTCCGAAAACTGTTCCTGTACATCAGGTGAACAGCCTCTCTCTCTCTCTCTCTCTTTGAAAAAAAAAAACAAGGTCCTTTTAAAAGAATAGAATTTGTCGTTTTCTTTTAGTTTCGTTGTTAAGTTCTAAATAATAATACTCTGTTGAATCTTCACAGTTTGAGTTCCTGCATCTCCGGTGAGAAGCTTGTTGGTTTTTGTTTCATGTTTCCTCCCCTTCCTGATTTTTTTTATTGAAAGTCTTGCTTAGTTTTTTTTTTTTGCAGTGTGAGCCCCCAAAGCATCACTTCCCATCTCCGAAATTCCACTCCACAGTTAGATGCAGGAAAAATAAAACAAGGGACAAAACAAAAGCCTTGATCTCCCCCCCCCCGAAACTTTTCCACCCCACGGAAATCATGAATAAAAAAAGATCTTTAGTTTTCTTCTTTGTCAGAAAAAAAGTTGAGGTTTCAAGACAAGAATTCATAACGACTTCCGACAGCCTGCCATCTATCTTAGTCATCAATAATATCATTTATTATCATTAATAATATCTTTTTTTTTACAAACATTTTATTATTAAATAACGGTAGATGGGATTTCATGCATGTTTAAATCCTTATCTCTTGAAATACTTCAGCTTGGTTGGATTCGACGTGGTACCTTCTCTCTCTCTCGCCTCTCTCTCTCTCTCTCCGCTGGGATCGCGGTGTGACCCATGCCTGGCTCTGGCTCTCTCGCTCCTCCTCACACTGGAGTGGTGCGTCGGTTCGCCGTGTTCGTGTGCAGAGACTCTTTTCAAGTCCTTTTGGATGCAGTTGTGCACCTGCAGGAAGTTGGGTCCCGCCCGAAGTTGTAATGCGTTGCTGTCGGAGTGGAGGTGGATTTCAGGGGGTCGGGTCAGGGTGTACATGGAGATTTCGGTGGAAGGAGGGTGTTGGAAGCCCTTGAGGCCGACGGGGAGGCGCCCCGAGCGCGCGAGGGCTCGGTGGAGCGGGAGCTGAGCGGCTCGCGGCGACGGTAGTAGCGGTAGCGTAGCTCGGGATGCGGGTGATGGCGAGGACTGCAGGTAGTCCGGGCTCTCGCCGGCTCAGGCTGCTTGTGCCGGGTCGATGAACATGTGCACGCCAGCACGCCCACCATCTCGGGCGATGATGAAGGACAGCGCCTGAAGTAGAAGGACCAGCCGACGAGTAGCTGTTCTTCTTGAGTCGCTCTTGAGGGGTCCCCGCGCTGGCCGATATGTACACGATGATCCCAATGATGTTGCTCAGTCCTGCGAGACACAAAGAGAGAGAGAGAAGGAAAGGGGTTTGTGGAGAGCTTTTTGTGCATGACAAGTCAAACCTGTGTGACAGACCGCTGCATGAGGGATCAGGTCTACCTTCCATGAGCACGGACTGAACGCCAGTCCCTCAGTCCTCCTGAACCCCCATTGGTAGTTGAGGAAACGCCCGCTTCCATGCCATGCGAGTTTGACGGGTGTTGGCGGTTATTTCCCAGCAAGCTTTGCAGTGAAAGTCTCATTGGCTTACCGAAAGGATGGACCCTACTGCTTTGCTTCTGATAATCCGGACAATTCTTTTGTTACTAAAATAACGACACGAGAATATTAAAAGAGAGAAACCTGCTCACCCCGGATGAGAATTAAATATTCACGCCCATTCGTCACTTGATTGGTCAGTGATGTGCTTCCACCCATCCTGCTATGGGGAAATAGTCAGAAAAAAAATCAGGGGCAGCTCGGATTGGCGCCCAATGAGGGTCGGCTGAATGAATGAGCAGCGCCAGGGGCAGAAGGGTTTTCAACCGGGTTGAGGGGCATGGAAACGAGGTATTACAGTCGACAGTGGTCTGATGAATTTGAATGCGATCCAGTGTAAGTATGTCACTTTGATAAAGGCTACCATGTGACTTGACTCTGGGGTAATTCTGCAGGCGAGAGCGACACTGTGTTTTCACCAGCTATGAATCAATATGTAATAACCTTGATATCACACTGTCATGGGCTCCGTTTGCATCCCGGAGGACTTTCTGCAGAACGTTTTCTACTGTTTGTGTGACTTTAACTTGCTGTTCTGTTTCTACAGAAAACAATAAATCAGGTCACTCCCTCTTATTAAAACCGATCCATTGACTGAGCTGTCTTTTCTAACACGCTTCCTACACTATGCAGGCATAATGCCTCCCGGTGCAGGATGCATTTGAAATATCCCTCCTGCAATGGGAAGAGGTTGCATTTCAGATGTGTGTAGAAGCAATTCTACACAGGCATCAGAGTCACCGAACCCCAGCAAGGCTTTCTTAACATTGTTTAACTGCAGGGGCGCATGGCTTTCCCTGCCTCCTTTCTGAGAGTCACATCAAACAACGTTGTTTCATTTTATTTTTTGTTTATTTAGCAGACTTTATCCAAGGCTTACTTTACAGAGACTAGGTGTGTGAACTATGCATCAGCTGCAGAGTCACTTACAACTACGCCTCACCCGAAAGACGGAGCACAAGGAGGTGAAGTGACTCAAGCTCAGGGTCACACCATGAGTCAGTGGCTGAGGTGGGATTTGAACCGGTACCTCCTGGTTACAAGCCCTTTTCTTTAACCACTGGACCACATAGGGTAATAGAAAGCATTACTAAAAGTTAAGGGAGACGCCTTTTGTCTAAAACAACTAAACCTGTGGGTATCCCTAACGCCAGTGTGAGGTCTAACCCACCCAGTCAAAGGAGACTGGTGTAACCCCGGCCCATTCAGGATGACTGCCCTGCTAGATGGTTGATGGAAACGATGCCTGCATGCCCCTCTCCTTGAGTGAGGTCAGTAGTTCTGGCCCCCCCTTGAGGTGAGGTTCTGGCCTCCCCTGAGTGAGGTCAGTAGTTCTGGCCTCCCTTGAGTGAGGTCAGTAGTTCTGGCCCCTCCCCTTGAGTAAGGTCAGTAGTTCTGGCCCTCCCTTGAGTGAGGTCAGTGGTGTTAGAAACAGAACAAACGGCCAGAAATAAAGACACCTCACGGTGACACTGCTGCCTGGATCACTTGCTAAGTAAGTTCCTGCTAACATTCCTTCATCATCCTATGTGGATATTGCCGCCCTTGCAAAGGAAATAAATAGATTCAGTGCTATTAGCTCAAATAAACTCAATCTTAGTCAATCCGCTGAGCCAGGCCACTGTGCTGCTGGGCTCGTTAGTGCTTGAATGGGCACATCCGTGGAAAATCAGGGGTTGCATAATAATATTGGTATAGGTATTGAACACAAAAATGTTAACCCCTGGGTAAATGAGGGACACCACGTATATTGAAAGCAAGGGCTTCCACACAGGTGTGGCTCCCTGCATTAATTAAGCAAATAACATCCCAGGGTTTAATCCTGTAGTTTAACATTACAGGTTAAACTATTACAACTACAATAAGCCAGGAAATAGGCCAAGGTGGATAACAGCTTTGAAGCCACGTGCTGTAAAACACTGCAGGGCACTGATAGCGCTTCACCCGCAGTGGCACACTAAGCTGTATTTAAAACATGCTTTTCCAGAGATTTTATTTTTTTGCAGTCCCCAGTGCTGCCTTCCGTTTGAACTTACAAAGCAAAACTCAATATACTGTATTGAAGAAAGACATGCGTGCCTACCTGCAGAGACAAAGAAGATGCCGGCGCTCAGAATAATGTTGTGACGCGACTTGTAAAACTCGCTGGCTGCAATGCACAGACCGCCCATGAAGAGGAGGATGACACTCAGGATTGGAAAGATACTGGAGGCACGCACCGCGCCTGTGGAGAGACAGAGAGAGTCAGAGAGGGAGGGAGGTTACTGTTGAAGATACTGGAGGCACGCACCTGAGGAGAGACAGAGAGAGTCAGAGAGGGAGGGAGGTTACTGTTGAAGATACTGGAGGCACGCACCTGAGGAGAGACAGAGAGAGTCAGAGAGGGAGGGAGGTTACTGTTGAAGATACTGGAGGCACGCACCTGAGGAGAGACACAGAGAGGGAGGGAGGTCACTGTTGAAGATACTGGAGGCACGCACCTGAGGAGAGACAGAGAGAGTCAGAGAGGAGGGAGGTTACTGTTGAAGATACTGGGAGTAACGCACCTGAGGAGAGACAGAGAGAGTCAGAGAGGGAGGGAGGTCACTGTTGAAGATACTGGAGGCATGCACCTGAGGAGAGACAGAGAGAGTCAGAGAGGGAGGGAGGTTACTGTTGAAGATACTGAGGCACACACCTGAGGAGACAGAGAGAGTCAGAGAGGAGGAGGTTACTGTTGAAGATACTGGAGGCACGCACCGCGCCTGAGGAGAGACAGAGAGAGTCAGAGAGGGAGGGGAGGTTACTGTTGAAGATACTGGAGGCACGCACCTGAGGAGAGACAGAGAGAGTCAGAGAGGGAGCGAGGTTACTGTTGAAGATACTGGAGGCACGCACCTGAGGAGAAACAGAGAGTCAGAGAGGGAGGGAGGTTACTGTTGAAGATACTGGAGGAGCACACCAAACCTGTGGAGACACATTTGCAGATGATAGCAAACTTAGGGGAGTAGTGGACATTGAATCCGCAGCCCAGCTAATTCAAAGGGATTTGGAACCTTCTCTATAACTGGGCAAACTTTTGTTAAATGCAGAAATGTAAAGCATTGCATATTGTGCATACTAATCCAGGTTATAAGCATTAAATAAACGGGATGGAAATAGAGGACGAGAGCTTTGAAAAGAATCTCAGGGTTATAGTGGAGTCATCATTAGAGAGGCTATGCTAAGATTATACAACGCCCTAGTTACACCCCACCTAGAATACTGGGTGCAGTTTTGGTCACCTCACTACAAAAAAATACATCTTTGCACTGGAGAAGGTAGAGAGAAGTTCAACTAGGCTGATCCCAGGACTGGAGCTATGAGGACCGGTTAAAATAATGAAATCTCTTCAGCCTGGAATAAAGAAGGATGAGCAGGAATCTGAGCTGCAATTCTACCTCCTGACCAGGAAGGGCGCTAGGTACGGTTGGTGGCACGCTTTCAGAGGCGTCCCGACTCCATGGTTGGACGGAACCGGAAGTCGGCCATCTTGGAGAAAGAGCGTAGTTGCGAGGCTGTGAAACAAATCCATTGTGATCAGCTGTGGGAAGCGATGGGATAGAGCGAGGTGCTGGGCTGATCACAGGGAAGGGTTTGGAAGTACAAAGAAGACACAGCTACATGAGGACTGCCCCTTACTCTGAACATAAGAACATAAGAAAGTTTCCAAACGAGAGGAGGCCCCATTCGGCCCATCTTGCTTGTTTGGTTGTTAGTAGCTTATTGATCCCAGAATCTCATCAAGCAGCTTCTTGAAGGATCCCAGGGTGTCAGCTTCAACAACATTACTGGGGAGTTGGTTCCAGACCCTCACAATTCTCTGTGTAAAAAAGTGCCTCCTATTTTCTGTTCTGAATGCCCCTTTATCTAATCTCCATTTGTGACCCCTGGTTTCTTTTTTCAGGTCGAAAAAGTCCCCTGGGTCGACATTGTCAATACCTTTTAGGATTTTGAATGCTTGAATCAGATCGCCACATCGTCTTCTTTGTTCAAGACTGAACAGATTCAGTTATTTTAGCCTAACATGCCAGAGTGCTGTTGTTTGTTTAGTTTTTGTATAAATACAAGGAATAGCTTTCAGGTGAAGTAGTAGGATCTAAATAACACTGGGAACATTTACAAAGATGTGAGAGTCAATGCTTTTAAATGGGTTCCCCCAGCAGGGGGGAGAATGGTGTGCTAACAAGGGATGAGCTGAAAGGCCTTTTCTCCTTCAAAAACTCTTCTTATGATCTTAAGATCGATATGCAACTAACCATGCTCGCTGTTACTAACAGGAACTTCTTTAAAAAGACTATCCAGCTAACTATGCTCACTGCTACTTGGTTCTTGAGGATGATTATACAGCTTACCGGTTGGCTATTACTGGCAGCTCTCCTAACCCTACCCCCTGCTCCCTTACTGCTAGGCTATCTCTACAGTTAATACAACACGATGTATATTTGGTCCATTTCTCTGTGTTCTTTACCCAATGCTGTTGCCAGACACTTGAGGGAGAGCGTGTGCGTTTCCATAATTGCTGTATAAAAATAGCATTGTAGCTCAACATGATGCCTTTTGTTAGCTGGGTCATCAAAAAAAAAGGGAGCAGAAAACGGAACTTTCAAAGATTAGCGTCCCTTATGGCTTGAAGCATATTTAAGACAGCTGCCACCTTCTCTGTCTTGTTGGAAACAGCAGACCTGTAATAATTATTAATTGTTTATTTAGCAGACGCCTTTATCCAAGGCGACTTACAGAGACTAGGGTGTGTGAACTATGCATCAGCTGCAGAGTCACTTACAACTCGCCTCACTCGAAAGACGGAGCACAAGGAGGTGAAGCGACTCGCTCAGGGTCACACAATGAGTCAGTGGCTGAGGTGGGATTTGAACCGGGGACCTCCTGGTTACAAGCCCTTTTCTTTAACCACTGGACCACACAGCCTCCTATAAGCTAATGCAGCTTTTTAAACTATTGCAGAACTTCAGGATGTCTCATAAGCTCTGAGCAGTGGCAACCGCGTGTTTATTGGGCTTACAGAGTGACACAGAGACAAAGAAAGTAGCTTGTGAGGCTGAATATAGAAATCACAAAATGATATTAAAGGTAAGATTCATGGGAATATCCTTCAGCTACATAACCTTGTTGTTTTTATATTCCAAACCCGTTTACAGAAGAGCTAAGAATTGCAGGGCCTAAATATGAAACCCTGACTTGAGTTACTAAGTACCCAGCTAGAGAGCACTGAAACCGGGCTGAATAAGTGGAACGCGCCAGTGGTAGTGGATGTCACAAACAGGTGAGCTGTTAGTTTTTATACCAGATTTTCTAAATGGTGTTAGAACACCCCATTGCTTCTGTATATAATACAGCAGGGTGCACATGTATTAGAACACCCCATTGCTTCTGTATTTTTCATTTGCTGTGCGTATGAATTCAAACCACTGTCACTGAAAAGTGTTTGGAGACCAAGAAATGGACTGTGAAAGCAAGCAGAGACGAGCCAATCGCCGAAGCAGCTTCACTCCCCTGAGTGTTTAAGAGAGTCACTGATAATATGATGTTATTTACATAAGAACATAAGAAAGGTTACAAACGAGAGGAGGCCATTCAGCCCATCTTGCTTGTTTGGTTGTTAGTAGCTTATTGATCCCAGAATCTCATCAAGCAGCTTCTTGAAGGATCCCAGGGTGTCAGCTTCAATAACATTACTGGGGAGCTGGTTCCAGACCCTCACAATTCTCTGTGTAAAAAAGTGCCTCCTATTTTCTGTTCTGAATGCCCCTTTATCTAATCGACATTTGTGACCCCTGGTTTCTTTTTTCAGGTCGATAAAGTCCCCTGGGTCGACATTGTCTATACCTTTTAGGATTTTGAATGCTTGAATCAGATCACCACGTAGTCTTCTTTGTTCAAGACTGAACAGATTCAATTCTTTGAGCCTGTCTGCATACGACATGCCTTTTAAACCGGGATAATTCTGGTTGCTCTTCTTTGCACTCTTTCTAGAGCAGCAATATCCTTTTTGTAACGAGGTGATCAGAACTGAACACAATATTCTAGGTGAGGTCTTACTAATGCATTGTACAGTTTTAACATTACTTCCCTTGATTTAAATTCAACACAATATATCCGAGCATCTTGTTGGCCTTTTTTATAGCTTCCCCACATTGTCTAGATGAAGACATTTCTGAGTCAACATAAACTCCTAGGTCTTTGACATTTTGAATAAACAAAGATGAAAGTGGACTGAATCTCTCCCCATGTTGGTGTGGTACAGACCCAGGGTTTTCATGCTGAATAAACTCAGAGAGAGTAACAATTGTGACTGTTTAAAATGTGCTTTCAAAAGTTCTCAACAAACTGATGCAATTGTAAGTGTTGCAGTTGTAGTACACCTCATTATAATATTTGAGAGCCTCATTTGCATTATCTCCACCCACTTTTTTTGTGACTTTATGCATTAACGCATATTTCATCTAAGGTTGAACCACAAAGAAAAACTGCAGCCGCAAAGCATTTCCGAAAAATTCGACTCTTTTGCGACTGTCGTGACACTTCAGCACATCTGCCCCTTAGTGTTACTGTGCGATTTACACAGAGATGTAGAGCAATCCTCAGACACTTCAGTCGTGAGTCTAGACTTTTAAAACCACGTTTAAGACACATATTTTTAGCTTTGCTTTTGCTAAGCTGATTTTAAACTGTGTTTCAGCAGCTGCTGGAGCGAGATGCGTGGGTTGAAACCTGCTAGTGTAGTTAATATTGTATTGGCTGGGAACATTTTCACTAGTTTAGCCATCTTAGTGCTTTTTAATTCCATTTTGTGGTTGTTAATATTTTGTGAATTTTTGTGGGGAAGCTATAAAAAAAAAGGCCAACAAGATGCTCGGATATATTGTGTTGAATTTAAATCAAGGGAAGTAATGTTAAAACTTTACAATGCATTAGGAAGACCTCACCTAGAATATTGTGTTTAGTTCTGGTCACCTCGTTACAAAAAAGATATTGCTGCTCTAGAAAGAGTGCAAAGAAGAGCAACCAGAATTATCCCGGGTTTAAAAGGCATGTTGTATGCAGACAGGCTTAAAAGAATTGAATCTGTTCAGTCTTGAACAAAGAAGACTATGCAGCGATCTGATTCAAGCATTCAAAATCCTAAAAAGGTATAGACAATATCCACCAGGGCACTTTTTTGACCTGAAAAAAAAAACCAGGGGTCACAAAATGGAGATTAGATAAAGGGGCATTCAGAACAGAAAATAGGAGGCACTTTTTACACAAAGAATTGTGAGGGTCTGGAACCAGCTCCCCAGTAATGTTGTTGAAGCTGACACCCTGGGATCCTTCAAGAAGCTGCTGGATGAGATTCTGGGATCAATAAGCTACTAACAACCAAACGAGCAAGATGGGCCGAATGGCCTCCTCTCATTTGGAAACTTTCTTATGTTCTTAATATGAATCAAACCTTGGTCAAATTCTATCAGTACTATAATTCTAGTAAGAGAAGCATCTTTATATTAAAATACTTCCCAGCAGTGGGATTCGTTGCTGTGATCTGAAGATCTGTAAACTTTTTCAAGTACAGCCGCTGTGTCTCTCTTGCAATCTCTCGCAGTCCTTTCACAGCCCACTGTAACAGCTTTGCAGTTCAGGAGCGAACGCTCTGCAGTGTTACCAGAACAGATTCAAAGTCAAGATAAAAGACTCAAACTGGTTGGCTGAAGGCTGAAACTCTAGGTGTGTATTTTAATTAAACTAATTTAATTGTATTTTCAAATGCTTTTGACACCATTCTTTTTTTTTGGCAGACTGCTAACTTAAGCCACGCACATTTTCATAGTTACAGAGACCGAAGGAACAGAGAGTTTCTGACAGTCTGTCTATTGGATCGGTCGTCCACACAGCACAATGCTAAGTGCTAATTACTCTGTAACTCTTGCCAACTCCGGCATGGCAAAGTTATGTTTGAAACAGCAGTTTTGATTGAGGGCGCTGTTGCTGTTGTAGATCCACGTCGTTCGCACATGACTCATGTTAACCAGAGAATACAGTGTGTGTGCTTCCACACCCCTGCTGCCCACCAACATGCGCACTGAGTGGGTTAGGACTAGGGGTAGGGGTAGGGTTAGGGAAGTTAGGGTTCGGTTTAGAATTAGGGTTGGGGATAGGGTTAGGGTTAGGGTTACATCATGCAAAAATATTAAGAACATTGTAACTATGCATAAATTATAAACTCTAAATTATAAATTCTACATTCTAGTCTGTCAGTTTTAAGGGTGTGCACCTGTGATTTCTGCCTCTTCGTTCTCTGGCAGCAGTGAGTTGAAGGGAAATGCTCCAAACCACAGACAGATGAGACACAGACTCCAGCTGCACACCCCAGGGCCAACGAGATGCTCGGATATATTATATTATTATTATTTTATTATTATTATTATTATTATTATTTGTTTATTTAGCAGACGCCTTTATCCAAGGCGACTTACAGAGACTAGGGTGTGTGAACTATGCATCAGCTGCAGAGTCACTTACAACTACGTCTCACCCGAAAGACGGAGCACAAGGAGGTTAAGTGACTTGCTCAGGGTTACACAATGAGTCAGTGGCTGAGGTGGGATTTGAACCGGGGACCTCCTGGTTACAAGCCCTTTTCTTTAACCACTGGACCACACAGCCTCCTATTGTGAGAAGTGTTGAATTTAAATCAAGGGAAGTCATGTTAAAACTTTACAATGCATTAGTAAGACCTCACCTAGAATATTGTGTTCAGTTCTGGTCACCTCGTTACAAAAAAGGATATTGTTGCTCTAGAAAGAGTGCAAAGAAGAGCGACCAGAATTATCCCGGGTTTAAAAGGCATGTCATATGCAGACAGGCTAAAAGAATTGAATCTGTTCAGTCTTGAACAAAGAAGACTACGCGGCGATCTGATTCAAGCATTCAAAATCCTCAAAGGTACAGACAATGTCGACCCAGGGGACTTTTTTCGACCTGAAAAAAGAAACATTTTGGACATTCGGATTGTGCAGCGCCTTGGGACACTTCGCTGTGAAAGGCGCTATATTTAAAGTTATTATTATTATTATAGGAGGCTTGAGAGAAACGTGTGTGTTTTAAAACTTAACTCTGCCATGCACTGTTAAATAGAAACATCCCACTTGTGGGAGTTCATTCGATTAAGTTGTAAAGATTTATGAGAATAAATTGTTTTTTTTCAAAAGGGTTTCTCAGCTTCGATTTTACTCTGATCTCAGAGAGTGGAGGTTCAGTCCGCTGTCTGCTTGGGCTTCGGTGGAACTGTTGGGTTAAGAAATGGAAAAACAGATCACTAAATACGACGGCCGTGTTCAGGAATAGGATAAGAGCCCCTGTATGATGCAGTCGACACATATCAGAGTTTAATGAATGTAATCGGGGGTTCACGTGTGCCGGACGACGATTAGAAACAGTTTTCAAATGAAAGAAAAACAAGGTTCTTTTCTTGTGGTCAAAAAAAGCAGTATGCGTAACTTGTGCAATAAAACAAAAAACGCTTTCCCCTTCCATGAAACGAATGACGAAAGTGTTCTGGAACGATATATTTTAGGATGCAACGTCCATGAGGAATTTTGCAGCCCAAAACGGTTCCTCAGATTAGTCCTATTAAGTAGTACTATGTAAATACACAGGAATTCGAGATGCTTAATGGATTATTTTTTGTTCCTCTTTCCTTTTAAACACGCTCCAGTAGCTACCACTTCACTTGCTGAATAAAACGAATCCAGTTTACCTCAAGGGGGGAATGCAATTGCCTGTGTTTTCTCTCTTATCCTGCCTTTATTAGCAGCCTGATCCCCTGGTAGTTGCCAATAAAAGTTAAAAATACAGCAGAGAGTGAGCGAGAGGGAGGGAAGGGCGGGGAGAGTCCCAGACGCCTCACTGATAAGATGGTTTAATTGGATAAAAGAGAGAAGATTTAAGACCACGAACGCAAACTCATCCCAGCAGCTCACATAATTGTTTAATAATGTATTCAAGGAGGCTTCTCGCTTTGCGATTCCTCACTGAGAAACAACAGCCTGAGCCAGCATCTTCAAGGAGGAGAGCGCCCCTCAATCAGGACCCCATTCAGTCCTGATCTCTCCCTCACAGCTCTGCAGGGAGGAGAGCGCCCCTCAATCAGGACCCCATTCAGTCCTGATCTCTCCCTCACAGCTCTGCAGGGAGGAGAGCGCCCCTCAATCAGGACCCCATTCAGTCCTGATCTCTCCCTCACAGCTCTGCAGGAGGAGAGCCCCTCAATCAGGACCCCATTCAGTCCTGATCTCTCCCTCACAGCTCTGCAGGGGAGAGCGCCTCATTCAGGACCCCATTCAGTCCTGATCTCTCCCTCACAGCTCTGCAGGGAGGAGAGCCCCCAGGACCCCATTCAGTCCTGATCTCTCCCTCACAGCTCTGCAGGGGAGAGCGCCCAATCAGGACCCCATTCAGTCCTGATCTCTCCCTCACAGCTCTGCAGGGAGGAGAGCGCCCCTCAATCAGGACCCCATTCAGTCCTGATCTCTCCCTCACAGCTCTGCAGGGAGGAGAGCCCCATTCAGGACCCCATTCAGTCCTGATCTCTCCCTCACAGCTCTGCAGGGAGGAGAGCCTGGGTCAATTAGGACCCCATTCAGTCCTGATCTCTCCCTCACAGCTCTGCAGGAGGAGAGCCCCTCAATCAGGACCCCATTCAGTCCTGATCTCTCTGTCACAGCTCTGCAGGGAGGAGAGATCCCTCAATCAGGACCCCATTCAGTCCCTGATCTCTCCCTCACAGCTCTGCAGAGAGGAGGGTGGTGGGACCCCATTCAGTCCTGATCTCTCCCTCACAGCTCTGCAGGAGGAGGGGCCCCTCAATCAGGACCCCATTCGGTCCTGATCTCTCCCCCTCACAGCTCTGCAGGGGAGGGAGCCCCTCAATCAGGACCCCATTCGTGTCCTGATCTCCCCCACACAGTGAATCCTCCCTCTGTGATAGACAGGGGGGGGGTGGCAGTGAATCCCCCTGACCCCATTCGGTCCTGATCCCTCTCTGTGACAGACAGGGGGTGGGTGGCAGTGAATCCTCCCTCTCTGTGATAGACATTCAGTCCTGGCAGTGAATCTCTCCCTCAGCTCTGCATAGGAGGGGGGGTGGGTGGCAGTGAATCCTCCCTCTGGACCCCATTCAGTCCTGAATCCTCCCCCTCTGTGATAGACAGGGGGTGGGTGGCAGTAAATCCTCCCCTCTCTGTGATAGACATTCAGGTCCTGAATCCCCCTCTCAGACTGCAGGAGGGTGGCAGTGAATCCTCCTCTCTGTGGACCCCAGACAGGGGGTGGGTGGCCCGGAATCCCTCCTCTGTGATAGACAGGGGGTGGGTGGCAGTGAATCCTCCTCTCTGTGATAGACAGGGGGTGGGTGGCAGTGAATCCTCCTCTCTGACAGACTCTGGGGTGGGAGTGAATCCTCCCTCAATCATAGACCCCATTGGGTCCTGAATCCCTCCCTCTCTGTGATAGACAGGGGGGAGGCAGTGAATCCTCCTCTGGACCCCAGGGGGGTGGGTGGCAGTGAATCCTCCCTCTGTGATGACAGGGGGAGGCAGTGAATCCCTCCTCAATCAGGACCCCATTCAGTCCTCCCTCCCTCTGTGAAAGACAGGGGTGGCAGTGAATCCTCCCTCTCTGACCCATTCAGTCCTCCCTCTCTGTGATAGCTCTGGTGGGGGCAGTGAATCCCTCCTCTCTGTGACCCCATTCAGTCCAGTGAATCCTCCCTCTCTGTGATAGACTGCAGGGGTGGGTGGCAGTGAATCCCCAATCTCTGTGACCCCATTCAGGGGTGGGTGGCAGTGAATCCTCCCTCCTGTGATAGACAGGGGTGGGTCGCTCCTCAAACAGGACCTTGTCAGTAGTTCTTGGGTGTGCCTTGTACATGAGGAATACCTTTTAATATATTATATACAGAAGCTCTAATCAGGACCCCATTCAAATTCTGTTTATCATTTACTGCACAGGAGGTCTGCAGTGTGGAGTAGTGGTTAGGGCTCTGGACCCCACCCGGGGTCCTGGGTTCAATTCCTCACAGGTTAAATGTCTAAGAGGACAAACGGCAAAAATCATAGATGAAGAAAAAAAAAATAGCAAATATATTAAATGATTACCCTTCACAGGTTTTTACAAAGGAGGACACGGACAACATGCCCCATGTCAGGACCCCATTCAGTTTTAAAATAACTTTAGTATAACAGAGGCAGAAGTGTTAAAGGGACTAGGAGCCTTAAAAATAAACAAATCCCTGGGCCCCAGATCCTCCCAATAGTACTCAAAGAAATGAAAGAAGTTATTTACAAACCCTCACCAAGATCATGCAACAGTCTCTTGACACAGGGGTTGTACCCTCTGGAAAATAGCAAACGTAATGATCCAGAAAAAAAAGGGAGGGTGGCACTGAACCAGGTAACTACAGACCAATAAGGGGACTTCTATTATATGTAAACTTATGGAAAACTATAATAAGATCCAAAATGGAAAATTACCTATATGGTAACAATATCCTGGGAGACAGCCAGCAGGGGTGGGGGAGATCATGTCTAACTAACCTACTTGACTTTTTTTGAGGATGCAACATTGGGGTGGATAACTGCAAAGCATATGACATGGTTTATTTAGATTTCCAGAAAGCTTTTGGTGGTCCCGCATAAAAGATTAATTCTCAAACTGAGCGTGACAGGGGGTTCAAGGAAATGCATGCACATGGATTAGGGAGTGGTTAACAGGGGTGGAAAGTACTGATTAGAGGATCCTCCTCTGGAGCGATAGAACCAGGGGTGGGTGGCAGGGATCAGTATTAGGTCCTCTGCTGTTCCTAATCTACATTAATGATTTAGACTCTGATATAGTAAGCCTCGTTAAATTTGCAGAGACACAAAAAATAGGGGAGGGTGGCACTGTTGAATCAAAGGTCATTCAAAATGATCTAGACAGGGGTCAAAATTGGGTGGCAAATGAAATTTAATAGAAAGAAAAGTGAAAGTATTGATGGGGGGTAAAATGTGCATTATAAAATATCCCTCCTGGGAGACAGTGAAATTGAAGAAGGAACTATGAAAAAGACCTAGGGTTTATGTTGACTCAGAAATGTCTTCATCTAGACAATGTGGGAAGCTATAAAAAGGGATGGGTAGCAGTGATATATTCCTGAGAAGTGTTGAATTTAAATCAAGGGAAGTAATGTTAAAACTCTACAATGCATTAGTAAGACCTCACCTAGAATATTGTGTTCAGTTCTGGTCACCTCCCCCTCTGTGGATATTGCTGCTCTAGGGGTGGCAAAGAAGAGCGAAATTATCCCGGTTTAAAAAGGCATGTCGGCAGACAGGCTAAAAGAATTGAATCTATTCAGTCTTGAACAAAGAAGACTAGGGGTCTGATTCAAACATTCAAAATCCTAAAAGGTATAGACAATGTCAACCCGGGGACTTCTTTGACTTGAAAAAAAAAGGACCAGGGTCATAAATGGAATTAGATAAAGGGGCATTCAGAACAGAAAAAATAGGAGGCACTTTTTACACAGAGAATTGTGAGGGTCTGGAGACCAACTCCCCAGTAATGTTGTTGAAGCTGACACCCTGGGATCCTTCAAAAATACATGATGAGATTCTGGGATCAATAAGCACTAACAACCTAAGCGAGCAAGATGGGCTGAATGGCCTCCTCTGGAAACTTTCTTATGTTCTTATGTTCTTAATCCCAGGTGGGGGGACACTGCTGCTGTACCCTTGAGCAAGGTACTTTACCTAGATTGCTCCAGTAAAAACCCAACTGTATAAATGGGGAATTGTATGTAAAAATAATGTGATATCTTGTAACAATTGTAAGTTGCCCTGGATAAGGGCGTCTGCTAAGAAATAAATAATAATAATAATAATAATAATAATAATAATAATAAAATAAAGCTCATCCCAGGATGTATTGGCATAAGAATGAAGTCTCTCAGTCCTGAAATAAAGGCGGGTAAGGGGGTTTGAAATGAAGTTTACACATACACCTAAATGACAGACCCAGGTCACAGAATCAGATTGAGCACAGAGAGTAGGGTGAAGAAGGGCTGAAAACAGGAGGAAGGAAGCAGTCAAATCAATTCCTGTTAGATAACCCCACAGGGCGACACCTGGAAAAGAAAGGCTAACTGAAACGTCACTTACGTAAGAAATATTCAGCGGTGTCGGCTTCATAGTCCGTGTCTTCGGAAAGTGGTCTATCTGTTTACACAGCCCTTTAAAATTCCCCTGGAAGAGAAGAGGAGACATTCAGCAAACTGTGCAGAGTGAGGTGCTGCTAGCAGTGGAGCATGGCTGTACAGGGAGGTAACCACGACTGTGAAACCCATCGATTTCCTTTTTATTGTGCTGAACCTGTTCAAAATGCAGCAGGCAGAGTGCTGACTCCACACACCACCCTTAAAACCACTGCAACAGCTCCCTGTTCAATTCAGCATTGATTTATAAATTCTGCTTACTACTATTAGTATTTGTTTATTTAGCAGATGCCTTTATCCAAGGCAACTTACAGAGACTAGGGTGTGTGAACTATGCATCAGCTGCAGAGTCACTTACAACTACGCCTCACCCACCCGAACACAAGAGGTTAAGAGACTTGCTCAGGGTCACACAATGAGTCAGTGGCTGAGGTGGGATTTGAACCGGGGACCTCCTGGTTACAAGCCCTTTTCTTTAACCACTGGACCACACAGCCTTGATTCAGCAAAGCTGCCTCGAACTAGATCTCCCGGAACCCGGTTTCAAGCCACTGTTCCTGAAAACGTGGCTCTGTGTTCCCTCAGCTTTAGTATCCATCCACCAAACTTGATATTGAAATAAAATAAATTAATCCTGCGCTGAACAAACAGAGTTTAGACTTTACACATTTCAAAGTGTCTCCCCTCAAGGCTTGTTTTCTGACATGTTTTTTTTCTGATACAGATTGTAAATATTTTGGTGTAAAGCAAATTCTGTATGATAAGAATTACTGGGAGTATACAGTATACAAGCCCTTTTCTTTAACCACTGGACCACACAGCCTCCTATGAAGGCCCTTGGTGGTTTTTGTGCCTTTATATTTACAGGAGCTGTTGGTACATCCTGTTGGTACAGGTACACCAGGAGATCAGCGAATGGGAGCTCCTGAAAGTCATCTAAAATCAGGTGGGAGTTTGGTTCCTCTGCTCCCTGCCTTTGGAACTGTTCCTGAGTCTTATCGGGAGTGCTGGCACAGTCAAGTCTTTAAAATTTCAAAACAGATTTGTTTTATGTCGGCTTATTCTTAAGCTGGATTGACTGGCCAATGGCTTTTACATTTTCTATTTTGTAGAGTTTTTATTGTAAAGCGCACTGGGATGCTCTGCTTGAAGAGCGATCTATAGGGGAGGCAGTTTTATAATAAGAAAAGCATCACACTCTCAGCTTTCTAATACTAGAAGGTTGTGAAAACTGTCTCAGAAACTGCATTGTCTAAGGAAGTGAGTCGTTTAGACATATTACTGTAAGGTTTATGAATTAAGTTATGGAATTAACTATTTTGTTGCACTATAAGGATGTTTCAAATCTGAACAATGTTTTAAGAACATAAGAAAGTTTACAAACGAGAGGAGGCCATTCAGCCCATCTTGCTCGTTTGGTTGTTAGTAGCTTATTGATCCCAGAATCTCATCAAGCAGCTTCTTGAAGGATCCCAGGGTGTCAGCTTCAACATTACTGGGGAGTTGGTTCCACACCCTCACAATTCTCTGTGTAAAAAAAGTGCCTCCTATTTTCTGTTCTGAATGCCCCTTTATCTAATCTCCATTTGTGACCCCTGGTCCTTGTTTCTTTTTCCTTTTAGGTTTTGAATGTATTAGTTCCATTTTACTCTACAGGGTGGTGTAGGGATATTGCATTGGCACTGAGGGCTGTTTAGGGTCATTTACAAGATGATCTGATTATGTTTCATGGGAACATGTTACATTATTATAGCGGGCAAAAGTAAAACTGTCACTATGCTGGCTTATACTGTATACTCCCAAAATTCTTATCATACAGAATTTGCTTTACACCAAAATATTTACATCTGTATCAGAAAAAAAAACATGTCAGAAAACAAGCCTTGAGGGGAGACACTTTGAAATGTGTAAAGTCTAAACTGTGTTTGTTCAGCGCAGGATTAATTTATTTTATTTCAATATCAAGTTGGGTGGATGGATACTAAAGCTGAGGGAAGACAGAGCCACGTTTTCAGGAACAGTGGCTTGAAACCTGGTTCCGGGAGATCTAGTTTGAGGCAGCTTTGCTGAATCAAGGCTGTGTGGTCCAGTGGTTAAAGAAAGGGCTTGTAACCAGGAGGTTCCGGTTCAAATCCCACCTCAGCCACTGACTCATTGTGTGACCCTGAGCAAGTCACTTCACCTCCTTGTGCTCCGTCTTTCGGGTGAGACGTTGTTGTAAGTGACTCTGCAGCTGATGCATAGTTCACACACCCTAGTCTCTGTAAGTCACCTTGGATAAAGGCGTCTGCTAAATAAACAAATAATAATCAAACCCCAAGTCTCCCTGCCTGGTGTGCCGTGCAGGGGCCTGAAACCTAATCTCCTGAAACCAGGTTCCAAGCCACAAAAAGTGTCTCTGTGTCCCCTCAGGTTAGTGAAAGTGTGACACATATCCCTGGAAAACAAATCCAGTAGGTACTTGGAAGTTCTTAATGGGTTCACTTTTTGCATGATATAACCCTAACCCAAACCCTAGCCCTGTCCTTATCCCTAAACTCTAAACCTAACCCCCCTAACCTTTTTCTGCTACTGTCTGTGTAAAAAGTGTTACACGTTGAAACTATGCATAATAACATTGTAATTGTGTGTAAGTACGCATGTATTTGCTAAGTAACTAGGGCAGCAGTGGGGAGTAGTGGTTAGGGCTCTGGACTCTTGACCTGAGGGTCGTGGGTTCAATCCCAGGTGGGGGGACACTGCTGCTGTACCCTTGAGCAAGGTACTTTACCTAGATTGCTCCAGTAAAAACCCAACTGTATAAATGGGGAATTGTATGTAAAAATAATGTGATATCTTGTAACAATTGTAAGTCGCCCTGGATAAGGGTGTCTGCTAAGAAATAAATAATAATAATATATCAAAATGATGTTCCTATCAGGTTTTTTCTCAATCCTAAAACTCTAGGTGATGCAAATCATTTAGCCACAGCTGTAGTTTTCAATTTAAATGATCCGCATTCAAAACCAAAGAAAGAAACATGCAAAAAAATAATTAAGATCTTAAATGTGCCGGATTGAATGTTGTTTGTGCTCATAAAAGATAAGAATATTTTGATTTTAAAAGACCTTGCATTTAAGGCAGGAAAGATATTGCAGGAAAAGACAGTTTAAACATGTATAGAGCATTTAAGCTTCAAATTTCATTTTGAATGTCTTTTATTTAGCCTTCCTTTACCTTCTCTTTGATGATGCGATTCTTTCAAAGAGCTACAATACTCTGTTTATCATGTCCCTAAACCCCTGATTCAGATTCTTAGGGCAGGATTTTCAAAAGTTTGTAAATGACAAAAGTTTGTAAACTTTGGCATTTTCAAGCGGTCGTTATGCCTGTTTCGTTATTAAATAATCCTCCTAATGTGATTTCTGAAACGATACACCCTTGATTATTATTATTTATTTCTTAGCAGACGCCCTTATCCAGGGGCGACTTACAATTGTTACAAGATATCACATTATTTTTACATACAATTCCCCATTTATACAGTTGGGTTTTTACTGGAGCAATCTAGGTAAAGTATCTTGCTCAAGGGTACAGCAGCAGTGTCCCCCCCACCTGGGATTGAACCCACGACCCTCCGGTCAAGAGTCCAGAGCCCTGACCACTACTCCACACTGCTGCCCAGTGTAATGTTACTAAGAAATTATCACTGCAACTGTAGCCTATTTGAATTCTGCATGCTACATTACATGACAGCTGACAAATAATGTAGGTTTTTTTGAATTATACAACTCAAATCTTGGTACAGGTGATTGTGTATTTGCAAGGCGTCCTTGGTTTTAAACAGCTGCTGTGTTAATGAAGAACAGGCATCAAAGACACGTGGATTTTGCCTAGACTTATTTCGTAATGCTGTCAGACTCTCCCCACACTTTATATACAGTGTGCATTTTCACCTTCACCTCTGAAGAGATTGAAACAGACTCCCACACACACAACACATTACTGGAAAATAACTAATGTACATATAATGCTTTCAACTGACTATTCAGTACTGAATATAAAAAGCAAACGCTTTTGTGAATAATTCGACAAGGCGGTCCTACGAAGGGGTTTCTAAACACCAGAAGAAACTAGACATTAAATTATTATTATTATTATTATTATTATTATTATTATTATTATTATTATTATTATTACTTTAATTTGATTAATGATTTCTCCTTTTTTTTTATTTAAGTGATACTGCCCGTCGATGATGTCTCGACCTTTTTTTGATAGTTGACCGCGTCCTGAGCGGAAGACGAGCCCGCTAACGAAAGTCATTATTAATACAATTAAGAACAAGATTATATTTTTATCTTGGTCTTAATTGTATTCATATTTGTACTGTGATAATTTAAATGCATTTTGTTTACGACTGTAAGTCGTCCTGGACAAGGGCGTCTGCTAAGAAATAAATAAATAATAATAATAATAATAATAATAATAATAATAATAATAATAATAATAAAGTCAAAGTCAACTATCACACGGTAGAGCCATCATCTCTATTAGGAAATTATTTGTACCATTGTTTTCTTTAAAAATTTTTTTAAAAAAACACCTTTAAACTTACATTTTCCTTGAATTTATACTGATTCGTCAGGTACCTTTCCGCTGAGTAAAGACGTTCTAAGAAAATAGTCCCAAACTTTTTTTAAAAAATAAAAAAAACGAGTTTGTCATACATATAAAGAGAAAAACAATTAAATTTTATTTAGAAAATCGATTTACATTTTTTATATACCTCGTTAGGGTTTTTAAACCTCTGTTTATAATCTGGACATTTCTATTCATCCTTTCCTCCTTTATGACATATTATGAACTGACCGGACGTTGAAAGATGCTGCGTGGACGCCAGTCTCGCTGACGGTCTGTGATTGGCTCTCGACAGTTGCAGGTACAGGATTGGTTGCTTTCGTCCCTACAAAAGTATTGATTGGCTGATTTTGGCGGTTAATAAAATTAATTTGGACCAATCGTGTCTTTGTTTAGTATTTACCGTCCAATAGATGTGAACTACGCTTAAAAACATACAGCAAGTCAATATGAAAACAGCCTGCAGTCGCGCGGGTTGATTTTAAATTTGAGTCACAGTTGGTGCCGAGACGTTCCAGCGGGAAATCTCCCGCTAGAACTGGAAGCTGATTGGCTGACGGCACCGACTCGAAACTGGGGCACTGGGCGGGAACGCGTGATTAGAGGAAATCACCGAACAATTAACGATAAACAAATTGCGTATTGGGTTTGGGGAGTTCTGTCACAATTGTAAAAGCTTAATAAATCTATAATGAAGTGTTACATACATGGTATACATAACAAACAACCACAAACACAGGACAGGAAGTGATGTAGGTCACCTGCTGCTTTGAAAATCGCTTGGTACTAAAGCTCTCGTTGCTATACCGCGAGTTCGATACAATAACACTGTGTTCATGTTAGTATTGATCCACCTCATGCATCACATTCAATATTCATGTCAGTATTGATCCACTGAGTTCTTCAAGCTCATTCAACTCGTTTGTTCTGTTTTTCTTTCTCTGTGGTTATCATTATGTGTTTATTTAGCAGACGCCTTTATCCAAGGCGACTTACAGAGACTCGGGTGTGTGAACTATGCATCAGCTGCAGAGTCACTCACAACTATGTCTCACCCGAAAGACGGAGCACAAGGAGGTGAAGCGACTCGCTCAGGGTCACACAGTGAGTCAGTGGCTGAGGTGGGATTTGAACCGGGGACCTCCTGGTTACAAACCCTTTTCTTTAACCACTGGACCACACAGCCTCCTGGTTGTTTCTAACATTCTGGGTGGAACACTGATAATAAAACACATGACTCATGACTTGTAGTCTTGTATCGCAATAAATCTACAGGTAGTGGACAAAAAAATGGAAACCCCTGGGTGAATGAGGGACACCGAATATATTGAAAGCAAGGGCTTCCACACAGGTGTGGTTCCTGCGTTAATTAAGCAAATCACATCCCAGCATGCTTAGGGGCATGTATAAAAATGCTGGACAGGCCTGGTTGCCTAGAATTCTGGCTAGCATGGCTGCAAGAGGAGACCTCGGTGACTTTGAAAGAGGGGTGATTGTCGGGGCGTGTTTGGCAGGAGCTTCAGTGACCGAGACAGCTCAACTTGCTGATGTTTCACGAGCAACGGTGTCTAAGGTGTGGCATGGAACTCCGAGGGAATGACATCATCAGCAAAGGGCAACAGCGGGCGGAAGCGCATACTCCAGGATCGTGATATCCGTGCGTTCATTCCAAGCGCAAAGGCAAAACAGGCGAGCGACTGCAGATCAATCGACTGCGAATTTCAACCTGGGGCGCGAGCGGCCAGTTTCATCAAAAACGGTCCGCTGAGAACTCCACAGAGCGGGATACCAGAGTGGCCCAACGCCCTGTTAAGTGACTTTACATTGGGGTTTCCATTTTTTTGTCCACTACCTGTATATGGCTCCACACTTAGCTCTTGCTTTGTAGTCTAAGAGTATCTGTCGAAGACAAGCTTCAAAATTTCACTGCATTATATTTTTTCACAACAATCTTCTATTGACAACTGAAAACCAATGCAAATAAGAGGGGTATGAAAAAGATACACTTACAACTATCTCAATGTCTACGAAGGATAGTTTATAGAAAGCTGTCCAGCTGTTCCTCTCTTGTACTGTACAGCTACATCATAAAAAAACTACATGAACAGAATTGAGATCTTTTATTTAACATCATGATGTATTCAAAGAAACTACAAAATGATATCGCGAAGGTCTCCCGGAAGCCATGATAGTGGTACAGTATTTCATATTACATTTTGAAATGTTATATTTTTTGTCAGTTTTTCATTAAGCATATGGGAAAACTACATAGCGGTGTCTAATTCAAGATGTTAGCGTGACATTATTCAGCAGGTTTCATTCGACTTTATCAAGCAAAATGAGTTTGTTCTAATGGGGGAGCAAACGTTTTGGCTGTGAAATAATCTTATAGTTTGAACATCGGACGGTTTCATCCAATAATATGCAGGCTTTAATAAAAAGGCACCAGTCAGATGAACAGCGCCATCTAGAGGCTTTGACATGCCTGGAGGTGTCAGCAGTTAAATTTGCTTCAAGTGAACATGTATAAATTAAGAGGTGTGCTGTAATTAAAAAGAATCCGGAAACCCCTCAGAACTATATATATACCCTCCCCCCTTTTAAGATGTCCCTTTTAAGGGAACCTGCTGCATTACTCAATGCCAGGTCCACCCCCCAGTCTCTAAACTCTAAACTACCACACTGCCCCTCCCAGTCTCTAAACTACCACACTGCCCTCCCCCAGTCTCTAAACTACCACACTGCCTCCTTCCCAGTCCTAAACTACCACCACTAAAGTCTCACTACCACACTGCCCCCTCCCAGTCTCTAAACTACCACACTGCCCTCTAAACTACTCCCAGTCTCTAAACTACCACACTGCCCCCTCCCAGTCTCCTACCACACTGCCTCCCCTAGTCTCTCTCTAAACTACCACACTGCCCCCTCCCAGTCTCTAAACTACCACACTGCCTCCCCTCCCAGTCTCTAAACTACCACACTGCCCCCTCACAGTCTCTAAACTACCACACTGCCCCCTCCCCAGTCTCTAAACTACCACACTGCCCCCTCCCAGTCTTTAAACTACCACACTGCACCCTCCCAGTCTCTAAACTACCACACTGCCGCCTCCCAGTCTCTAAACTACCACACTGCCCCCTCCCCAGTCTCTAAACTACCACACTGCCCCTTCTCCAGTCTCTATTAACCCTTTGATGGCCTTTGAATGACCTGTGGAACATCGCGTCTTATTTCTAATGTCTGAGTGCTTTTTCAATGTCACCGATGAATAGTATAAATACACTTTTTTTTGCCACTTAAAAATAAATACAGCACACGTTTGCCTTATTGACGCGCTCCCTGGTCCACTGCATTACCTGGCAGCCGGTTTAGTTTGCTTCCGGTAAATGATTGAACACACGCAGCACAGAGCTGCACGATTTTTCTTTAAAATGTCTTTAATGAAGAAAGACGCCAGCTGCGTCAAAGATGAGAGATTTATTTCTGCTAAAGAACACAAACGAAGTCATTGACTGGTAGCCATGACTACTGCTAATGTGTTAAACTCGTGAAGACCGTAGCACCGCGGAGCCGCTGTACAGAGACACGAGAACACAGTCTGTTTAAAGACTGACCAACATGGAAAAAGCGATGAATCGTTTCACAGATCCTCTTCATTAGTTTAACTTTCTAAATAGTGTCACAAACTTTGAAAGCTGACGCAGCGCTATACAACCCCGGCCCCTCCACGCGCTGGCCCAAAGGTATCTGACTTTCATTCACAGCGTTTTTAGTTCAAACTGTAATAACCAGGGGTTTAAAAAATAACATTCTTAGCTATTTTGTTTTTTATCTTTTAATCTTTCAGTTGTAATTGGGTTTTGAATGCCTTTGTTTTTTTTAAATACAGCTCTGGCCAAAAGTTTAGCTTCACCCTGTAGAATGAACACATTTTGCTTCATAAAGTCGAATGAAACCTGCTGAATAATGTTACGTTAACATAACTGAATTACACACCGCTTTGTAGTTTTTCACATACTTAACGAAAAACCCGACACATTGAAAAACTGGACAGTTCCCAAATCTAACACGAACTACTGTACCGCTATTATGGCTTCCGGTAAACTTTTGCAAAATCATTTTGTAGTTTCTTCCATCATTATTATTTATTTCTTAGCATACTTACAATTGATTCAAGATATCACATTATATTTACATCCAAATACATTATTTTTTACTCATTATTTCTATATACAATTACCCATTTATACAGTGGGGTTTAAGGATATAACAACAGTGTCCCCCACCTGGGATTGAACCCACATCCCTCTGGTCAAGAGTCCAGAGCTCTAACCACTACTCCACACTGCTGCCCACCAATATTGCACGCATCTGCTCGCGTAGCACTGGGATCAATGCTTTGTGTAAAAGGCTCCTCTACGTTAGCATATCAGATTACCCAGAATCCTAAACATAGATTTCAGACAGAAAACAAACAGGGTTCATTAGGGTCATATCGCACCACATCCCCGTTCATTTAAATCTGAAAATGAACCGGCGAGAAAAAACCTTATACCGACATTACAAAAAAAACGCTGAACCGTATGAAAAAACCGTTCTTATACCTGACATGTAATGAATAAAAGACAAACGTTTCCT
>CM072692.1:16921519-16949019 GCA_036884735.1 Huso huso | reverse complement strand
ACAGCAGTGTCATTCATCGCTGTCTGTTTGCTGTTCTTACATCGCTGAGCCTTCTGTGCCCTGGGATCAGTTATATATTCCCTGAGAAACCTGCTTGCTGGGGCCCCTCCCACTGAGGCCATTAGCCACACCCCCACCGCTGTGAACAACACAGCAGCACAAGGAGACTAGAGCTGAGTTATATGCAGCTCAGAAAGCGATGCAGTTCAGATAGGAAACTCACGAGACGGATTAGAGGTTAGGGTTATAAACACACAATAAACACACCCATGATTGTTATATACAGATGATTTTAACGCAGACGTTAAATTAATTGAAATAGTGGTATTATTATTTATTATTTGTTTATTTAGCAGACGCCTTTATCCAAGGCGACTTACAGAGACTAGGGTGTGTGAACTATGCATCAGCTGCAGAGTCACTTACAACTACGTCTCACCCGAAAGACGGAGCACAAGGAGGTGAAGTGACTTGCTCAGGGTCACACAATGAGTCAGTGGCTGAGGTGGGATTTGAACCGGGGACCTCCTGGTTACAAGCCCTTTTCTTTAACCACTGGACCACACAGCCTCGTTGTAAGGGACGCTTTCCAGCAATATCTCCATGTGAAGAAGTCATGAAAACCTGGTGAACGCAGCCCTGACACCAAACCGTTGATATTAATAATTAAGACGATCCTGGTCATGTTATAGTTAATCTTTCTACAGGTACAATATGTTAATTGATCCACGGTCACGGTACAGAGTTTAGGAACCTTCGTTCAAAGCCGACCATAAAATGAATGCTTGGTGTAATATACCCCAGGACTCTCTCAATACAGTAACCGCTTAGGCTCTCATGGTCCTTGGAAGCAGGTCTCCAGAGGTTCAAGACTAGTGCTGTACCCCACATGTGCTGCCGAGCCCTCGGTTGACAATCCCTGTGATGCTGACAGGAATGGGGATGTGATTAAGCCTCTCGCTCCAGTGCGGACTGGAGAGTCTCGCCTCTGTGAGAGTGTTTCACGCCTGTCTCCCCCACACCTGCGCGTCCCAGCCGGAGAGCCAGGAGTGTGAACTCTGACAGGGCTGCCAGTCATGAGGGACGGACCAATCTGATCCACTGCGAGACCAGATCTGATCCACTGCTCACAACTCCAACTCCAACTCTGTCTGTCCAGTGCTCACAGCATCTCTCAGACTAGTCATGGAGGTCCAGTTATGGAGGTCCTGTCTGTCTGTCTGTCTGTCTGTCTGTCTGTCCAGTGCTCACAGCATCATCTCCAGTCAAACTCCAGTCATGGAGGTCCTGTCTGTCTGTCTGTCTGTCTGTCTGTCCAGTGCTCACAGCATCTCACAAACTCCAGTCATGGAGGTCCTGTCTGTCTGTCTGTCTGTCTGTCTGTCTGTCTGTCCAGTGCTCACAGCATCTCACAGACTCCAGTCATGAAGGTCCTGTCTGTCTGTCTGTCTGTATTCCTGTCTGTCTGTCTGTCTGTCTGTCTGTCCAGTGTCACAGCATCACAGTCCAGTCATGGAGGTCCTTGTCTGTCAAGGACAGACTTTCAAAAAGGTCCAATTAACTCCTGTGTTTGAAAGTCCTGTCTTTACAAAACGGAACAAACAGCGGTAAACTCCTTAATCACCCTCCTGTCTGTCTGTCTCCTTTCTAAACAGTGCTCTGCATCTCACAAACTCTGTCATGGTTTGGTCCTGTTTGCTTGTCTGTCTGTCTGTCCAGTGCTCACAGGGTCTCACAAAGGGTTAGGTCATGGGAGGTCCTGTCTGTCTGTCTGTCTGTCTGTCTGTCCAGTGCTCACAGCATCTCAGTTTAGGTTGAGGTCAGTCAAGGAGGTCCTGTCTGTTTGGAGTTTAGGTGTCTGTCTGTCTGTCTGTGGTTGTCCAGTGCTCACAGCATCTCACAGACTCCAGTCATGGAGGTCCTGTCTGTCTGTCTGTCTGTCTGTCTGTCTGTCTGTCTGTCCAGTGCTCACAGCATCTCACAAACTCCAGTCATGGAGGTCCTGTCTGTCTTGTCTGTCTGTATTTAGTCTGTCTGTCTGTCCAGTGCTCACAGGTTATCTCACAAACTCCAGTCATGGAGGTCCTGTTTGGGTTGTCTGTCTGATTAAACACACTGTCTGGAGCCCTGACCAGGTTAGCTCACAGATTAAACACACACCCAGTCATGGAGCCCTGGCAGGACAGACACAAAAGTCCTGATTAAACACACACCACAGCCCCCCATGGACCCCTGACAGGACAGGCGCATCTCTCCTGATTAAACACACACCACAGGCCCCCTGGTTCCCTGACAGGACAGACATCTCTCCTGATTAAACACACACCACAGCTGCCCCCCCCTGGACCCTGGCAGGACAGACAAGCATCTGTTTCCTGACACACATAAAAATATCACCCCTGGAGCCCTGACCCTGACAGGCAGCATCTCTCCTGATTAAACACACACCACAGCGCCCCCTGGAGCCCTGACAGGACAGACGCATCTCTCCTGATTAAACACATACCACAGCGCCCCCTGGAGCCCTGACAGGACAGACGCATCTCTCCTGATTAAACACACACCACAGCACCCCCTGGAGCCCTGATAGGACAGACGCATCTCTCCTGATTAAACACACACCACAGCGCCCCCTGGAGCCCTGACAGGACAGACGCATCTCTCCTGATTAAACACATACCACAGCGCCCCCTGGAGCCCTGACAGGACAGACGCAACTCTCCTGATTAAACACGCACCTCAGTTCACTTCATCCATGACCGAGTCTATTTGCTTGTTAGATTTGATGGAAGCAAACCGACAGGCTGGAGGATTGCAGACTGATTCCCCAGGAACAAAACAAACCCTCTGAAAAGAGCATCAAATACCGTTTAACATAACGTGTGCCTCTTTCATGTAGGAAAGTGTGAGAGATGTGAAGTGCTGGTAATACACATTAGATTTACTGGAAATATTTTTGTTAGTAAAATGTACTTTTAAGACACTGCTAAAGGAAACTACCTAATAAGTGAAACAGTGGCAGAATATCTGAAAGTATGACGGCATGCAGATTAGACCTCATCTAGAATATTGTGTTCAGTTCTGGTCACCTCGTTACAAAAAGGATATTGCTGCTCTAGAAAGAGTGCAAAGAAGAGCAGCCAGAATTATCCTGGGTTTAAAAGGCATTTAAGTATGCAGACAGGCTAAAAAAAATTGAATCTATTCAGTCTTGAACAAAGAAGACTACGCATTGATCTGATTCAATCATTCAAAATCCTAAAAGGTATTGACAATGTCGACCCAGGGACTTTTTTCAACCTAAAAAAACCAGGGGGTCACAAATGGAGATTAGATAAAGGGCATTCAGAACAGAAAATAGGAGGCACTTTTTTTACACAGAGAATTGTGAGGATCTGGAACCAACTCCCCAGTAATGTTGTTGAAGCTGACACCCTGGGATCCTTCAAGAAGCTGTTTGATGAGATTCTGGGATCAATAAGCTACTAACAACCAAACGAGCAAAGATGGGCCGAATGGGGCCTCCTCTCGTTTGGAAACTTTCTTATGTTCTTATGTTCTTAAGTCATTGGCATGTTACAAGGAACACACGGGGCTTGAGAGGTCACAGCCATTCTGCAAAACCCTTTACTAACCAAATTCACCAAGATTGACGTCCCTGCAGCAGGAAATTAAGAAGGATCTCTTGTTGAAGATGATGAGCGATGCTATGGGGTTCAACTGCTGTACCATCTGTTAAAATGTGTCCCACACACTCAGAACATTCGCCACAGAGAACGTCACATACACCCTTCATCAGAAGCCTGAGGAGCTGAGGCAGACTCCCTTCGTGAGTGGACATTGAGAGCAGTGGGGAGCAGCTTTCAAACAGGCTGCATGTTCTGTGGCTTTCGTGTGTTGTCATGGTTACGGAATCAGAACCTTTAGGAATGACAGGAGGCCATTCCACCCATCTGAGCTCGTCCACTTCCTCCTAGCTGATTGATCTCAGAACTTTGGGGAGGACTTAAAATACAATTGGAAAAGAGCAGTGTGGAGTAGTGGTTAGGGCTCTGGACTCTTGACCAGAGGGTCGTGGGTTCAATCCCAGGTGGGGGGGACACTGCTGCTGTACCCTTGAGCAAGGTACTTTACCTAGATTGCTCCAGTAAAAACCCAACTGTATAAATGGGGAATTGTATGTAAAAATAATGTGTAAAAAATAATGTAATTGTATGTAAAAATAATGTGATAGCTGTATAGTGTATAATGTGATATCTTGTAACAATTGTAAGTTGCCCTGGATAAGGGCGTCTGCTAAGAAATAAATAATAATAATAATAATAATAATAATAAGATCTAATAGTCTAAAGTGGTTTCAGATAGTAGGTCGTTTTGTTTTGAGTTAGATAAATAAATACCACACTTAAAGAGTGTGGCAGGGTGAACTCTGGCCTCCCGACAGGTGGATTCACAAAGGAAAGTCTCGTGGACCTTACCAAGATGGCGCACACCTTAAGCATAGGGTCCGGTTGCTGCAACCATCTTGGGAAGGTCAGAAACACAGGTGTTTCAGGTTGCGCTAATATCAAAGCTGTGTTAGGTCACACGCACAACTGAATAGAAGATTTATTGTTATTGTTATCAAACTCCAGGGCACTAGAGCGGACATTTTGAAACAGACTTTAAAGTTATGTGTAAAAAGTTAACAGGATGTTAACAATGAAAAGAAAATTGACAGGTACGTTATTTAAACGGTTGTAGCATGTATAACGCTATGTTTTAATGTCAGATAGACATTAAAAAAGGGGGGGAGGGAGGAGGGAGGGAGCAGTTCAGTCTCCATGCCTTAGGGAGGAAGGGAGGGGGAGGGAGGGGGAGCAGTTCAGTCTCCATGCCTCAAGCCTGCCCTGGACTGGAGGGAGCACCCTTTCTCTTAGGGAGGAAGGGAGGGAGGGAGGGAGGGAGCAGTTCAGTCTCCATGCCTCAAGCCTGCCCTGGACTGGAGGGAGCACCCTTTCTCTTAGGGAGGAAGGGAGGGAGGGAGGGAGCAGTTCAGTCTCCATGCCTCAAGCCTGCCCTGGACTGGAGGGAGCACCCTTTCTCTTAGGGAGGGGGAGGGAGGAGGGAGCAGTTCAGTCTCCATGCCTCAAGCCTGCCCTGGGCTGGAGGGAGCCCTTTCTCTTAGGGAAGGGGAGGGAGGGAGGGAGGGAGCAGTTCAGTCTCCATGCCTCAAGCCTGCCCTGGACTGGAGGGAGCACCCTTTCTCTTAGGGAGGAGGGAGGGAGGGGAGCAGTTCAGTCTCCATGCCTCAAGCCTGCCCTGGACTGGAGGGAGCACCCTTTCTCTTAGGGGGAGGGAGGGAGGGAAGCCTGTTGGAGGGCACAGAGGGACAAAACCATTAGTCTTTATCATACAGACACCTCTTCAACATTCCTTTATTAAAATCCTTCGTTCACTGTCTGTTTCGCATCACCTAGAATTTTAGGATTGAGACAAAATAATACAACTATATGAACAGAAATTAGATCTTTCATTTAACATCAGGTAACCAAACAAAACTACAAAATGATATCTACCAGAAGTCATCATAGTAGCACATGGACTCTTGACCGGGGTCGTGGGTTCAATCCCAGGTGGGGGACACTGCTGCTGTACCCTTGAGCAAGGTACTTTACCTAGATTGCTCCAGTAAAAACCCAACTGTATAAATGGGGAATTGTATGTAAAAAATAATGTGATATCTTGTAACAATTGTAAGTCGCCCTGGATAAGGGCGTCTGCTAAAAAATAATAATAATAATAATAATAATAATAATAATAATAATAATAATAATAATAATTAATAATTATGCTGTTGTCATTGCCGATGTCTTCGTTCAGTCCACAGAATGGGTTTGTTCATCACTGGGATCCTTTAAGTTGATCAACACTTTGAGATCTCGCAGCTACTAGGAACTGGATGAGCACTGATGGGCGAATGGCCTCCTCTACCTTCTACATGTTCTTGTGGGTTTTGTGTCCTTCTAACACATCACAAGCCATTTCACGATAACAAGCATGCTACAGCATGTTGAGTTTCTAACATCAGTAGAAACACTCGGATCCTTTAAGACTTGACAGAGTTCTGGGATCAGTCAGATATTCGGACCCGGATGAATGGCCTCCTCTCGTCTGTATGACAAAGATTCAGTTATAAGAAGCAGCCACATTGGCCCTGCTCAATCAACCAGCTTCTTAGACCCAGGCAGAACTAACACAGCACCCCCCCAGCCACAACTGTCATTGCACTGCACCCAGCTCCCTCCTGTCTGCAAGCACACAGTCTCTACTCCTGTCTGTGCCTCAATACACACAATACACACAATGTTGTTGTTGCTGTTTCAAGTCTAGAGTCAGAGCAGGATGGAGTTGCTGTGTATTGGATCCCTGCTGTGACACGTGTGCTTACTGCAGAGCTAGACTGTGTGTTTATACACACACACACACACACGCGCACACACACACACACACGCACACACACACACACACACACACTCAAAGACATAGAAACAGATACAGACCCACACACACACACACACACACACACACACACACACACACACACACACACACACACACACACACACACTCACACACACAGACACACACACACACACACACACACACACACACACACACACACACACACAGATACAGGACACACACACACACGCACACACACACACAAAGACATAGAAACAGCTACAGACACACACACACACACACACACAGACACAGATACAGACACACACACAGACACACACACTCACAGAGACACAGATACAGATACACACAGACACACACACAGACACAAACACTCTCACAGAGACACAGATACAGACACAGACACACACACTCAGACATAGAAACAGATACAGACACACACACGCACACTCACAGACACACACACTCACTCACACACACTCACAGATACACACTCACAGACACAGATACAGACACAGACACACACACACAGACACAAACACTCACAGACATAGAAACAGATAGACACACACACGCACACACACACTCACAGACACACACACACACACTGACTCACACACACACTCACAGATACACACTCACAGACACAGATACAGACACACACAGACACAGACACAGACACAGATACAGACACACACAACACAAACACAGACACAGATACAGACACACACAACACACACGCACACACTTAGAACCCCCTGGAATGAAACACATTTTGTTTGACTTGATCTTTCTTAAAAAAAGCAATTTTACTGAAATACCGGTAATCTCACATCTGAAGAACCAACTGCGGTACCCAGGAAACACAGCAGCATCTCCTGCTCTCTCAGAATGAAAGCTGCTGAATAATGCCACGTTAACACATTGAATTACACACCGCCTTGTAGTTCTCCATGAAACGAAAACTGCGACATTTCGAAATCGAACGTGTAACACTGTTCTGCTTTTGCAAAGCTTATGCCTGTAGCTGCATAATGCTGTACCCTTGAGCAAGGTACTTTACCTAGATCGCTCCAGTAAAAAAACCCAACTGTATAAATGGGGAATTGAATGTAAAAAAAAATAATGTGATATCTTGTAACAATTGTAAGTCGCCCTGGATAAGGGCGTCTGCTAAAAATAAATATTAATGTGGCTAGACAGTGATCTACACTAGCAAAACGAGAGTCTGACACACAGTATTGAGGAAGTTCTGTAAATCTGAAAGCCTCGAGGTCTCAGGGTGTCTGTGTATCAACGCAGGTCGCATGCCTGATCAATAATCAGAGCTATACAGTAAAACTAATGCTTGAAACTATGGCACTGAGGGGTAGATTCTCGGTGTTTTACATCAGGATTAGCCCAAAATGAGCTGAATTTCGACCAATGAAGGTACAGATCTTCTCAAGAGGTGCGTGCATTGACTCAAGTGTTTTCAAACATTGCCGTGGATAAGCCTCAGTGTTAAAAGCTGGGGTTGTTCTGGATAGATGAGACACACATAATAACAATGACTGTAAAGGCAGGTCAATAACATGCAGGCCCGCACCAACGATAAGACACACTGAAAACAATATTCTCATTCCTCTATACTGCGAGAGAAATATATGGACTGCTTTTCTGTCTCTCTCTCACACTCCCTTTCTTTTGCCTCTCTCTCTCTCTCTCTCTCTCAACCGCTAGTGCCATGGCGATTAATTTGCGGCTATTGATTTCATCTCCCAAGCGGGGCTGAGAGAGAGAGAGAGAGAGAGAGAGAGAGACAGACAGAGAGCATGCAGTATTCAGTGTAGTGCCGCTGCAGCCAGGCGTTCCTTCGTGTAAAAAGGCCAGCGATTGCAGTTAGGATGTGTCAAATTGTTGGGGCTCTCTCTCTCTCTCTCTCTCTCTCTCTCTCTCTCTCTCTCTCTCTCTCTCTCTGATCTCTCTCTCTCTCTCTCTCTCTCTCTCTCTCTCTCTCTCTCCCAGTCCCTCTCTCTCTCTCTCCCCCTGTCTCTCTCTCTCTCTCTCTCTCTCTCCAGCCTCTCTCTGGAGGGAGCTCTCTCAATTGGGGTGATTCAGGGAGCAGTTCAGTCCCATGCCTCAAGCCTCCCACTGGAGGGATGAGCTCTCTAAGGAGGTGTGAGGGGAGGGAGAGGGCCTCAAGCCTGCCCTGGACTGGAGGAGGGAGAACCCTTTCTCTTAAGGGAGGGAGCAGTTCAGTCTTGCCTCAAGCCTGTGCTGGGCTGGAGGGAGCACCCTTTCTCTTAGGGGTGACTGAGGGAGCAGTTCAGTCTCCATGCCTCAAGCCTGGCCTGGACTGGAGGGAGCACCCTTTCTCTTAGGGGGGGGAGGGGAGCAGTTCAGTCTCCATGCCTCAAGCCTGCCCTGGGCTGGAGGGAGCACCCCTTTCTCTAGGGGTGGGGAGGGGGCAGTTCAGTTCCATGCTTCAAGCCTGGGGCTGACTGGGGTGAGGGAGGAGCAGTTCAGTCTCCATGCCTCAAGCCTGGCCTGGACTGGAGGAGCACCCTTTCTCTTAGGGGTGAGGGAGGGAGCAGTTCAGTCTCCATGCCTCAAGCCTGGCCTGGACTGGAGGGGACACCCTTTCTCTTAGGGGGGGGGGGAGGGGGGCAGTTCAGTCTCCATGCCTCAAGCCTGCCCTGGGCTGGAGGGCACCCTTTCTCTTAGGGGGGGGGGGAGGGAGGGAGCAGTTCAGTCTCCATGCCTCAAGCCTGCCCTGGGCTGGAGGGGCACCCTTTCTCTTAGGGGGTGAGGGAGGGGAGCAGTTCAGTCTCCATGCCTCAAGCCTGCCCTGGGCTGGAGGGAGCACCCTTTCTCTTAGAGGGTGAGGGAGGGAGCAGTTCAGTCTCCATGCCTCAAGCCTGCCCTGGGCTGGATGGAGCACCCTTTCTCTTAGGGGGTGAGGGAGGGAGCAGTTCAGTCTCCATGCCTCAAGCCTGCCCTGGGCTGGATGGAGCACCCCTTTCTCTTAGGGGGGTGAGGAGGGAGCAGTTCAGTCTCCATGCCTCAAGCCTGCCCTGGGCTGGAGGGGAGCACCCTTTCTCTTAGGGGTGAGGGAGGGAGCAGTTCAGTCTCCATGCCTCAAGCCTGCCCTGGGCTGGATGGAGCACCCTTTCTCTTAGGGGGGGTGAGGGAGGGAGCAGTTCAGTCTCCATGCCTCAAGCCTGCCCTGGGCTGGATGGAGCACCCTTTCTCTTAGGGGTGAGGGAGGGAGCAGTTCAGTCTCCATGCCTCAAGCCTGCCCTGGGCTGGAGGGGAGCACCCTTTCTCTTAGGGGGTGAGGGAGGGAGCAGTTCAGTCTCCATGCCTCAAGCCTGCCCTGGACTGGATGGAGCACCCTTTCTCTTGGGGGTGAGGGAGGAGCAGTTCAGTCTCCATGCCTCAAGCCTGCCCTGGGCTGGAGGGAGCACCCTTTCTTAGGGCTGGGGAGGGAGGGAGACAGTTCTCTCCATAGGGAGGGAGGGAGGGAGCAGTTCAGTCTCCATGCCTCAAGCCTGCCCTGGGCTGGATGGGCACCCCTTTCTCTTAGGGGGGGAGGGAGGGCAGTTCAGTCTCCATGCCTCAAGCCTGCCCTGGGCTGGAGGGAGCACCCTTTCTCTTAGGGGGTGAGGGAGGGAGCAGTTCAGTCTCCATGCCTCAAGCCTGCCCTGGGCTGGAGGGAGCACTCAAGGGAGGGAGCAGTTCAGTCTCCATGCCTCAAGCCTGGCCTGGACTGGAGGGAGCACCCTTTCTCTTAGGGGGTGAGGAGGGAGCAGTTCAGTCTCCATGCCTCAAGTCTGCCCTGGACTGGAGGGAGCACCAGTTTTCTCTGCCCTGGACTGGAGGAGCACCCTTTCTCTTAGGGGAGGGAGGGAGCAGTTCAGTCTCCATGCCTCAAGTCTGCCCTGGGCTGGAGGGAGCACCCTTTCTCTTAGGGGGGGTGAGGAGCAGTTCAATCTCCATGCCTCAAGTCTGCCTGGGCTGGAGGAGCACCCTTTCTCTTAGGGAGGGGGAGGGCAGTTCAGTCTCCATGCCTCAAGCCTGCCCTGGGCTGGAGGGAGCACCCTTTCTCTTAGGGGGGAGGGGAGGGAGCAGTTCAGTCTCCATGCCTCAAGTCTGCCCTGGGCTGGAGGGAGCACCCTTTCTCTTAGGGGGGAGGGAGGGAGCAGTTCAGTCTCCATGCCTCAAGCCTGCCCTGGACTGGAGGGAGCACCCTTTCTCTTAGGGGGGTGAGGGGAGGGAGCAGTTCAGTCTCCGTGCCTCTGCCCTGGACTGGAGGGAGCACCCTTACCATGCTCATAACCACAATATGGCCATCCAGGAATCGAGAGAACAATATTTTAAAATCGTTTTCCGTTTCAGGAAAAATACTTGGGGGTCCCATAGGAGCAGCAGCAGAATCGCAGTTTAATTCACAGGTAGTAAGTGTTATTTCCCTAATTGCTTATGCCTCAAGCCTGGCCTGGACTGGACAGTGATATTTTGAAATTTACCTATTTCCCTTTCTCTTAGGAAAAAAAACAACATATGAATCCAAATTAACATGTATTTATACTAAAGGTGAGTAGTTTTTTCGAGATTTACGATTATACTCCATGCCCCAAATGTAGTCTCCATCATGTTCCCCTGGACTGGAGGTATCCTGGTGGAAGCACCTTGCTCCTCCGAGTTCCCATGTTCTCCTTGGAATTTATCAAGGGGCATCAAGGATATGGACTTTGAGGGACATCCTAGTTCAGTTCTTCCATGCCTCAACCTGCCATAGTTTGTGATTGGAGGAAGCCCGAAAACTCTGCACCCTCCAAGCCGCTTCTCCTTACTAGGGGTTCTTGAGGGAATTCATTGCACTCAGGATCTTCTTTATCGGTCCCAGCCTCAAGCCTGCCCAGCTTAGGAAGAAGTGGAAGGGAAGGCTGCCCCTAGAGCTCTCTTTGTTTCAGGGGTGTGCAGGGTGGCATCAGTTCCCAGTCTCCATGCCTCAAGTCTTGCCCTGGACTGGAGCCAGGGGAAGAATCTTGTTACCATTAAAGCACGGCTTTGAGGCTCCTGGATGAGCTGTCAATGAAGGACATCCAGGACATGATGGGAGACTACATTTGGGGGGCTGATTAAAATGCGTTTTTTACAGTTTCTTCTCAAATCTTTTGTAGTCATTTTTTTTTACTTTAGTATAAATACATGTTAATTTGGAAAAATTTTTTTCTGACTTATGTGAACTTAAAAAAACAACCCCTCATTGAAATAGGTAATTTCAAAAAATATCCCCTGGTCACAAAAGCAAAGTTTGTGGGGAATAATAGCCATTTTTGTATTCGGCATAATCATACTACCCAGGAACAAAAAATTATTCATAGTGATATGTATTATGTAGTTAGTTATTTGGCAGACGCATGCATGGTGACTTACAGGTGCTACCAGGTAGCACTGCACAGGGTTGCAACGCGAGAATCATATTTAAATACAGCGTAGTTTACAGCAAGTGCAAATAACACTAAAATACAATATGAGCTAGGATGCAACATGTTAGGATTATAAAGAAATCTGCGATGACGTGTTGGCAGTGCAATAGTGCAAGGAGAGCGCATCAGCTGAGGATCCAGTGACGTAGTGCTGAGGTCAGGCGAGTCCTGCGCATCGAGGTAGATCAAGCGATCTACAAGTGAAGTCTAAACAGTTTTTTACCCCAATTCGGCTCTTAAACGCATTTTCTCCACTAGCAAACAAACCAATAGCCCATCACAGTTTATTCTGATAAACGTAACTGTTCCACACAGCCAGCGTATGTTTAAGAAGGCACGGGATGCAACGTCGATACAGCATTTCAATTTCAAGATCACTAACATACTTTGCATACAATATTATTTTAAACTGAGTTGTTAAAGACAGGAGAAAGGCAGGAAGAAAACAACCAAGCGCATTCTAGCGACTTAATTTGTTAAATAAATGACCAACAAAATAATTATATACCGTACAGGCGAAAATAGAAGCAACACATACTGCTGGAGAAGGGATCAAATAATATAAAAACTACTGTCAAACAAAACACTACCAAAAAAAAAACAAAAACTTTATTTGTTCCAAGGGAAAGGAAGTGGTATTATAACAATGCAACGAACATACGGGCGCGCAGAGTCTTCTGGGAACAGTAGTTTTTCTGGTACGCGCTCAAAGATGTTTCCAATCAGCAGGAATGCAGAGGAAAACTACAACTTCCGCAATCCACGCGTGTCACAGGATTTTCCACGCTATCGAGCACTGAGCAAACTGTGTTTTGTGTCTCTCGTCCCATATGCTTTTTACATTTTCCTACAGTTAGAATGGATTTCTTATTCTGGTCCAAATGTCATTCCACTGCACTCTTAATCGCGCATGCTCAGTAAAGCAGTGATTCAGCAGGGGGCGGGAAGATTTGAGTTACTCCTCCAATTAAATCCAGGGATCAGACTACGTCATCTGCAAGTTAATGCTAGCAGGTAGGAGTTTATAACGGAGACGTGCGTTATGTGTGTGCGTGCGTGCGTGCGTGCGTGCGTGAAAGACGGGTCAATATATTTAGTATTCCAGCAACAGCTTTACAGTAGGCAAGTAGTTGGCACTACTCTCAAACCTCCTTAACATTGCAAAGTATAAAGACACATCTGGCTTATCATTGCTAAATTTTATGCTTTCAAACTTGAGAATTCCTTAATAATGTCCATGAAGTCCAGTTGGCGAAGCAGGTCATTTCAAATCGACGTGAGACTTAAATGATTGAGTCATTAAATTCAGTAATTCAGTAATCATTAAATTCTCTCTCAAGGCGGAAAAATTACTGTCTTTATTCTGGCAAATAAGGTGGCCCTTGCATTATCTGTTTTGGTCAGTTTCTCCCCTTAAGTTGGCAGTTCAATGGCTGGCTCTCATTTTTTCTCCTGTGTTGTTGTGGCTGTGCACTCAGCGCTCACCGACTCGCCGCTCTCTCGTGCTCCTCTGACTCATGTGGCTCTTCCTCACTTTCATTCTTCTGACACTGACTTTTAAAGAATGTAGTTAGTTTTGAGGTACTATTTATAACCTCCTCGTGTTTCTGTGACATTTTTTGCCATGTAGCTACTCTGCTTTATTATTATAATTATTATTAATTTCTTAGCAGGCAGCCCTTATCCAGGGCGACTTACAATTGTTACAAGATATCACGTTATACATTATTTCACATTATACAGACATCGCATTATTTTACATACAATGCCCCATTTATACAGTTGGGTTTTTACTGGAGCAATCTAGGTAAAGTACCTTGCTCAAGGGTACAGCAGCAGTGTCCCCCCCCACCTGGGATTGAACCCACGACCCTCCGGTCAGAGTCCAGAGCCTAACCACTACTCCACACTGCTGCCGTAAGCTTAGCTTATTTTAGTTGAACGCCAGTGGTTCTAGCTAGCATAAGATTCTTTTATTTAGCCAAAAATAACTATGGCATGCCAACAGGACACAAATGTTTTTTTTTAAATAGGCAAATTGTTTATTTTAGTCCTTCAGGTTCTTTTCCAGCACACATGATATGAAATAAACAGCGGCTCATTTATTGAAGTTTTTATTATTATTATTATTATTATTACACATTTTGCCGGGAGTTTATTGGTGATAATGTGTTGTTTTTATTTTTTTAAAGGGAGTAAATCGCAGTATGAACAGAAAAGCAGCGTGCCTGCTTCTGTTTACTGTAAACCATCAACTTTCTATATATTATTAAAAAATGTATCTAGCGTGGGACCAGAGGACACCGTGGGAGACAGAATTAGGACAGATGGGAAGGGACGGCGTCTTTGGGTTTCACAGCTCAAGAAACAAGGATAGCGACAACTGTGGCCAAAATTTTGCATTAAGTAAAGTCGAATGAAACTGACGAATAATGTTCCGTTAACATATTGATTTATATGTTAATCTACATTAATGATTTAGATTCTGGTATAGTAAGCAAACTTGTTAAATTTGCAGACGACACAAAAATAGGAGGAGTGGCAAACACTGTTGCAGCAACAAAGGCTATTCAAAATGATCTCGACAACATTCAGAACTGGGCAGACACATGGCAAATGACATTTAATAGAGGAAAGTATTGCACGAGCAATAAAAATGTGCATTATAAATATCAGATGGGAGATACTGAAATTGAAGAAGGAATCTATGATAAAGACCTAGGAGTTTATGTTGACTCAGAAATGTCTTCATCTAGACAATGTGGGGAAGCTATAAAAAAGGCCAACAAGATGCTCGGATATATTGTGTGAAGTGTTGAATTTAAATCAAGGGAAGTAATGTTAAAACTTTACAATGCATTAGTAAGACCTCACCTAGAATATTGTGTTCAGTTCTGGTCACCTCGTTACAAAAAGGATATTGCTGCTCTAGAAAGAGTGCAAAGAAGAGCGACCAGAATTATCCCGGTTTAAAAGGCATGTCGTATGCAGACAGGCTAAAAGAATTGAATCTATTCAGTCTTCAACAAAGAAGACTACGCAGTAATCTGATTCAAGCATTCAAAATCCTAAAAGGTATAGACAATGTCGACCAGGGGACTTTTGACCTAAAAAAAAAACAAGGACCAGGGGTCACAAATGGAGATTAGATAAAGGGGCATTCAGAACAGAAAATAGGAGGCACTTTTTTTTTACACAGAGAATTGTGAGGGTCTGAAACCAACTCCCCAGTAATGTTGTTGAAGCTGACACCCTGGGATCCTTCAAGAAGCTGCTTGATGAGATTCTGGGATCAATAAGCTACTAACAACTAACTTTTGCGATATCATTTTTTAAAAAATTATGCTTCAATCCTAAAATTTTTGGTGATGCAATCTTGGTTTTCAGGAAAATATAGTTCTCTCACTTTTATAATATCTCCATACCTAAGAGTGATGGCGTCGGGCCTTATTTTCATATAGTGTCGCTATCTCAAAACATTAAATTATAGAACGACATTATTTTGTATATATTTTTGGTCTGCATTTGTCTAAACAAGTCAATAATCACGTTACAGCTCTAGCTTCACCTAGAATTTTAGGATTGAGACAAAACTAAAAATACAAACCATATGAACATCATTGAGATAATCATGTAATCAAAGAAACTACAACATGATATCGCAACAGTCTACCAGAAGCCATAATAGTAGCACACATTTTTCAATTCGTCAGTTTTTTCATGAAGTATATCGAAAACTACAAAGCGGTGTGCAATTTAATGTTATCATTATTCGTCAGGTTTCATTCGACTTTATGAAGCAAAATGAGTTTGTACTAGAGGGTGATGCTAAACTTTTGACCAGAGCTGTGTACCACCCCTAATAGTTTTATTGAGAATTCTGGTTTCTGGTTCTATATAACCCTTTGTAGTTTGGGCAGCGGTGTGGAGTAGCGGTCAGGGCTCTGGACTCTTGACCGGAGGGTCGTGGGTTCAATCCCAGGTGGGGGGGACACTGCTGCTGTACCCTTGAGCAAGGTACTTTACCTAGATTGCTCCAGTACAAAAAACCCAACTGTATAAATGGGGAATTGTATGTAAAAATAATGTGATATCTTGTAGCAATTGTAAGTCGCCCTGGATAAGGGCGTCTGCTAAAATAAATAATAAAAGATGCTAATAACAATGATAGAATATGATTAGAGATAATATGATTATTATTATACACTTTTGTCATGTTTTTTTTGCTATTGTTTATAATCAGTTATAACGGATATAGGTACAGATATTTGAAAGGTTTGCCCACAGCGCATAGGGTTATGCATGAAATGCCCAAAATGTGCCATATTCAAAATGTCTTTTGCATGCCAAAATCTGTGCAGAAATATAATGATTTGGCGGGAGTGGGTGACAATTTGCCAGATCCTGCCATGTTCAAAATGATACGCGAGCACAAAACCAGCCTGAACTCCACGCACATCACTCCCCAGTCACTGAAGTGAAATGCAGGCGTTTTCCCGAGGTTCTACAGCAATGGAAAAAACACCCAGCGATCGGTGCAGCCTCCGGCCCACATCTATATCATAATTATATTCAAAGAACGACTGTGATAGCAGCAGCACTAGCCTTAATACACGTTTAAAAATAAACACGGAAGCTGCCATCACGATCGTTCTTTCAGACCGAAGAAAACAATCACTTTCCCCTGCGCTTTTCATGGCATTGAAAGAATAACTCCCAAACAGAATCACGAATATCATAGTACATACCATCGGTGTGTAACATAGACCGAGCCTGCAGATACTAAACTACTACCTATATAATGCAGGAAATCTTTAATAGACACACAGCAGTATATCAACCCCAGATCGATCGCGGTTTGCACCTCCTTACCTTGCATTCACATAGATTTCAATATCAAAGACACTGCTTATACAGTAGTAGGCTAGGCTGCTGATTACTGTAAAAGAAACGGGCTTGTTACCAGAGCTCCCGGTTCAAATCCACCTCAACCACTGACTCATTGTGTGACCCTGAGCAAGTCACTTCACCTCCTTGTGCTCCGTCTTTCGGTGAGGCGTAGTTGTGATTGACCCTGCAGCGATGCATAGTTCACACACCCTAGTCTCTGTAAGTCTCCTTAATACTGTAAAAAATCTGATCAGTCCACACAGGAGCAATAGGGTTCGATAAGCTGGATCACAGCTAATACTGAGAGAGAAGTATCATGTATGATGCGTTTCTCTGTATTTAAAGTATTATGGATTTTCTTGATGTTACTGCATCTTGTAAAGCTTTGTGATGGGGAGTCCGCTATGAAAGAGGCCTTATATAAAATAAAGATTGATTGATTGATTGATTGATTGACACAGTTATTACACACTTCGCCATTGTTATTTTTCAATGTTATTGTTTATATATATATATATAAACCAAAACTGTTATAGCTGTGTGCAATTCTGCAGTGATAATGCTGCATACAATGCAAAAGACAGATCAGTTATCTGTATCACTTCATCATAGTCGTTGTTTGATGCGTTATTTGTCAGATTTATGATATCCACGATTGTGTTCTCGGATTGCTCCGTTAGGATAGTGTAACACAGCAGGGAGGGGGTTAATATCCTCTGTGCATGGAAAACGTGTGCAAATGCACATTGGTTTAGTTTAATTGGTTTTGTTAATTGTTTAATTATTTGTTAATTGTGTTATCCCCTGCACCTGGCTATCATTGTGCATTAGAGCCAGGTGCAGGGTATTTAAAGAGAGCAGCCAGTCTGTTCTGGGCTGCCGGTGTGTATAGGAGCCCGCGTGATAGTGTGCTCAAGCATAAAAGGACAGATCGTGTAACACCTGTCTTGTTTGTTTGTCAGGTAAACGGCTTCGCCGTCCTGTTTAGGTTCCTGTGTTTTAGTTATTCCTGTGTTTTGTTTTTTTGTTATTGTTTATTAAAAATAGCGCGCAAGCGCTTTGAAAAATCAAGTTTTGTGTGTGGCTGGGTCATTAAAGTGCTGGAAAAGAACCCGAAGGACTAAAATCCTTCACAATAGACAGCGTGAGATTCCCTCTGTAGTTCTCTGTTGAGCAATGGTCTAGCTAGACCCAGCCTAGAATACGACAAAAAAGACACCATTGCACCGGAGAAGAAATGTCTTCATCTAGACAATGTGGGGAAGCTATAAAAAAGGCCAACAAGATGCTCGGATATATTGTGAGAAGTGTTGAATTTAAATCAAGGGAAGTAATGTTAAAAACTCTACAATGCATTAGTAAGACCTCACCTAGAATATTGTGTTCAGTTCTGGTCATCTCATTACAAAGGATATTGCTGCTCTAGAAAGAGTGCAAAGAAGAGCGACCAGAATTATCCCGGTTTTAAAAGGCATGTCGTATGCAGACAGGCTAAAAGAATTGAATCTATTCAGTCTTGAACAAAGAAGACTACTGGCGGATCTGATTCAAACATTCAAAATCCTAAAGGTATAGACAATGTCGACCAGGGACTTTTTGACCTGAAAAAAGAAACAAGGACCAGGGGTCACAAATGGAGATTAGATAAAGGGGCATTCAGAACAGAAAATAGGAGGCACTTTTTACACAGAGAATCGTGAGGTCTGGAACCAACTCCCAGTAATGTTGTTGAAGCTGACACCCTGGGATCCTTCAAGAAGCTGCTTGATGAGATTCTGGGATCAATAAGCTACTAACAACCGAACGAGCAAGATGGGCCGAATGGGGCCTCCTCTCGTTTGGAAACTTTCTTATGTTCTTATGTTCTTAAGATATGGCAGGGGCTATGAGGACAGGCTCAATCTCTTCAGCCTGGAAAAAGGCGGGGCATGGTTGAGGTCTTTAAAATCATAAATGGTCTAGATAAAATGAACCCAAGACACTATTTCAGATTTCGCACAGAGAGCAGAACATGAGGTTATAAGTGGAAGCCGAGTAAAAAGCAGGGGTCAGAACAGAAGACCTTTTTTACACACAAGAGTTATAAATGCATGGGGCAGCCTACCAGGTGAAGTGGAGCATCTAAAACACTGGGAACATTTAAATGAGATTCTGTGCTTTGAGTTTCCCTCCAGTAGGGGAGAATGATGTGCTAACAACCATTCAGCAGCATGTGGAGTAGTGGTTGGGGCTTTGGACTCTTGACCGGGAGGGTCGTGGGGTTCAATCCCAGGTGGGGGACACTGCTGCTGTGCCATTGAGCAAGGTACTTTACCTAGATTGCTCCAGTAAAAACCCAACTGTATAAATGGGGGAATTGTATAAAAAAATAATGTGATATCTTGTAACAATTGTTAGTCTCTCTGGATAAGGGCATCTGCTAAGAAATAAATAATAATGACAAGCCTTGATGGGCCGAATGGCCTTTTCTCCTTTCAAACTTTTCTTATGTTCTAGAACCTCATGCATCTAAGAAAGGTTCTTTACAGAAACTTAAATAACCGTCCCACAGAAAGCCCAAGGAAGCATATTGTTCAAAACAGATGCCTTTAGTGTTCTACCAACCTAACAGTGATGCCACGACACACAAAATAACCACAATAGAAATATCACCGGGTCTCTGCCATGCTTATACAGTCCATCCTGCTGATATACCAAGCCGTGGCTTCACAATGTGACTGTACTTTATCTGTGAGTCAGTCAGGACAGGCTTGAGTGAAATAACCACCTTTATTATAATACATAACCTCACAGACTTCCAAAAACACTGAACCCAAACAATGGGTGAAGAACATTCAATAAAAAATATAGTTGGAGCATCCTGGTGCCTCCTGCTTAAAACAAACTATAAAATAATACATCTATGTGACGTGTTCATCCCAGTGAACAAAACACATTGAGCAGAGGAGCATCGTATACTCTCCCCTCCCTCCCCTCCTCTCCGGGGCTGGGAGTGAGGTGGTGGTGCTGTTTGAGGATGAGATGGTAAATCGAAAATACGGCAGGACTGGGTTTGAGAAGTAGGTTTATATACCTTATAGGTTGATGGGAATTTTGCCATTAATTGGCTGTAGATTGACCAATGAATGTACCAGGCACCTGTATTATTATTATTATTATTATGTGTTTATTTAGCCTCACGCCTTTATCCAAGGCCCCTTACAGAGACTAGGGGTGTGAACTATGCATCAGCTGCAGAATCACTTTTACAACTACATCTCACCCAAAAGACGGACACAAGGAGGTTAAGTGACTTGCTCAGGGTCACACAGTGCGCCAGTGGCTGAGGTGGGATTTGAACCGGGACCTCCTGGTTACAAACCCTTTCTTTAACCACTGGACCACACAAATAATCCTGCATTGTGCTATGCTTTCACTATAGATTTTACCATGCAGTGGGCCAGATTGTCAAGGTGTTTACTCCATTCTTTAACTCAAAAAATTTGCAAAAAATTCACGCTAAGGCTACAAAATGAAAAACGAAACATCTCGCGAGCTCTCAAGAGGACTTGAGTTTTGTGAATTAGATGTTTGGTTCTAGCTTTGTAAAATTAACAGGATTTTTTTACTCAAGAAAATAGGAGTTATTTAAAGACTGGAGTAATCGCTTTTGAAACATGGCCCGTTGTTTCTGAGGGTGAGAAACCAAGCAAGCGGAAAGCCAATCAAACCCTCAGTCTGTTCAAAAACTCAGTCTGTTCAAACCCTCAGTCTGTTCAAAAACTCAGTCTATTCAAAAACTCAGTCTGTTCAAAAACTCAGTCTGTTCAAACCCTCAGTCTATTCAAAAACTCAGTCTGTTCAAAAACTCAGTCTGTTCAAACCCTCAGTCTGTTCAAAAACTCAGTCTGTTCAACAACTCAGTCTGTTCAAACCTCAGTCTGTTCAAACCCTCAGTCTGTTCAAAAACTCAGTCTGTTCAAACCCTCGGTCTGTTCAAACCCTTGGTCTGTTCAAAAACTCAGTCTGTTCAAAAAACTCAGTCTGTTCAAACCCTCAGTCTGTTCAAAAACTCAGTCTGTTCAAACCTCGTTCAAACCCTCCAGTCTGTTCAAAACTCAGTCTGTTCAACAACTCAGTCTGTTCAAACCCTCAGTCTATATTCAAACCCTCAGTCTATATTCAAACCCTCAGTCTATTCAAACCCTCAGTCCATATTCAATCCCTCAGTCTGTTCAAACCCTCAGTCCATATTCAAACCCTCAGTCCATATTCAAACCCTCAGTCCATATTCAAACCCACAGTCCATATTCAAACCCTCAGTCCATATTCAAACCCTCAGTCCATATTCAATCCCTCAGTCTATTCAAACCCTCAGTCCATATTCAAACCCTCAGTCCATATTCAAACCCCTCTCTATTCAAACCCTCAGTCCATATTCAAACCCCTCTGTCCATATTCAACCCTCCTCAGTCTATTCAAACCCTCAGTCTATTCAAACCCTCAGTCCATATTCAAACCCTCAGTCCATATTCAAACCCTCAGTCCATATTCAATCCCTCAGTCTATTCAAACCCTCAGTCCATATTCAGACCCTCAGTCCATATTCAAACACTCAGTCTATATTCAAACCCCCAGTCCCAATGGTAGTCTTCTAAGGACACGTATATTTTTTATGATCTTATAAAAAGTGCTTCTTGAATATACACGATGCAAACGTGCTACTGCAGAGTTTCAGCAGCAAGCAGAAGCGACGCTAATAACTTACACTACATACATGCTCTTGCTCGTTCTAATGCGTATTTTTGTCCTAATGCGCTGAAATACGTGCTTAAGTCTTATAAAAACCCTAATAAAGGGATTTGTTCAGATTTGGCCAGAGTCATACTCTACTCCACTACAGATCGTAGGATTATTATTAAAACACTTTGTAACCACATTGTAATCCAGTGTGGAATGTGAGCCATTGCTGAGATAGGAACATGCAGCTGGCAATGTTACGCAATCCGTTTTCAGTCTGCTTTAAGAAATTCGCCTTAAAAGTATTTTTCATTGCTTTTCTCTTTGTAGAAAAGCGGGCTTTTAACAGTGTAATCAAAAGAAAACAGTCTGGAAACAGTTGATCAATGGGGACGTACTTCTAAACGATATTAACAAGGGAGAACCCTGGGGAATGCTGCGGTTGTTTTTCCTCAGATCACTTTCAAACACAACCGGCTGTAGTTTAAGGACTATCTGTTGCAATGCGTGATTCCATGCCCGGTAGACTGTAGGCTGCATTTTCACTGTGCTGTCTACGTCACTATCACTGCAAATAAATGGCTCGAAACAGACCTGCTCTAGGCCCCTGATCTCTACTGACCCCCTCCCCACACGCAGAAACCGCAGCTGCGGCCCCCATCAACAAAATGCAAATTATTGAACGCACGGTCAGTCACACAGAGACCTGAATGGTGAAAAGCACTGATACGCGATTTTCAATAATAAGAGAGAGAGAGAGAGAGAGAGAGAGAGAGAGAGAGAGAGAGAGAGGGGGGGGGAAACAGAGAGGGGGAGAGAGAGGGAGAGAGACAGAGGGGGAGAGAGAGAGACAGAGAGGGAAAGAGGGAGAGAGAGACAGAGAGAGAGGGAGAGGAGAGAGAGAGAAACAGAGAGGGGGGAGAGAGAGAGGGAGAGAGGGAGAGGAGAGAGAGACAGAGAGGAGAGAAACAGAGAGAGAAACAGAGAGGGAGAGGGGAGAGAGAGGAGAGAGAGAGAGGGAGAGGAGGAGAGAGAGAGAGGGGAGAGAGAGAGACAGAGAGAGACAGAGAGGGTGGAGAGAGGAGAGGAGAGGGAGAGAGACAGAGGGAGAGGAGAGAGACAGAGAGGAGAGATATAGACTAATAATATAATAATAATACTAATAATACTACTACTACTAATAATAATAATAATAATAATAATAATAATAATAATAATAGCCTAGAAAGAGTCTGATCAGGGTCTATCCAGCTCGTATTAGGCTGTGCGTGTATAGTTACTGTCGCTATCCATTTGCTCCAGTCCCCTGAACTAGGATAGTAATAATGGACCGATGTTAGACCCGGCAGTGCATTATAAAATCAGAATGGAGCGTTGCGTGCTCCTGTGCCAGTATGTAGACGTGTATACTCTGTCTTACCCACATCTCGGTATTAATGCAGAACCATCCGCTCTCAAACGAGTGGGGATTGCAATAAATACATTAGAACAGGTCAAGATAATACTGGAGTCGTACGGAGGATCAGGGATGGGGGGCGATATGATACGATGTTTTGGATGGAGAGACGCAGCGGAGGGGCGACACAGCTAAGAACTGTACACGGGTTTGCAGATCTGTTCTGTACAGACTGAAAAACACAATGCCATTTCACCCTTGATAAAAAAGTAGATCGGTTTCTGTTGCTATTGGAAAAGTATTAGTAGAAACGACATTGCTACCCGCAGCAACACCGTGATAGACATGTATGTACATATATGGAGATCTATTGTATAGTATGAGGCGAGGATGGGTACAGGAATGGTTGTTGAACATCTGGTAATGGCTGCTGTATGTAGAAGGGGTTCGATGTGGGGGAGTGGGATCGATGCGTGAGCCACAGAAATTCAAAATGGAATTACCTTCCAGGCAACACGTTCTCCACAGTCCCGAGTGGGTCATGACCTCTTCGTTCTTCTTGCTGGTCTCGTTCTCGCTCACGCTCTTCGTCTTACAGACCCCTCGCGAGTACAGCCAGGTAATCGGTTCCCACCGCTATAGTCATGAGGCTGAAAGCTGCAAACGCGCCCACGGTCGTTAACAGCATCTGAACACCGCGGTCAAACAGACCCATGCTCCCGCATTCCAGGAAGGGGGACCCCTTTGCGTTTGACGTAAAGGAAATAAATATTTGAAAATTTAAAGAACAAAAATCAACAGAAAATATAAATGATCGATTCAGGGAGGAGGGGAGAGAGAGAGGAGGCTGGAAAGCGGTCTGACTGACATACAACACCACTGCAAATAATAATCTATCGAGTTAATTAGCAATCAAATAATTAATTAGTCAATTAATTAAGAAATCAAATAAACTCAAATGGTGGGGGGGCGAGAGGAGGATCGAGAGTTATTCTGTAATCCTTTTAAAGAAAATGCAATCTATACCTACCTGAATCTGTCAATCTAGCTATCGATCTCCTATCAGTCTAGCTGCCTATCATGAAGAACAATGGCGGAGAGAGGAAATGGGGGTCCGGTCGCTCCCCTTAAAAAAAAAAAAAAAAACGTGAAAAAAAAAAGTTGAAAGAGCCGTTAATCCTTTTTTCTAAAATTCTGATCCCCAGTTTCCATATGTAACGTCTAGTTCGGAGATGGTTTCACGGGTAAATCAAAGCAGCGGCAGAGAAGGAGGAAGCAGCAGTCAAAGCGGGGCGAAGAAGCCACGGCGAGGCGATCATCACTCGACATTTAATTCGGGGGAGCCTCACGATAGCTCTGGTGCGATTCTCGGGGTGACGGGGCTGCGTCGGGTGCCTGCCCCAAAACAAGTGGCGTGCACAGCTTTTCAGCTTGCGCCATTAAAACCAGTCTGTCCGTCTCTTCCCCCCCTCCCGAGAAGAAAACACACACACACACACTGAGCCGAAGCACAGCGTCTAGAATGAACAGGGTGCTGAAACCGTGTAGGTAACGTATATTAACGAATACACGGTCACCTTGACTCGGCTTCTGCGGTGTGGTTTTTTCCCTTCACACACGGTTTTGTAATATTCCTGCGCTGTGTTTTCCGGTAGAGATGACCCCGGGTGTCGGGTGCTTGTTTCAGAGAAGCAGAGGTAAAAGACGTTGGTTTTAATTCCATGTCGTTTTTGGAGGGTTGCTTTTAATTTCTACTCCCCTCTCTCTCTCTCCCCCCCACACACACACTCCACTTCAGAAAGCAACGCTCACGTTTCTGTTTAACACAATGAAAATGCGCTCTTATATAAATATGGTTTCTGTTTTATTTATCCGTTTATGTATTGTGTCGCCTCCCGGTTCGATCTGATTCTGTCACTGCCGCTGCATTTCCAAGCCGCTCTCGTCTCTTCTGCAGTCCGATAAACGACTCTCAGTCACCATTTTCCCGATCTTCTGTGTTTTAATGATCTCACATTCCTGCTGTGGTCTGAAAGCCCCTCGATTTAACAGGAGCTGGGATGCATGAGCTGGCTCGTTTGCCACTTGCTTGAATCGCTTCCTCCAGCACTGGTGAAACGGACAGCTCCGGTCGTAGCGTTAACCCCACAGAGAACACGACTCCCCCCTCGCGTCCCTGGATCTGTATTTAGATTTTATTTTCCTTATATATATAAAAAACGTCCTTTTCTGTTGTTTATTTGTTAGTTATTTCCCGTTGGAAGAGGGGAGATGGGGGCTTGCGGAGGCTCGACCGCCCTTCTTAGGCGATAAACGAAGGAGACAGAAAGCGGCGCTGGATTATTTTTTTGGTCAGAGGGTCCCCTCCTTCCTCTCTTCTCCTCTTGGTCCTCCTTTTTTCTCTCTCTCTCTCTCTTGCTCGCTCTATCTCTCCTCTCACACTCTTTCTTTATCTCTCTTTTCCCTCCTCAGCTCTGATCCCCGGGCTTAGAATGATCGTTCCCTTCGGCTAGCTGAGTTGAGAGAAAGGCGTAGCCATCTCTCTCTCTCTCTCTCTCTCTCTCTCTCTCTCTCTCTCTCTCTCTCTCTCTCTCATCTCCCTCTCTCTCTCTCTCTCCCACAAGCTCTCTCTCATTCCAATTAGGGACTCGGCTCCCTCAATTACACAGGTTCTCACACACACACACACACACACACACACACACACACACACACACACACACACACACACACACACACACACACACACACACACATAAATTAGCTGGTTCTCTGGCTAGATTTTTGTCTATAAAATGTCCCTGGGTAGGGTGCATTTATTTCTCATTTTATTACGTCATGACAGCTGGTCAGAAAAATTCAAGTTAGCACCCACCAAACAAAAAAGGGGGCGCTAACAAAGATTGTGATAATAATAATAATAATAATAATAATAATAATGATGATGATGATGATGATGATGATGATGATGATGATGATGATGATGAAATCATTTCCATTTCATTACAAGTTTATTCTCATTTTCAAAGTACTGTTTGAACTAATGTTTCTAACTCTTAAAAAAAAGTGTGCAAACCAAAAGGAAGTTATAGAGCACAAATCCAAGGACTGAGCTATGAGAGACCAGGACTAATCCCAGCAGGGGCTTCAAGGGACTGAGCTGAGACCAGACTAATCCCAGCAGAGCTTCAAGGACTGAGCTATGAAGAGACCAGACTAATCCCAGAGGGCTTCAAGGACTGAGCCTTCAAGAAGAGACCAGACTAATCCCAGCAGGGCTTCAGGACTTACGAAAGGACTAATCCCAGCAATTACTTCAAGGACTGAGAGAGACCAGACTAATCCCAGCAGTGCTTCAAGGACTGAGCTACGAGACCAGACCTAATCCCAGCAGGGCTTCAAGGACTGAGCTACCAGACTAATCCAGAGGGCTTCAAGGACTGAGCCACGAGACCAGACTAATCCCAGCGGGGCTTCAAGGACTGAGCTACGAAGAACCAGACTAATCCCAGCAGAGCTTCAGACTAATCCCACCAGAGCTTCAAGGACTGAGCTACAAGACCAGACACTAATCCCCAGCAGGGCTTCAAGGACTGAGCTACGAGACCAGACTAAACCCAGCAGTGCTTCAAGGGACTGAGCTAATCCCAGAAGGAGAGTCCAGACTAATCCCAGCAGGGCTGGGACTGAGCTCGAGACCAGACTAATCCCAGCAGGGCTTCAAGAACTGAGCTATGAGACCAGACTAATCCCAGCAGGCTTCAGGACTGAGCTTACGAAGAGAGAGACTAATCAGACTTCAGGACCCAGCAGGGCTTCCCAGGACTGAGCTACAAGATGATGACAATCACTGGGATCCATGTACGTTTTCAATGTTCTTATGTTTTCAAAACAGTTCTTAAACTTTCTTTTAAATAGGACTCACAGCTTCAAGACCAGACTAACCTGAAAATACCAAAAGTGATTTCATTTGGCAAAGGTAAGTAGGTCAGGAATAAATCATCGGGGCTCGAGTGGCGCATCCAGTAAAAGCCCACACGTGAGTGCAGGATGTGCCTTACCCTATAGCCTGGAGATCGCAGGTTCGCAACCAGGCTATGCCATTGCTGACCGTGACCGGGGGTTCCAGGGGTGGAGGCTTAGGCCTCAACGGGGAATCCATGATTCACCACACACCAGTGACCCCTGTATTGATAGGGGCCTGCAGGTCTACAGTGGAGCCATTCAGATCTGTGTTGTCCTCCGCACTATAGGTCTGATTATTACTATTATTATTATTTATTTAGCAGACCCTTATCCAGGGCTAACTTACAATTGTTACAAGATATCACATTATTTTATACATACAATTCCCCCATTTATACAGTTGGGTTTTTACTGAGCAATCTAGGTAAAATACCTTGCTCAAGGGTACAGAAGTGTCCCCATCCGGGATTGAACCCACCCCCTCGGTCAAGAGTCCAGAGCCTAAACCACTACTCCACTCGCTATGGCGCTGAGGAAAACAGACGGCTTGAAATTACTATCTGGTTTCTCGAACCTGTTGAGCTTGT
>CM072692.1:16914019-16916519 GCA_036884735.1 Huso huso | reverse complement strand
TGTGAAGAAGAGTCTCCTTCAACAACATGACTAGACAGCCCATTCCATCCCTCATCACTCTCTGTGTGAAGAGTCTCCCTTCAACATGACTAGACAGCCCATTCCATCCCCTCACCACTCTCTGTATGAAGAAGAAGAGTCTCCTTCAACAACATGACTAGACAGCCCATTCCATCCCCCTACCACTCTCTGTGAAGAGAGTCCTTCAACAACATGACTAGACAGCCCATTCCATCCCCCTCACCACTCTTTTGTGTGAAGAAGTGTCTCCTTCAACAACATGACTAGACAGCCCATTCCATCCCCTCCAGAACCAGATGAGCTTAGATGCACCAAGATGTTTATTATTATTTGTTTATTTAGCAGACGCCTTTATCCAAGGCGACTTACAGAGACTAGGGTGTGTGAACTATGCATCAGCTGCAGAGTCACTTACAATTAAGTCTCACCAAAGACAGAGCACAAGGAGGTTAAGTGTCTTGCCTAGGGTCACACAATGAGTCAGTGGCTGAGGGGGATTTGAACCGGGACCTCCTGTTACAAGCCCTTTCTTTAACCACTGGGACCACACAGCCTCCATCAATAGTCCTCAATTGGGTTTTGAAGGATGTATACGATTTATTTACAGTTAGTTTGACCTATTTTCAGCTGAGACAATAATTCCTAGTGTCTAATATGTATTACCATCTGTGAAACGGGGTTGTGGGGTATCTAGAGTGATGGAGTGAGACAAAGGGACTGACTTTGAACAACACACAGGCGCCCAAGATTTCTTTACAATATTTACAAGGCAATGGCAGCTGGCTCCGCTTAGGGTACCAGCAATGTTAATAATTAGGGCAAAGCTGTTGAGGAGATCATGAGGCTACAGCAACAATGGTAACACACACACACACACACACAGGAGTGAATGCAGCTCATTCTATAGCAAGACTGCTCAGGGATCCGTAGCCAACATTTGAGTGTGTGCTTTGATATAATCGTAGTCGCTGGCCTGTATTGCACACATGATCTCTCTCGCTTTATTTTTACAGCACTCTGGGATGCCATGGTGAAGGACGCTATTGAAAAACAAATGTGTGTGTTGTATCATATTGAGCTGCACTTTTTTTTCAATATATATATATATATATATATATTATTCCAGAAAGCTGGCCTTTTATTTTCTTTAAAAACAAACTTCCCGGAAGTTTCACGCCCTGGCTGCTCTTCGATTGCCAATCGCTGTTTTTAATGTCGGACGAGTTAGACTTGAATGATTGGAGAGATGTGAAAGAATATACGGGAAAGGACAAATAAGGTCAACCACAGTAATCTTGTACAGTAGAGTAGTTATCGGTTGGTTGCACTTGGGTGGAGAAACAGCTGAATAACTAATTCATATTGAGAATTAGTAAGATAACAAAAACAAACTCTAGTCACATATTTTCTGATCCTATTGTAGTATAAATACTGGGCATAGAGGCAACACAGACAGAGAAACTCCCAATGCCTCCAGGATCATCAGGGAATCGGCCTGAGACTCTCAAGTTCAAAAATGAATAATAAACAAATCAAACTATTGTCTACATGTTCATATTATTCCATCCGTACCCATTTAATGTCCTATTATTATTTATTTCTTAGCAGACGCCTTATCCAGGGCGACTTACAATTGTTACAAGATATCACATTATTTGTACATACAATTCTCCATTTATACAGTTGGGTTTTACTGAGCAATCTGAGGTAAAGTACCTTGCTCAAGGGTACAGCAGCAGTGTCCCCCATCTGGGATTAAACCCACGACCCTCCGGTCAAGAGTCCAGAGCCCTAACCACTACTCCACACTCGCTATGGCGCTGCTGAGTGAAACATGACGGCTTGAAATTCGCTCTTATCTGGTTTCGAACCTGCTTTGAGCTTGTCTGGGCTGAACAGCCTTCCTCGTCCCCATTTAAATCACGCAACAATGTGACCGAATACTGGACATTTACAGAAGAACAGAGGAGAGTTCATGGCCTTTCAGCCCCTCAGCGCTCGCCTTACACACAGCTTACACACATCCCCATGCTGGACTCTGCTGCTCTTCACTTTGCCAGGGCTATGCATCACGCTCCTACACATTAAAGCCCTTTGAACCGCCTTTTAAATGTAACTGGCTGCCACAGGTTCCAATGAGCTTCAATCTCACCTTCAGCACAGGAACGTGCTTTCATGTGCTGCAGCAATCCCCTGATACAGCACATGCAGGAACCCAGACAGACAGGCAGGCAGACAGACAGACAGACAGGCAGGCAGACAGACAGGCAGGGAGGCAGGCAGACAGACAGACAGGCAGGCAGGCAGACAGACAGGCAGACAGACAGGCAGGGAGGCAGACAGACAGACAGACAGACAGACAGGCAGGCAGGGAGGCAGGCAGGCAGACAGGGAGGCAGACAGACAGGGAGGCAGGGAGGCAGACATACAGACAGGCAGGGAGGCAGACAGACAGGCAGACAGGCAGACAGACAGGCAG
>CM072692.1:16864019-16904019 GCA_036884735.1 Huso huso | reverse complement strand
AAAGTATATTGGTGCGTGAAATGTGTATAAAAAAAGGAAAAATATATATAGAATATTAAACTGTTTCACAACTGCAATATATCTACCGCATCCCTGTGATTAAATAATAATTTAGAAAATCCGTGTGGTCTCCACTTGGAGAATCACTGAGAACTGCTCTACGTGCCTTTGCAAGAGGTTGAGGGATCTCTCCTTGTCTGAATAGAAACACCATGCCACGTATAGATAAAAAAAAGATATTTACCATTATTTAAAAATAAAAATAAACACAAATAGCAATATTTTCGGCAGATATTTAGTTTTTTTCTTTGCCCCGCCTGGGTTTGACTTCTGTTTAAACAACGTTGGGTTCAATACACACAGAGCGTTTGTAAAAAAAAAAAAGCAGTTAATTTTCAGTATGATAAATAAAATAAATTTAAAAAATAAATAAATAAATAAACACCTTTGTTGATATCATCCAAGACACGCAGGGGGTGATGGGTAGAACCGTCAAGGAAAAATGGCGCGCAGGGAATTAATTAGCTAACAAACACGGGGCTGGAAGCGGTCGGCACAAACAAACACGCACAAATACTGCTCACTTATCTTTGTGTTTTGAGTACAGCCCCATACCTTTAAATCCTATTGCATTTAAAATACACACCAATCCTGATAATAACTTAAAACGTTATACTGGCGCCTTTTAAATACCCAGCCATACGAGGCTCTAATTAAGGGCACGTTGATTCGGAAGTGATTTAAAAACGAGACAAACTGTAGTTCACCCACAATATCGGGTATGTTTATAATTTTTAGGTAACCCAATTCGTTGCTCGTCAGTCACATAATTTTGTTTTATTGTGAAAAAAAAAAGCATTTCGAGGGGCAAACTCAATGCAAGCGCAGTGGACGCGCAGCACGTTTTAATAACGTCAGATAACGCCACGCCGGTACCCTTGTTTGTTTGCAAATGAACCTCTGTCAATTGATATGTTAAAAATATATATATAAATAAGAGAGGAATGCAGTTGTTGAATTGCGGGCCACGCTGCTTCCCCGCCCTCAGCTCAACCCAGTCCTCTAGTCCCTAAGGGTTACCCGGTACAGCTGCGGTGCTGTCCGCCTGACCCACGCATTTGAACGTGCAGCCTAGTAAAATAAGTCAGGAGTGTATTACATTATTTTAAATGACTGTGCCGACTTCCCCATGGGACAGCAGGGCTCTGCACACAGTGGCATCAAAAGCGATGATCCAGCACCAGGGATTATAAGAACATAAGAACATAAGAAAGTTTCCAAACGACAGGAGGCCCCATTCGGCCCATCTTTGCTTGTTTGGTTGTTAGTAGCTTATTGATCCCAGAATCTCATCAAGCAGCTTCTTGAAGGATCCCAGGGTGTCAGCTTCAACAACATTACTGGGGAGTTGGTTCCAGACCCTCACAATTCTCTGTGTCAAAAGTGCCTCCTATTTTCTGTTCTGAATGCCCCTTTATCTAATCTCCATTTGTGACCCCTGGTCCTTGTTTCTTTTTTAGGTAAAAAAAAGTCCCCTGGGTCGACATTGTCTATACCTTTTAGGATTTTGAATGTTTGAATCAGATCGCCGCGTAGTCTTCTTTGCTCAAGACTGAACAGATTCAATTCTTTTTAGCCTGTCTGCATATGACATGCCTTTTAAACCCGGGATAATTCTGGTTGCTCTTCTTTGCACTCTTTCTAGAGCAGCAATATCCTTTTTGTAACGAGGTGACCAGAACTGAACACAATATTCTAGGTGAGGTCTTACTAATGCATTGTAAAGTTTTAACATTACTTCCCTTGATTTAAATTCAACACTTCTCACAATATATCCAAGCATCTTTTTGGCCTTTTTTATAGCTTCCCCACATTGTCTAGATGAAGACATTTCTGAGTCAACATAAACTCCTAGATCTTTATCATAGATGCCTTCTTCAATTTCAGTATCTCCCATATGATATTTATAATGCACATTTTTATTGCCTGCATGCAGTACTTTATAGAATGAGCCTACTTACAAAACAGCTTGTGTTTCACCAGTACAACAGGCTCAGCTCTAACCACTGAGCCACACTGCTCCCCTTCCTCCCAGTCCTTCAGCTCTAACCACTAAGCCACACTGCTCCCCTTCCTCCCAGTCCTTCAGCTCTAACCACCACACTGCTCCCCTTCCTCCCAGTCCTTCAGCTCTAACCCCTAAGCCACACTGCCTCCCAGGCACTGCGCTCTCAAAGCTAGGTCAGTCTCCCTTCTGAAAGTGAGGTGCCTTTGAAAACGAGGCCAAGCGCTGGTTTGCAAGGAAGCAGATGCAATGTTTCTGAGCCCTGTCTCTCAGAGACCAGCTTTATATAGCTCACTGTCCCCAGACTCCTGGGCTGGAATCGGCAGAGAGAGGAGACTGCAAGGACAGGGCCCACTTATTGAGAGAGCTGCTTCACTCGTTAGTCACTCCTGGTTTATTTGATTTTTTTTAAAGAACAGCGTGCAATTATTTGTTGCTATATTTAAAAGGAGCGCAAAGTAAGGTTTTAGCATCTCTTCTGTAACCTCTTATTAGCATTAGCAGCGTCAGCACTGGCCCCCTTTTGATGGCGTTTAAGATCTTTCTGTTTTTATGTTATACATATTCAAGATATCAATCAATTGGTTTATTTATGGTATCAAATCGCTTCGCCGCATAGTCTGTGCTCCCCTGAATGTGCCTTTACCAGGGAGGACCCTCGGGGACCCCTGCGCTCCCCTGACTGTGTGACTCCCCCCCACCACGCAACCGGCGTGCCTTTACCAGGGGGACCCTCGGACCCCTGCGCCCCCTGACTGGTGACCCCTGCACACCACGCAGCCGTGCCTTTACCAGGGGGACCTCGGGGACCCCTGCGCCCCTGACTGTGACTCCCCTGCACACCACGCCGTGCCTTTACCAGGGAGACCCTCGGGGACCCCTCGCGCCCCTGACTGTGTGACTCCCCCCCTGCACACCACGCGACCGTGCCTTTACCAGGGGGACCCTCGGGACCCTGCGCTCCCCTGACTGTGTGACTCCCCCCTGCATCACGCACCCGTGCCTTTACCAGGGGGGGACCCCCCCTGCTCCCCTGACTGTGACTCCCCCCCTGCACATCACGCCGTGGGGGGACCCCGGGGACCCCTGCGCTCCTGACTGTGACTCCCCCCTGCACATCACGCGACCGTGCCTTTACCAGGAGGACCCTCGGGACCCCTGCGCTCCCCTGACTGTGTGACTCCCCCTGCACACCCTTGGCAGCCGTGCCTTTAGACCCTCGGGGACCCCTGCGCTCCTGACTGTGTGACTCCCCCTGCACACCACGCGGCCGTGCCTTTACCAGGGAGGACCCTCGGGGACCCCTGCGCCCCTGACTGTGTGACTCCCACCACACGCACCGTGCCTTTACCAGGGGCCTCTGACTGTGTGACTCCCCTGCACCCAGGGGACTAGGACCCCGGGGACCCCCACTCCTGACTGTGTGACTCCCCCTGCACACCACGCCGACCAGGGAGGGACCTGCAAAACCCCGCGCCCCTGACTGTGTGACTTACCAGAAGATACTGCTGAGGGGAAATGACACAGGAAGTGTAACCTTTGATTAAGTCACACCAAACTGAGACATTTCTTGAACCTGCCCCTCCCCCCAGGTGTTTTAAATGGAAATTGTTTTAAATGTGTTTCTTTCAAAACTGCTCACTTCAGTCCTCTTTATAGAATTATCTGTTTAGCTACTGGCTTTAGAAACAGTAGTAAGACATTACAGCGACTCCACAATGAATGGATTTTTTTTTTTGACAAGTTTTCAAATGTTAAGACCCCTTAGCCTCCTTTCACAAATGGTGAACAAACGCTGGAAGGAGAGACCCCCAGAATTGTGAACCCCTGCATTCTCCAGCTAGATTTACCAGGGAGGACCCATATGCAACTTCCCCACACCTGATCTTAATAAGATTAAACTTGCCCCCAGAATTAGATTTGCACACCACGCAAAAAACAATTTGACAGATCAGGTTATACCAGGGAGGAGGAACCTGCACGAAAAAATTACACAGGACTTTTAGCCATATCCCAGAGATTAAGGGAAATCAAGAAAACCTGAGAGACATTTCTTGAAAAACCTTAACATCCCCAGGTGTTTTAAAATGGAAATTTTTTTAAAATGTGTTTCTTTCAAAACTGCTCACTTCAGTCCTCTTTATAGAATTATCTGTTTAGCTACTGGCTTTAGAAACAGTAGTAAGACATTACAGCGACCGGGTGAATGGATTTTTTTTTTTCAAGTTTTCAAATGTTAAGGTATTTAGCCTCCTTTCAAAATGGTGAACAAAGAACGCTGGAAGGAGAGACTGTCAGAATTAACCAGCCTCATTCTCCAGCTAGATCAAAAACCAACTTCCCCACACCTGATCTTAATAAGATTAAACTTGCAAACAGAATTAGATTTGCTCATCACTCAACGAGTTGAAAAACAATTTCTCAGATCAGGTTATACCGCACAGGAACCTGGTGAAAAAGCTATTCAACTTTTAGCTCGCCAGGTACAGATCATTCATGAACAGACTCCTTCTTGAAAAACGTTAACATCCTCACGGGTTCCCTATCGAATTTTACAAAAACAATTCCCCCCCCCAACTCTCTCCTATTCTAAAGTCTGTGTTCACTAGACGCTGAGAAAGCTTTCGACCGGGTTGAATGGGACTCTCTCTTTGTCACCTTTGAAAAATGTAGATTTGGTCCAAACTTAAAGGGGCATTCAGAACAGAAAATAGGAGGCACTTTTTTTACACAGAGAATTGTGAGGCTCTGGAACCAACTCCCCAGTAATGTTGTTGAAGCTGACACCCTGGGATCCTTCAAGAAGCTGCTTGAGGAGATTCTGGGATCAATAAGCTACTAACAACCAAACGAGCAAGATGGGCCGAATGGGGCCTCCTCTCGTTTGTAAACATTCTTATATTCATAAAGAACTACAGCTCCCAGCATCCCTCGCCATTGCTGCGGGTGCTGGGGCATGCTGGGAGCTGTAGTTTAGCCAGGATGGCGCTTAGACAAAGGGGCATTCAGAACAGAAAATAGGAGGCACTTTTTTTACACAGAGAATTGTGAGGGTCTGGAACCAACTCCCCAGTAATGTTGTTGAAGCTGACACCCTGGGATCCTTCAAGAAGCTGCTTGAGGAGATTCTGGGATCAATAAGCCACTACCAACCATCCTCTTTAAATCTATCTATGGTCATATTAACTCAGTTAAAATCAATATACTTCCTAAGTTCCAATGCCTTCCAATCTTCATCCAGCTTGGCTAATTAAGAAAGCTGCTTCTTGTCAGCCTACTTCTTTATCATCAGTGATATGTTCCTCTCTAACGTTTCCCAGTTTAGCAACAAGCCTTTAGTAAAACACTCTCTTGAAACGAGGGTCCAGTCCAGGCAGCCTTTTGGTTTCCAGTCCATATCAGTGCTCTCTCTCATCGATGCTAACGATGGTTTTCCACCCTCTGTGAGTGATGTTTCCTTCCATACCTGGCATTGAAATTCTCTGACATTTTTTAAAGAAATTGACAATAACTTTGCATCCTTTCACTACAATTTAACATACCTAGGATGCAAATTCTTTTTAATTGAAAATTCTGATCCAGCTCCCCAAATTCCCTTCCAAAACCCCCATCGATTCTTTATTGGCTACAAAAAGGATATTGCTGCTCTAGAAAGAGTGCAAAGAAGAGCAGCCAGAATTATCCCGGGTTTAAAAGGCACGTCGCATGCAGACAGGCTCAAAGAATTGAATCTATTCAGTCTTGAACAAAGAAGACTACGCGGCGATCTGATTCAAGCATTCAAAATCCTAAAAGGTATAGACAATGTCGACCCAGGGACTTTTTTGACCTGAAAAAAATAAACCAGGGGTCACAAATGGAGATTAGATAAAGGGGCATTCAGAACAGAAAATAGGAGGCACTTTTTGACACAGAGAATTGCGAGGGTCTGGAACCAACTCCCCAGTAATGTTGTTGAAGCTGACACCCTGGGATCCTTCAAGAAGCTGCTTGATGAGATTCTGGGATCAATAAGCTACTAACAACCAAACGAGCAAGATGGGCTGAATGGGGCCTCCTCTCGTTTGTAAACGTTCTTATGTTCTTATAGTCTGGATAGTAAGGGCATGACATGTAGCATTCTGTTTTATCCTTGCCTTGCCCTTCGAGGACTGGCTAGGAGCAGGATCTAAACTTTACCCTTCCAGGTGATAAGTGGGACTCTATTCAGTCGAATCCTGCATCATATTCACATGTCCAAAACCAAGCTGACTACAATGTACCTGATTTAGACCCAGCATGTGACAGATGTAAGCAAGCTCCTGCCTCACTGATCCATAAGTTCTGGTCCTGTCCCAGGAGGGCCTCATTTTGGAGCACGGTGTGTTCACTGTGTTGAGCGATGATGCAAAACGTTTGGCCAGAGCTGTGCGTGGGATTCGATAGACGTGGAAGAAGCAGAACGGGGCAAAAGAGAAGCTCCTTCTTCCAAATACACCCCCTGTGGCAGCTGAGTTACAGGTGAACCTGCTGCTATTGTACATATTTCATTTCTGTCCATCATCTTATACACCCTTCCCTTTAAAAAATAGCTCACATGTGGTGGATAGATCATGTGGTCATGCTTTCATTAGTGTTCTCTCCCTCCTCTCTCTTCCCCCTCCCCTCCCTCTCCCCTCTCCCTCCCTCTCTCTCTATCTCTCCCTTCCTCCCTTTCTCCCTCTCTCCCCTCCCTCTCCCTCCCTCTCCTCTCTCTCCCTCTCCTCCCTCTCTCCCTCCCACCCTCCCACCCTCTCCCTCCTCCCTCTCTCCTTCCTCTCTCCCTCTCCCTCTCCTCTCTCCTCTCTCCCTCTCTCTCTCCCTCCTTTCTCTCTATCTCTCTCCTTCCTCGCCTCCCTCTCTCTCTCCCTCCCCTCCCTCTCTCTCTATCTCTCTCCCTTCCTTCCTCCCTCCCTCTCCTCTCTCCTCTCTCTCTCTCTCTCCCTCCCTCCTCCCTTTCTCTTTCTCTCTCTCTCCCTCCTCCCTCTCTCCCTCTCCCTCCCTCTCTCTCTCTCCCCTCCCTCTCTCTCCCTCTCTCCCCCTCCCTCTCTCTTTCTCTCTCCTCCTCCCTCCCTTTCTCTCTCTCTCCTTCCTCCCCCCCTCTCCTTCCCCTCCCTCCCCTCTCTCTCTCTCCCCCTCCATCCCTCTCTTTCCATCTCCCTCTCCCCTCCTCCCTCCTCCCTCTCTCTCCCTCTTTCCCCAAGGTCCTAAATCCTCTCTCAGGTCCCCATCCGGGACTGCACATATTCACCCTTGTTCGGTTCCAGAGCTGACATCCTCCCAAAACTCTCTCTCCCAAAAGCAGTGAGGGGGGGGGCGAGGGGGAGGGGAGTACGATCAAGGTGTCGACCCTGCTTACTACAGAGCTCTCCCCTCCCAGCATCTCGAAAGCCGTGCAGAAGAGTTCAGGTTGGAGCAGGGCTTGATTTAACACACGCCTGCAGCCCCCCCCCCTGGAGTCAGGTCCTGCCAGCTCTCAGGAGCCCCCCACCCAGGAGTCAGGTCCTGGTGTCAGCTCAACAACCACTGGGAGTTGGTTCCAGACCACAATTCTCTGTGTAAAAAGTGCCTCCCATTTTCTGTTCTGAATGCCCTTTATCCCCCTCCATTTGTCCCCCTGGTCCTTGTTTTTTTTTATAGGTTGAAAAAAGTCCCTGGCTGACATTGTCAATACCTTTTAGGATTTTGAATGCCCCTCAGATCCCCCTCCCAGTAGTCTTCTTTGTTCAAGACTCAACAGATTCCCTCTTTTGAGCCTGTCTGCATCTCTCATGCCCCCCACCCGGGATAATTCTGGTCCTTCTTTGCACTCTTTCTAGAGCAGCGATATCCTTTTTTTAACGAGGGTGACCAGAACCCTCCACAATATTCTAGGTGAGGTCTTACTAATGCATTGTAAAGTTTTTAACATTACTTCCCTTGATTTAAATTCAACACTTCCCTCAATATATCCCATCTTGTTGGCCTTTTTTTACCTTTTCTAGAAAATCACCTGGTTTGACTTTCCTCTCATACAGCACACCCATATCGTGTGACAACCAATCACAGTGTGGGGCAGGGTGTCACAGGGGAGCTACAGGTTTTCAACAGGATAAATATCACATTTTGAATAAAGCTATGCTGATATGAAAACATCCATTTGTACACGGTATTATTATTCAATTTAATGAGGAACAGAGCCTTGCAGAATGTCACTAGACTGAGGAAAACAACACAGAGTAGAATGCGTGTGACAACCACGCACGGTTCCATATTTATTTTTGATCATGCCACTGTTCCATCAGCCACTGCTCTGGTCCTGTGCAGTCCAGGTTTCTGTGAACTCCAATTCAAGCTTTGAAGCCTAATAATAATAATAACTAATAATGGGTTAAAATAAGCCATTAACCCATTCATGTCTACACAGTCTCTTTGAAGTTGTATTAACCCATTCATGTCTACACAGTCTCTTCGAAGTTGTATTAACCCATTCATGTCTACACAGTCTCTTTGAAGTTGTATTAACCCATTCATGTCTACACAGTCTCTTTGAAGCTGCATTAACCCATTCATGTCTACACAGTCTCTTTGAAGTTGTATTAACCCATTCATGTCTACACAGTCTCTTCGAAGTTGTATTAACCCATTCATGTCTACACAGTCTCTTTGAAGTTGTATTAACCCATTCACGTCTACACAGCATCTTTGAAGCTATATTAACCCATTCATGTCTGCAGTCTCTTCAGGTATTAAACCCCATGTCCTGGAGTCTCTTTGAAGTTGTATTGACCCATTGAGTTTTTTTCTTTTTGGAGCCCCCCCAATCTGATATGTTACAGTTAACAAAATTAGAGTCAGCTATTATTAGAGGTAAAGAGTTTATTAAAATAACACAGGTAGATACCAGTTAAAAAAGGCCAGCAAAAATGGCAAACAGCCCTGTAAAGGAGGCCAGTGTGGTCCAGTTTAAAGAAAACATTTGTAACCAGGAGGTCCCCGGTTCAAATCCCACCTCAGCCACTAATCTCCACCCTGAGTATAGTCACTTCACCTCCTTGTGCTCCGTTTTCGGTGAGACGTGGTTGTGAGTGACTCTGCAGCTGATGCATAGTTCACAACCCTTGTGTAATACCTTTTGATAAAGGCGCCTGCTTAAACTAATAATTTAATAATCATAATGGGTTAAAAGGTCTTAGCGGTTTAACGCTATGTATTCAATAATCAATTCTCCAGAGCCTGGAATTTGTATTTAAATTGGGGGTACCCTCTCATTTCATGCTTGAATTCCCCTGGTGCTGCTCTTCAATTCAAGTGATCAGAGAGGTGCAGCGCTCTGTCCTGTCAGTCTGAGGAACTGGCGACACTCTCCCCCTAGTGGCTGTTGCAAGTACTGAATGTGATGATTACAGGACTAATCCATACAGGATTCTTGTATCAGGTTAGAGGAGTTTTTTAACAAAGTGCAAACCCTAATGCCAAAATAAACCTAATGCCCAAATAAGCATTTTGGAGCTGCATTTCCAAACCTGAGCTGTATTGAGATTCAGCAAATCCAACACATTGGAGATAACTCAGTGCTGTGGATCTGAGAGCAGCTAATTCAATACAGTCTACTATAGAGAACTCCAGTGCTGGGGATCTGAGAGCAGCTAATTCAATACAGTCTAGTATAGAGAACTCAGTGCTGGGGATCTGAGAGCAGCTAATTCAATACAGTCTAGTATAGAGAACTCAGTGCTGTACTGGGGATCTGAGAGCCAGCTAATTCAATACAGTCTAGTATAGAGAACTCAATGCTGTGGATCTGAGAGCAGCTAATTCAATACAGTCTAGTATAGAGAACCAGTGCTGTACTGGGGATCTGAGAGCAGCTAATTCAATACAGTCTAGTATAGAGAACTCAGTGCTGTACTGGGGATCTGAGAGCAGCTAATTCAATACAGTCTAGTGTAGAGAACTCAGTGCTGGGGATCTGAGAGCAGCTAATTCCAATACTGTCTAGTATAGAGAACTCAGTGCTGGGGATCTGAGAGCAGCTAATTCCAATACAGTCTAGTATAGAGAACTCAGTGCTGTGGAGATCTGAGAGCCAGCTAATTCAATACAGTCTAGTATAGAGAACTCAGTGCTGTGGATCTGAGAGCCAGCTAATTCAATACAGTCTAGTATAGAGAACTCCAGTGCTGTTGTGGATCTGAGAGCAGCTAATTCAATACTGTCTAGTATAGAGAACTCAGTGCTGGGGATCTGAGAGCCAGCTAATTCAATACAGTCTAGTATAGAGAACCCAGTGCTGTGGGATCTGAGAGCAGCTAATTCAATACAGTCTAGTATAGAGAACTCAGTGCTGTGTGGATCTGAGAGCCAGCTAATTCAATACAGTCTAGTCATTGCTTATAGAGAACTCAGTGCTGTGCTGTGGATCTGAGAGCAGCTAATTCAATACAGTCTAGTATAGAGAACTCAGTGCTGTGGATCTGAGAGCAGCTAATTCAATACAGTCTAGTATAGAGAAACTCAGTGCTGTACTGTGGATCTGAGAGCAGCTAATTCAATACAGTCTAGTATAGAGAACTCAGGGGCTGTGGATCTGAGAGCCAGCTAATTCAATACTGTCTCTGGTATAGAGAACTCAGTGCTGTGGATCTGAGAGCCAGCTAATTCAATACAGTCTAGTATAGAGAACTCCGTCTGTGCTGTGGATCTGAGAGCAGCTAATTCAATACAGTCTAGTATAGAGAACTCAGTGCTGTACTGTGGATCTGAGAGCAGCTAATTCAATACAGTCTAGTATAGAGAACTCAGAGCTGTGGATCTGAGAGCTAGCTAATTCAATACTGTCTAGTATAGAGAACTCAGTGCTGTGCTGTGGATCTGAGAGCCAGCTAATTCAATACAGTCTAGTACAGAGAACTCAGTGCTGGGGATCTGAGAGCCAGCTAATTCAATACTGTCTAGTATAGAGAACTCAGTGCTGTGGATCTGAGAGCCAGCTAATTCAATACAGTCTAGTATAGAGAACTCAGTGCTGTGGATCTGAGAGCCAGCTAATTCAATACTGTCTAGTATAGAGAACTCAGTGCTGTGCTGTGGATCTGAGAGCAGCTAATTCAATACAGTCTAGTATAGAGAACTCAGTGCTGTGCTGTGGATCTGAGAGCAGCTAATTCAATACAGTCTAGTATAGAGAACTCAGAGCTGTACTGTGGATCTGAGAGCAGCTAATTCAATACAGTCTAGTATAGAGAACTCAGAGCTGTGGATCTGAGAGCCAGCTAATTCAATACAGTCTAGTATAGATAACTCAGTGCTGTACCCTAATCTGAGAGCAGCTAATTCAATACAGTCTAGTATAGAGAACTCAGTGCTGGGGATCTGAGAGCCAGCTAATTCAATACAGTCTAGTATAGAGAACTCAGTGCTGTACTGTGGATCTGAGAGCAGCTAATTCAATACAGTCTAGTATAGAGAACTCAGAGCTGTGGATCTGAGAGCCAGCTAATTCAATACAGTCTAGTATAGATAACTCAGTGCTGTACTGTGGATCTGAGAGCCAGCTAATTCAATACAGTCTAGTATAGAGAACTCAGAGCTGTGGATCTGAGAGCTAGCTAATTCAATACTGTCTAGTATAGAGAACTCAGTGCTGTGCTGTGGATCTGAGAGCCAGCTAATTCAATACAGTCTAGTGTAGAGAACTCAGTGCTGTACTGTGGATCTGAGAGCAGCTAATTCAATACAGTCTAGTATAGAGAACTCAGTGCTGTGGATCTGAGAGCCAGCTAATTCAATACAGTCTAGTATAGATAACTCAGTGCTGTGGATGTGGATCTGAGAGCAGCTAATTCAATACAGTCTAGTATAGAGAACTCAGTGCTGGGGATCTGAGAGCCAGCTAATTCAATACAGTCTAGTATAGAGAACTCAGTGCTGTGGATCTGAGAGCAGCTAATTCAATACAGTCTAGTATAGAGAACTCAGTGCTGTACTGGGGATCTGAGAGCAGCTAATTCAATACAGTCTAGTATAGAGAACTCAGTGCTGTACTGGGGATCTGAGAGCCAGCTAATTCAATACAGTCTAGTATAGAGAACTCAGTGCTGTACTGGGGATCTGAGAGCAGCTAATTCAATACAGTCTAGTATAGAGAACTCAGTGCTGTGGATCTGAGAGCCAGCTAATTCAATACTGTCTAGTATAGAGAACTCAGTGCTGTACTGTGGATCTGAGAGCCAGCTAATTCAATACAGTCTAGTATAGAGAACTCAGTGCTGTGGATCTGAGAGCCAGCTAATTCAATACTGTCTAGTATAGAGAACTCAGTGCTGTGGATCTGAGAGCCAGCTAATTCAATACAGTCTAGTATAGAGAACTCAGTGCTGTGGATCTGAGAGCCAGCTAATTCAATACTGTCTAGTATAGAGAACTCAGTGCTGTGGATCTGAGAGCCAGCTAATTCAATACAGTCTAGTATAGAGAACTCAGTGCTGTGGATCTGAGAGCAGCTAATTCAATACAGTCTAGTATAGAGAACTCAGTGCTGTGGATCTGAGAGCCAGCTAATTCAATACAGTCTAGTATAGAGAACTCAGTGCTGTGGATCTGAGAGCAGCTAATTCAATACAGTCTAGTATAGAGAACTCAGTGCTGTGCAGTGGATCTGAGAGCAGCTAATTCAATACAGTCTAGTATAGAGAACTCAGTGCTGTGGATCTGAGAGCAGCTAATTCAATACAGTGTAGTATAGAGAACTCAGTGCTGTGGATCTGAGAGCCAGCTAATTCAATACAGTGTAGTATAGAGAACTCAGTGCTGTGGATCTGAGAGCCACCTCTCTATCATAGTAGTGTGCAAATGTATTTTTGCTCAGTAATCGTTGATATAGAAACAATAGGAGACTATGTGCTCCTAGGGAACTATGTGTTCCTTTTCTCTTACTAAGTCAAATTAATTGCATGTGTGGCTACTAAAGTCATCAGTTAAATTAGACCATCATAAATTAGAGAGAGAGAGAAAGAGAGGGAGGGGGGAGAGAGAGAGGGGGAGAAAGGGAGAGGAGAGAGGGAGAAAGGGAGAGAGGGGAGAGGGGGAGAAAGGGAGAGAGAGAGGGAGAGAGGGGGGAGAAAGGGAGAGCAAGAGGAGAGAGGTGAGAAAGCGGGAGAGGGGAGAAAGGGAGAGAGAGAAAAGAGAGAGCGGGAGAGAGAAAGAAAGAAAGAGGGGTGAGAGTTTAAGAAAGGGAGAGAGAGCGAGAGAAAGAGAGAGCGGGAGAAAGGGAGAGAGAGAAAGGGAGAAAGTGAGAGCAAGAGCAAGAGAGGTGAGAGCGAGAGAGGGAGAAAGGGAGAGAGAGGAGAGCGTTTCCAAAGAGCAAGAGAGAAAGGGAGAGAGTGAGAGAGAGAGAAGAAGAAGGTGGGAGAGAGAGTGAGAGAGGGAGAGAGAGAGAAGAGTCACCTGCAAATCACCCAGACAGTTTGAGGGATCTCAGAGTGTGGATAGAAATTTGATTCTATTTACAAAAGTCAGAAAGGGACCCAGCAGTGTAAACTTGTTTTCCTCCAGCTTAAGAAAATGCATTGTATCTTTTATCTAGTGAGCACATGAGGACGGGGCAGCCTGCTTCACTGACCACTGTATGCTAATCCATTGAACCTTCACAGCTTTCAACAAAAGCTCCAACAAGTCATCTCCGAGGCTGCTTTCAGCTGCAGGGTCGACTCGCTGTTGCCTGACATCTGTACCTGCTGCGTTGCTTCAGTTTTCTGTGTTTTTACTCCTCATTGATTGTATTTGATGAGGTGCTGTCAGCCTCTTGTCAGGTCATCATTGGAAACGAACATTTGTTCCTGATGGACTCATCTGGATCAATAACGGGTTTTGATTGATTGATTGGATGAATCCAATTAATCAAGATCAGAGGTCATGCATTAGTAAGACCTCACCTAGAATATTGTGTTCAGTTCTGGTCACCTCGTTACAAAAAGGATATTGCTGCTCTAGAAAGAGTGCAAAGAAGAGCAACCAGAATTATCCCGGGTTTAAAAGGCATGTCGTATGCAGACAGGCTAAAAGAATTGAATCTGTTCAGTCTTGAACAAAGAAGACTACGCAGTGATCTGATTCAAACATTTAAAATCCTAAAAGGTATTGACAATGTCGACCCAGGGGACTTTTTTTGACCTGAAAAAAGAAACCAGGGGTCACAAATGGAGATTAGATAAAGGGGCATTCAGAACAGAAAATAGGAGGCACTTTTTTTACACAGAGAATCATGTAAACCAAGTAATGTTGTTGAAGCGGACACCCTGGGATCCTTCAAGAAGCTGCTTGATGAGATTCTGGGATCAATAAGCTGCTAACAACCAAACGAGCAAGATGGGTTGAATGGGGCCTCCTCTCGTTTGGAAACTTTCTTAAGTTCTTCTGGCTGTCAGGGCCCTGTGTTAGTCATTCACTGCAAAGGTTAATGTGGTTTGAACCACATAACTGCTGATGCCTGTATAACCAGCAGAGCTGGGGGGTAGCAGGGAAGAGAGAGAGAGGGAGGAGGAGGAGGAGGAGGAGAGGGGAGGAGGGAGAGAGGGGGAGGGGAAACCATTTCCATGCCAAGCACGCCTCTTACAATCAATTTTCAAGCCAGGCTCTGCTGGGCTGTAGGTTGAAATCACACACACACACACCAAGAGAGACTCAGAGAGAGGCTGGAGCCCCCTCGTTATACAACACAGGGGCAGATGGGAATATCGCATCACCAGACAACTTCCTTAAGACAGCCTGCAGGTATCTTCAGTGTCCTGGGAATCCCAGAAATCTCCTGTTTGGTGCCAGTCCGTCTCGAATGGTCTTCAAAGCACGCAGTGCAGTTAGTGGCTCTACAGTGTACTGATTCTGTGCTGAAGGGCACCACAATGATACCAATAAGCATGCATCTGAATCAGCCAGCTTACTGCTCCACCACGCTATCCAGCCAATGGCTTAGCGTGAAGATTTGTATTTTCATTGTTAACATCCTGACAACTTTTTAAAACGTATATACTTTTAAAGTTTCAAAGATCTTTTTGAATTGAGCGCTCTCTTGCGCTGGGGTTGGATAGCTGTCCTCTAAACCAGGGTATCCCAATCCTGGTTCTGGGGACCCCCTGGGTCTTAGAACATAAGAAAGTTTCCAAACGAGAGGAGGCCCCATTCAGCCCATCTTGCTCGTTTGGTTGTTAGTAGCTTATTGATCCCAGAATCTCATCAAGCAGCTTCTTGAAGGATCCCAGGGTGTCAGCTTCAACAACATTACTGGGGAGTTGGTTCCAGACCCTCACAATTCTCTGTGTAAAAAAGTGCCTCCTATTTTCTGAATCTGTCTTCTGGTTCCAACTGAGCTCTTAATTATTTAATTAAACCCTTCATTTAACCAATAATACGCTTAATTAGAACTTTTGTATGGTTCTCCGCTCCTAAGTTGCAGGTGCTGATGAACAGTTTTGATAACTCAGTTGGAATGAAACCCATTAGAGACCAGGACTGGGAAACCCTTCTCTAAACCACTGCAGGAAGACCGATTAAAAAAACAACAAACCAGCACATACATTATAAAACAGATACATAGATAGGGAACTTAACATGGAAATATTACACACACTGTGACTGAAAGGGATATATAATCACACACATCCTGCCCTGTCTGAATTGAATAGCTTCTTACTCTTCTGAATCATTGGGATCCTTTCCCAGAGAAGGGTTTGAGATCAGCCAGCTCCTAGGAACAGGAGAAGCCATGAACGGACCCCTCACATTTCTACATTCTCATGTTTTTGCGATTTAAACACAGAGCAATTATTATTTCCCCTATGAAACATGTTACAGCAGTGTGGAGCAGTGGTTAGGGCTCTGGACTCTTGACCGGAGGGTCGTGGGTTCAATCCCAGGTGGGGGGGGACACTGCTGCTGTACCCTTGAGCAAGGTACTTTACCTAGATTGCTCCAGTAAAAACCCAACTGTATAAATGGGGAATTGTATGTAAAAAATAATGTGAGATCTTGTAAGAATTGTAAGTCGCCCTGGATAAGGGCGTCTGCTAAGAAAATAAATTTAAAAAAATAGACAGATTTTATAATAATACACCAACATCAGCATATTAGAAATTGCAAATTAGTTTTAATTTTGTTAACTTTTGATGAAGTCTTCTTGGGAACCCGTCCTTGTCATCTGTGAGATGCAGTTCACTGGGAGCCCGGCCAGCAGGGGTCGCTGTGGTGCGATGAGGAGGAGCAGTCCCTGCTGGTTTTGCCTCCCCCAACCACCCGGGGGCGCCAGAGCCAATGCGACGTTCCCTCCGGAGTCTCCAGTGAAGGCCGGAATGTTTCTTCCGTTCGAAGCTCCTCTCTCGTCTCTCTGCTAGGCGAGTGACTGGATGACTTCCAGCCTCTCCTGGTAGATCCTGTGAAAGGCCTGAGCCAGGCTCTGAAACGGGGCTTCGTAATTCTCCATCTCTTTCTGCAAAAAAAAAAGGATATTGCTGCTCTAGAAAGAGTGCAAAGAAGAGCGACCGGAATTATCCCGGGTTTAAAAAGGCATGCAGGCTAAAATCTGTTCAGTCTTGAACAAAGAAGACTACGCGGCGATCTGATTCAACCATTCAAAATCCTAAAAGGTATAGACAATGTCGACCCAGGGGACTTTTTCGACCTGAAAAAAGAAACCAGGGGTCACAAATGGAGATTAGATAAAGGGGGCATTCAGAAACAGAAGATAGGAGGCACTTTTTTTACACAGAGAATTGTGAGGGTCTGGAACCAACTCCCCAGTAATGTTGTTGAAGCTGACACCCTGGGATCCTTCAAGAAGCTGCTTGATGAGATTCTGGGATCAATAAGCTACTAACAACCAAACGAAGCAAAGATGGTCCGAATGGGGCCTCCTCTCGTTTGGAAACTTTCTTATGTTCTTAAGAGAGAAGTCAGGAAAGAGATTGTTATAACCTATCACCATCTCATATTGAGATACGAGGCTCTCCCCACAGCGATCTGGGATGCAAATACAACCTGGCTCATGATTTTAAGAACATAAGAACATAAGAAGAACATAATTTTGTTGAATGGGAGCGTGGCAAATCCACTGTCATGAATGTTTAACCACTGTTCATGAAAAACAGATATTTCTGCCTGTAATCTAGTCTGATATTGATTATAAAAATCGCATGAGAAATCAACCCGTCCTAAAAACTCCAATCCCATCTTCTCTTCTGTTGTGTATACAGCTATCTCCAAAGTTTTGCATAACCTAGACTTTTAGGATTGAGACAGAACTAATCATGTAATCAAAGAAACTACAAAATCCATACTGTAAGTCTACAGGAAGATGTAACAGTAGTACCAGCGGTCTAGATAAGATGTGTACCTGCCTACGCATTAAATAAAATCAGAAACACACACTAAATTTAAATTTAATGCATACAAATTATACAATTTTGCTGCACAGCTTGTCTGCGTCCCCTAAAACTTCCACTAACAACTACATCTCCCAGAATGCAATGTCTTCAGTTGCTAGGAAACGGAACCAACCCGACAAACATGATCCAATCTCTGGCTGGCCCTGTTGTCTTTGCATCCAATCACAGCAAGAATAATTAAAATTCGAAGCTGCACAGGTTGAAGCGTAAAATCCAGCTAGAAATCCAACTGGAACCATCAGAGGCAACCGCTAAAAAAGAGGTGCCTGTTATATAAAACAACTAATTAATGCATTTCCTTACTTTATTTATCTGTACGGCTTTATACTGAAGTTTTAACGCGTTCCCCGAGTGCAATGAATGTTATAATAATAATTTTTCATCCATTACCGGTTGCATCCAGTTCAAGACTCTTGTACTCGCCTACAGATGCCTTGACCAGACTGCACCCAGCTACCTCCAGACCCTCATCTCTCCCTACACCCCCACTCGACCTCTCCGCTCCGCCTGCACTAGAAGACTGGCTCTACCTCCTCTACGCTCCCCTGCCTCCAGAGCCCGCTCCTTCTCCACCCTCACCCAGGTGGAATGACCTTCCTACAGATGTCAGGACTGCCCAGTCCCTGACCACCTTCCGGTGCCTCCTCAAGACTCACCTCTTCAGACAGCACCTGTAGAACTCCTCCTTTTCCCTCTGGACACTTTATCACCCTTCCTTAAATGCGCTTTTATTTGCTCTTATCTGCTCCCTTTATTTTTATTATTATTATTATTTAATCCTGTATTATTATTATTATTAGTACTTTATTTCAGGCAGCCCATATCCAGTAATCATTTCAAGTGTTAACAAGTAATAATAATCAATCCTGTTTGTAATCTGTTATTTAATATTTTTGTATTTAATCATATCCTGATGTAACTATCACTGACACTGTTATCTGCTCCGTTATTGAATCGTATTTTGTCATATTCTTGTACTTGCTAGAACCGAAGTCATTGTATTTATCTTGCTCTTAATTGTATTAATACTTGTACTGTGATTCTTGAAATGTATTTTTGTTTACGACTGTAAGTCGCCCTGGATAAGGGCGTCTGCTAAGAAATTAATAATAATAATAATAATTTAAAGAGTTGATAAAGATCCTTGCAGAACATGTACTGCTTTGTACCCCCTGAAAATACATTTTACTCTCTCGGTGTTCAAATTAGAGGTGAAGTTACTCTCAGACCCAAAACCTTTGAACAAGGATTCCTCCCGTTTCCTCAAACAAGGTTTCAAAATAAAATGAAGCGAATCAAGTTGAATCACATGGAAGGATATCCCCAGATCTTTCCCCCTGAGTTGTGAGATTTTTAAACACAGGTTCTGGTTTCCCTGCCAGTCAGATGGGATACTCACTGCGGATGTTTCACTGTACTCCAGTCCCTGGTTCGAGGCCCACTCCTGAGCGGTTGTGAATTCCACGGCACGCCTTGCAGACAAATCTGTCTTATTTCCCACCAGAACCCCTGCATGGCAGACATACACGTATCAGAAAATGACACACGCTGGGGGCCCTGCTTCAGAGCAAGAGCCAGGCAAAAGCAATTCACTTCAACAGTAGCCAGAAACAGCGCGGTTTATGAATTGAACTGTTCCACCCTGCAACTACCAGCAAGCTGTCTGCTCCCTGATTCAACGCTGCCGTTCTTTTCAAAGCAAACTGCTTTCGAACGGATTGGTGTCACAGGCTTCGCTAGATAGTAAGCAAGAAAAATGATTTATTTCTTAGCAGAAGCCCTTATCCAGGGCGACTTACAATTGTTACAAGATATCACATTATTTTTACATCCAATTCCCCATTTATACAGTTGGGTTTTTTACTGGAGCAATCTAGGTAAAGTACCTTGCTCAAGGGTACAGCAGCAGTGTCCCCCCACCTGGGATTGAACCCACGACCCTCCAGTCAAGAGTCCAGAGCCCTGACCGCTACTCCACGCTGCTGCCACTGGTAAACAGGGCACTTTGTAGAGGGCGTTTGAAGGAAAATCAATGGTAGCTCCCCTAGAACCAGATTTTAAAAAACACATTGACCCCCCTCCTCACCCCCCCCCCCAAACTCCACCCCAAACTCAAAGGTGAGTTCTAACCCTCCTGATGGGTTCTTATTCAGAGAGCTCCTCTGAGCTCTAACCCTTTGATGGGTTCTTATTCAGAGAGCTCCTCTGAGCTCGAACCCTCTGATGGGTTCTGATCAGCAGGGTCTCTCACCTGGCAGCTGCAGGCTGAACCCTTGGCGCTGGGACCCCTCTGGTCCAGCCACTTGGCACAGCTTTTGAAGGAGGGCTCTGGTGACATCAAACACCAGGCAGAGGACTGACGGCTCCCCACTGCAGAGACAGAGCGGACTGTTAACCCTGGCACAACACCAAGCCATGAGCTCTAGGCAGACCAGATCCGAGAAAGGGAATTCCTCGGGGCATTCAGAGTCTTCTACAGAGATCACCATATTCCACAGCTGAATCATCGTCATCATAAACAGACTGCTCTGAGTCACCTGGAATGTTCTTGGTTCACTCCTGGTTGTTCTAGTTTTGATAAATTTAACAGACATGTTCTGTCCTTCAAACACATCTATTCATATATATATATATATATATATAACATATATAAAGTTGTATTCAGGAGGGCTCCTCTGACTACATCTCCCATATATTCCATTCAGGGAAAGATGTCTAATAATAAATCTTGAAAGACCCTGTAGTGCAACCCTTTGATGGGTTCTTTTCAAACCAGGAAAACATGGGTTCTTATTCTAGGCAGTCTGCAGTCAGGAACCCTAGTGGTTCTTATTCAGGGCTGCAGGGCTAACCCTTTGCTGGGGCTGAGGCCTAAAGGCTAACCCCTTGTTTGGCTGAGGCTGGTCCTCTGAGGCTTTAACCCTTTGATGGGCTCTTTCTGGGGCTCCTCTGGCTGGGGCTGGGGTTCTTATTCAGACAGGGGCTGAGGGACTCTGGGGCTCTTATTCAGGGACAAGGGGCTAGGGACAAGAGGCTGGGGGGGGCTCTGATGGGCTTATTCAGGCTGGGGGCTGAGGGCTAGGGCTAGAGGCTGATCAGGGGCTCTCACCTGGGGCTAGGGGCTGGGGGCTAGGAGGCTAGGACCTCCAGGGGCTGGGGGCTGAGGGCTGGGGACATCAAACAGAGGCTAGGGCTGGGGGCTCCCCACTGCAGAGGCTAGGGGCTGTTAGGGGCAACAAAGCCATGAGGCTAGAGGCTAGGGGCTGGAGGTCCGATGAGGGGGGGGGGCTCAGGGGCTCAGGCTCTTCTCACCATATTCCATGCTGGGGCTAGGGGCTAAACAGACTGCTGAAGTACCTGTTTAAATCTTTTGTGTATGGTTGTTATGTGTACATGTTGTGTGAAAGTGGTTTTATAACTGGTATATATATATAGCAGTCCAGGTTGTTAGTTAGGTTCCTCAACAGTACATCTCCCAGCGCCATGGGATGTCAAATTTTTTCTATGGTTTTTTTTGTTAAGTATATGGGGAAACTACAAAGCGGTGTGTAATTCAATACGTTACCGTGACATTATTCAGCAGCTTTCACTGGACTTTCTGAAGCTGATTCTATAGAGTGATGCAGGGCCTGTGTCCACAGCTGTACATACTGGCCAGTGCTCTGGTTTTGAAAAGACCCTTTCTGTGTGTTTCTAATGCATGAGCCACAGGCCTCAGAAAGCCTCCCTTACCTGCTTCTCAAGCATGTCCATGAAGACCTCCTTTCCAGCAGAGTCAAACAGATACAGCTCCTGAAGAGACAGATATCAGGGAGTTACTCTGGGCAGCACTGCTTATTCCTTCTGACAGGGTCTCGCACGCTCGGACCCGTTATCTAGTGCATTCTTCAGCGCAAATTATTATTATTATTATTATTATTATTATTATTTATTTCTTAGATGCCCTTATCCAGGGCGACTTACAATTCTTACAAGATATCACATTATTTTTACATACAATTCCCCGTTTATACAGTTGGGTTTTTACTGGAGCAATCTAGGTAAAGTACCTTGCTCAAGGGTACAGCAGCAGTGTCTTGTTTTGAAAAGCCCCACCTGGGATTGAACCCACAGACCCTCCAGTCAAGAGTCCAGAGCCTAACCACTACTCCACATAGCTGCCTTGGCAAATGACAAGCAAGGCTGTATTAGCGGTTTCTATTTTATACACATTAAATACAAAACATGAAACGGGTGCAAAATCAGAGAAAGTCATTTGTATCCCAGTTTTGCAGGTAACTGTGTAAGGCTGGTGCAGTTACCATGTACCAGTGCTGAGGTGGAGTGCGTTAAACACGCATTTTTTGTTCCTACAAATGTTTCTACCGAATGTGAAGTCTAGGTAAATCCTTGCTCATCTTCACAACAACATTGATTGAACACCTGGGAACATTAGAGAATACAGCTGAACAGGTTTCCAAAACCCAGAAAATGTTTAGCGGTTACAAATGTGGAAAAAGCAGAGAATGTGAATGAGGGGTATGTGGAGTTGCTCTGTCTGTCTGTCTGTGAATGTGGGGCATGTGGAGGCACGCTGTCTGTCTGTCTGTCTGTCTGTCTGTATTTCACACTTACATTTCTACATATCCTTTTAAAATGCTGCACCAAGAAATCCTCCTAACTGGCATTGCCAATCACAAAGCCTTTCCTAAAAGCACAACCTGTGCAACAGTTTGAAAAGACCTTTCATCAAACTCAAGACAGCACTACTTCACATCTTTAAAATTACAACAGCACCACAGATAAACAGCAAATCGAACTTCACAATCTTCTCGGCATGAGCGTTCACCACGGTGCGAAGGCGGTGCTCATGAAAGTCCGGGACAATGGCATTGACTGAAAGAAGCAGCATGCTGGCGTCCCCCTTACAGATCTCAATGGGAGAGGACCGCACTCCTTTCACATGGGAGCCAGGCTTGATTATAGCTGGGCAGGGGAAGGGAAAGGATGAGAAGCCGCAGGACAGGGGGCGAGCACCTCTCTCATTATCACTGCACCCAGAGGTGCTGACACCGTTGACAGGTCCCAAATTAAAAAGTTCAATCTTTAATAACAATGTATTGCTCTCCTCTGCGTTTTATAAACAGCGTGCTCATGTCCTTTTCGGGAAATGTCCTTCACGGTATAAAAAAGGTGCTTTTTGTAAACTCTTTCATTTCCCCCCTTTATTGATCCAGAGAGCCACCTTGCAGTATTCACAGAGCGAGAGAGGAGGAGGGCTTGATGTGCATGCAGGCTGTCTGAATCAATCAACACATACAGAAATGCCTAAATAAATACCAGTGGGGATCTTCTGTTTTATATCTGCAGAGTCCAACAGTCATTTATATTCCCAAGTGACTCTATTTACTTCCACACACACGCACACCCACACATAACCCTGGCATTCTGCTGACTGACTTGTGCTTAAAGATGAGGCTGTGTGGTCCAGTGGTTAAAGAAAAGGGCTTGTAACCAGGAGGTCCCCGGTTCAAATCCCACCTCAGCCACTGACTCACTGTGTGACCCTGAGCGAGTCACTTAACCTCCTTGTGCTCCGTCCTTCGCGTGAGACGTAGTTGTAAGAGACTCTGCAGCTGAAGCACATTTCACACCCCCTGTGGGAATAACCCTCGCTGCTCTCTGAGGTGAAACACACTGTGCAAGACTCTGCTGGTCATGTGACCTGCCTTAATAAAACTCATTTCACACGTGACCCCGAGCTGGATTCAAACCAGAAGGAAAGACGTTAAACTACCCAGCCTCTGACTCCTTTAATGCCAGGCATTTCTCCATGGTTAGGGACTGAGATTGCTGGCCAGTTTCAAGTTTGCTCTAATCAGTTTTAGACCACTGATGTATCGCTCACAGATATAAGAAAGTTTCCAAACGAGAGGAGGCCCCATTCAGCCCATCTTGCTCGTTTGGTTGTTAGTAGCTTATTGATCCCAGAATCTCATCAAGCAGCTTCTTGAAGGATCCCAGGGTGTCAGCTTCAACAACATTACTGGGGAGTTGGTTCCAGACCCTCACAATTCTCTGTGTAAAAAAAGTGCCTCCTATTTTCTGTTCTGAATGCCCCTTTATCTAATCTCCATTTGTGACCCCTGGTTTCTTTTTTCAGGTTGAAAAAGTCCCCTGGGTTGACATTGTCTATACCTTTTAGGATTTTGAATGCTTGAATCAGATCGCCGCGTAGTCTTCTTTGTTCAAGACTGAATAGATTCAATTCTTTTAGCCTGTCTGCATACGACATGCCTTTTAAACCCGGGATAATTCTGGTCGCTCTCTTCTTTGCACTCTTTCTAGAGCAGCAATATCCTTTTTTAATAGAGGCGACCAGAACTGAACACAATATTCTAGGTGAGGTCTTACTAATGCATTGTAAAGTTTTAACATTACTTCCCTTGATTTAAATTCATCACAATATATCCGAGCATCTTGTTGGCCTTTTTTATAGCTTCCCCACATTGTCTAGATGAAGACATTTCTGAGTCAACATAAACTCCTAGATCTTTATCATAGATTCCTTCTTCAATTTCAGTATCTCCCATATGATATTTATAATGCACATTTTTATTGCCTGCGTGCAATACTTTACACTTTTCTCTATTAAATGTCATTTGCCATGTGTCTGCCCAGTTCTGTATCAATAAATAATGGATGAACTCACCACGCTGTCACTGCTGTCAGGGATGTTTACAGCTTTGACCACAATCTCCACTCCTGCGGTCTGAGAAAAGATAATAACAACGAGAAGTTAGGGTTAGACACAGAACACGCTGAACACTGAACTGCAGTTCTGAATGCCTCAGAGGTGATCTGCCCGGGGAAACAGCAGGATCTACCAGCTGAAGTCCTGGGTACGGGTTCTTTTTAGGGTCTGTAAAAGCTGCTACACAACAGACGCAATGCAGTTTTTCATCGGGCGACAGGAAACTTTCACAGAGACATGACCACACCCCCCTGAAAGACACACACACACACACACACACAATACAAGGAAAACTATAAGATGCTGTAACCAATCGCTATTGAAAAGATAAACGCTGGAAAAACTGTGGAAATGGTTCATCAATTCACGTTGACTTTACCCTTTTCCCCCATTAAAAAATAAAAACCTACTACAAAAATAATAAACGCATTTCCCAGTGCTGCTGGGCAATGTCCCGCCTTCCTGACTTGCATCTATCAGTGATTCGTTCTGAATACTTCAAACCCGCCCCCCAACTGCTGAGTGACAGCCCATTCCTGCATTTCTGTTGGAGACTCCGCTTGAGAGATTTAAAACGAGATTACAATCAGGATGGAGGCTTGTTAGCGGGATTTCAAGCCGTATTACAGTTAAGATACAGAGGATTTCAAACAGAATTGTGGCGAAATGTACAAAAATGACTCCAGAGAAAAACCCCAGAGGAATGTGCCGAGACCAGAGGGGTTTCACTGTGGAAGACAGCAAAGGAAAGAAGGGACAGCTTAAGGGTGCAAGTCCTGTCCAGTTACTACTATACGTATTTTGACAGAAAACAAAATAACGCTCAAGCATTTTGAAGTATAGGTTCAGTTCGCTGCGTCTCATCCTGTCTGCTGTGTAGCAGCCTTTGGAGCTGCAGCAAACAGCGAGGCCCATGCTAGCCCAGATATTTGTCACAGCCATACAATTGATCTGTTAAGGATTTAATTGATAAACTCTAAAACCTGACGTGGAGTTACGTTCCAGGACCGGAGCTGTGCCCCTCAAATCAAAACTGTTAAACAAACACTACTCTTAACTGGAATTTGATAAAGACGTTACAGCCACATACGATAGCATTGGCACAAATCCTCCATGGGGTGTCAGATGACATACATGGGCTGTACTACAGGTAGTGGACAAAAAAATGGAAACCCCTGGGTGAATGAGGCAAGTATATTGAAAGCAAGGGCTTCCACACAGGTGTGGCTCCTGTGTTAATTAAGCAAATCACATCCCAGCATGCTTAGGGGCAGGTATAAAAATGCTGGACAGGCCTGGTTGCCTAGAATTCTGGCTAGCATGGCTGCAAGAGGAGACCTCAGTGACTTTGAAAGAGGGGTGATTGTTGGGGCGTGTTTGGCAGGAGCTTCAGTGACCAAGACAGCTCAACTTGCTGATGTTTCACGAGCAGCGGTGTCTAAGGTGTGGCATGGAACTCCGAGGGAATGACATCATCAGCAAAGGCAACAGCGGGCGAAGCGCATACTCCAGGATCGTGATATCCGTGCGTTCATTCCAAGCGCCAAAGGGCAAAACAGGCGGCGACTGCAGATCAATTGACTGCGAATTTCAACCTGGGGCGGGAGCGGCCAGTTTCATCAAAAACGGTCCGACGAGAACTCCACAGAGCGGGATACCAGAGCGGCCCAACGCCCTGTTGAGTGACTTTACATTGGGGTTTCCATTTTGTTGTCCACTGCCTGCGTGTGAACCCGTAGTACCATTGTGTAGTTCTTCTGAAAGTGAGCCCCATCGCTTCGAAGCAGCTGAGTCAAAGCACTCTTTCCAGCCGCAGCATCACCTACAAAGAAAGGAGAAGCTTACAACAACATAACAACCAAGCCACACCTCCACACACACACACAACACCTCCATTTGAGTACGCTTACAGCTGCTCCCCCCCAATCAGCACCAGTCCGTGCTGGTACCCCCATTGATAGTCTACCCAAGAGGAGTGAAACACTCCTTTTCCATGCAATGCGAGTTTGGTGGATGTTGGCGGCTCTTTCCCAGCATGCCATGCAGCTAAGGTCACATTTATTTGTCCACAAAACCCAAAAGGAACATGAGAAAGTTTACAAACGAGAGGAGGCCCCATTCGGACCATCTTTGCTCGTTTGGTTGTTAGTAGCTTATTGATCCCAGAATCTCATCAAGCAGCTTCTTGAAGGATCCCAGGGTGTCAGCTTCAACAACATTACTGGGGAGTTGGTTCCAGACCCTCACAATTCTCTGTGTAAAAAAAGTGCCTCCTATTTTCTGTTCTGAATGCCCCTTTATCTAATTTGTGATCCCTGGTTTCTTTTTTTCAGGTTGAAAAAAGTCCCTGGATCGACATTGTCTATACCTTTTAGGATTTTGAATGTTTGAATCAGATCGCTACGTTAGTCTTCTTTGTTCAAGACTGAATAGATTCAATTCTTTTAGCCTGTCTGCATCGACATGCCTTTTAAACCCGGGATAATTCTGGTTGCTCTTCTTTGCACTCTTTCTAGAGCAGCAATATCCTTTTTTTTTTTTGACCAGAACTGAACACAATATTCTAGGTGAGGTCTTACTAATGCATTGTAAAGTTTTAACATTACTTCCCTTGATTTAAATTCATCACAATATATCCGAGCATCTCGTTGGCCTTTTTTATAGCTTCCCCACATTGTATAGATGAATCCGAACAGTTCTCTGGAGATTTTTTGTTACTATAAAATAGAAAGGTGAGGGGAATATTAAAGCAGGGACAAACCAGAGTCAACGCGTCCGCACACTCATCAGTGTTGTGATGTGATGGACTTCCACACATCCCACTTAGGAAACCGTCAGAAAACAGCCTATTTTTTGTATTGCATTTATAAAATAAACACAATTATTATTTTGTTTAACTTAAACTACTGTGTGACATCCTTTGCTTTGTCGTGAATTCAGTGGAGCACCACAGCAAAGCCCTTGCAGGCTGTACTGCTGGGGTATATCAGTGCCCACATATATAATGGAAAGTATTGCACGCAGGCAGTAAAAATGTGCATTATAAATATCATATGGGAGATACTGAAATTGAAGCAGGAATCTATGATAAAGATCTAGGAGTTTATGTTGACTCAGAAATGTCTTCATCTAGACAATGTGGGGAAGCTATAAAAAAACCAACAAGATGCTCGGATATATTGTGAGAAGTGTTGAATTTAAATCAAGGGAAGTAATGTTAAAACTTTACAATGCATTAGTAAGACCTCACCTAGAATATTATGTTCAGTTCTGGTCACCTTGTTACAAAAAGGATATTGCTGCTCTAGAAAGAGTGCAAAGAAGAGCGACCAGAATTATCCCGGGTTTAAAAGGCATGTCGTATGCAGACAGGCTCAAAGAATTGAATGTGATCAGTCTTGAACAAAGAAGACTATGCGGCGATCTGATTCAAGCATTCAAAATCCTAAAAGGTATTGACAATGTCGACCCAGGGGACTTTTTCGAACTGAAAAAAGAAACCAGGGGTCACAAATGGAGATTAGATAAAGGGGCATTCAGAACAGAAAATAGGAGGCACTTTTTACACAGAGAATTGCTGGAACCAACTCCCCAGTAATGTTGTTGAAGCTGACACCCTGGGATCCTTCAAGAAGCTGCTTGATGAGATTCTGGGATCAATAAGCTACTAAACAACCAAACGAGCAAGATGGGCCGAATGGGGCCTCCTCTCGTTTGGAAACTTTCTTATGTTCTTATGTTCTTAATCAATAACCTCCTGCTGCTGCAGGTGAAAGCAGCGGAAGCAAGGTCTGGTAAATGGAACACGGTGCTGAGACGTCACGTTTCTCTTTTTTTTCAAGCGTCTGTTATGATAGGTCACGTATAAAAAGCCCTCCTCGTCACGTAACCAACGTGCGTCTGCTCTGCGTTACGTCGTTACGTTTTTTTGTTTTATTTTACGTCGGAAGTGGCGCTTCCCAAGTCAGCCACGGTTGTGTTTTTGTAACACAGACTTTTTTTTTTTTTATATATATATATATAACGGACTTTTAAATATCTCTACACGCCCAAGGTTTAATTTTACAGTCATGACTGTGTTATTATTATTATTATTATTATTATTATTATTATTATTATTATTTATTTATTTATTTCTAGAATCACAGTACAAGTACTTAAATTTTTCATTTTTTTTTCAATTCAAAGTGCTTTATTGGCACGACTTATTTTCCACAGTGTTGCCAAAGCAATTACATTATATATATATATATATATATATATATATATATATATATATATATATATATATATATATATATTTTCATTCAAACTGCTTCCAAGTTGCTACAGCATCAATAAATTGAAAAAAAAAAACAACGATTTTTCACTCTGGAAATCTTAGTAATTCTAGACAGATGTAATTTTATGGAGACAGAGAGACAAAAATAAACATGTACAGGATATTATTCTGTACGACTCACGGCAGGTTTATTTATTCAGAAACAGACATACCTGCTAAGAAATAAATAATAATAATAATATTTGACAAACTTACCTGCCACTATACACTTCGCTCTCAGTTTCACCATGGTAACTGCTAACGGGAGCCGTATTCAAAACCTCGCTCTACGGTTAGCAAAGTCTCGTTTATTAATTTCTTAATTTATATATAAATCCGTTCAGCTTTTTCTGTTTACCAACTTTGTTCCATTTCTTCGGGTTCAACCACTGTCTCTTAGCAACCCAACTGCCGAATACAACTGGACAAACCACCTGCCACTCAAACGCGTTTCAAGCCTTCTATTGAACAGTTTTAGACACCCGCCTACCAAATCTTTCAAACCGTCCGGTTGGTCCGCGCGTTGCTCATTGGTAACGTTTGATTGGCCAGCAATAGCTTTATCCGTCATCTCGCCGCTGCTGATTGGTTTATTTTTCTGCGGCTTAATTTAAGCTTCGATTACGATTGGTGATTTATCTAAACAGCGCGTCAATGAAACGTCTTACCTGATTGGACAAACCCTAGGGCTATATAAGGAAGGATAGGACAATGATGTCACAAGTGGGCGGACAGCGGCGCCATTTCTGGAGCCCGTAGAGCTTTTTCAAAGCGCGGGTCGCCTTGGCAAAAAGTTTCTCGACGTGATCAAACATACATAACAGGCAGTTTATATTAACGATATTTTGTATTGTTATTAAAAAAAATAATACCGGTATATCCTGGCGCTGCAGCACAGCATCTCCGCAATGTATTCAGTACTGAGTGGGCTCCACAAATGGCGCCTGTAACGGAGCACCGAACTGCATCACGGGATTGACTGTCCTATCCTGCTTTAAACCGTCCTGGGATAAACCTGTGGTTACATCGATTGCTGTAAACGGTTAACGAGGTCGCTTCACGCAGAATGGCTTCAATCAGAAATATTTTCAGCGCTGAACGGGGCAGAGTTTATGTTAAAGGTGTAATGAAGCGGTCTAAACTCATTTCTGATTAACGTTCACTACAGCAGTCTAGGCACACTGCTGGCTAACCCGTTTGCATACGTTAGCTAATTCTATAGGCAGTGTTTTGGCTTGTGAAAATGACCTAGTTTGAATTTGTAACTGCATCCAAATTTCCCAAGTTTAACACCTTTAGAAAAATTTCCTCCTCCCTCCCTACAGGGCTGCAAGAGCCCCAAAAACACATTTATAATTCCCATGTGAATCGGTTATAGAGAACGCTAGAGCACCAATCTAACACTCGCTACCATATTGTGTAGTGTTTTATAGTCTATTAGTCCCTGGTTTATAGTACTGCAGTTTTCTACAGCATGTAGTATTTTCTGTAATAAATACTACACTTACTGTAGCAGATCGAATTCCACACCACAGCTGCGTTATCCACCAATGCCAAAGGGCAGGAAGCAAGACTCACACAGAGGAACCAACACAGCAAGGATACAAGGAGGCTGTGTGGTCCAGTGGTTAAAGAAAAGGGCTTGTATCCAGGAGGTCCCCCGGTTCAAATCCCACCTCAGCCACTGACTCACTGTGTGACCCTGAGCAAGTCACTTCACCTCCTTGTGCTCCGTCTTTCGGGTGAGACGTAGTTATAAGTGACTCTGCAGCTGATGCATAGTTCACACACCCTAGTCTCTGTAAGTTGCCTTGGATAAAGGCGTCTGCTAAATAAACAAATACTGTGTGCTTGAGGCCAGAGAGGGATTGTGGGACAACACCACAGGTCAAGTAATTTAAAATTGCAGGATATGTACAAGCAACCTAGCTCTATAAATCACTGTGAAAAACCAAGCTGAGATTTAAACAGACCAGTCCTCGGACCCCAGCGATACATTCCAGAAACACCCAAACTCTACATGAATGTGTTGCATTAAAACAGGCAGGCTTTCACAACTAGATTACCTAGTTATGCATCTGCAGCTAAAACTGATTCTATGAAGTTGGTCAAGCAGTCAAATGCAACTCGCACCAACGAAGGCAAAAGCCGAAAAAGGCCCACGTGCCTGACCTAGTTCAGAACTCGCTGCATTTATCAACTCTGAGAAGCTCCACACACAAGGAAACAAACACACGACGTGAGAGAAGAAAACCCAGAGAGTGTTTAAAAGGTTTTAATTTCTTTTTTATTGGACAGCCTGCAGTACTACTGCAGAAAGACTTTACATAAACCAGAGAAAGATGAGAGAGGGGGTCTCTGGGTTTACGCAGTCTCCTCCTTGAGGATTCGGTCCTTTTTGAGTGGTCCCTGTTGATAAAAAAAAAAGAGAATACATTAGCCACACGAAACAGCAAAATAAACTAGATGTTAACTTTACCAGTAAAGTTGTGGGGCTTGCTTTATTGGGAAAGAGGTCAAAGTAGCTGATTTGTAAAGTAGCTGATTTGAAAGCAGCTGTCTTGTTTTGTTTATGTCCATGTTATCTCTGTGGTGCAGGGCGATGTGGATTGCTCAGATCAGCCCCCTTTTTTTTCGGCTTCTCTCGCTCTCACCTCGGCTATTAAAATGTTTTCACTGCTTTTTCTGGAGATCAAAACGACTAGAGACCTGTGCTTGACGTCTTTCTGATGATCAGACCGATGATGAAAACTGTAAAGGTCGCACCTGGTCCGACGCTGGACCCACGAAGGGTTAAAACAGTTCTAATTCTTTGACAGGGAGCACAGATCTAGGATCAGCAAAACAAGTGTAGTTGCTGCCAAACAGATTGTAAATGTAGACGTGACTTCTAATAAGGACTCTGCCTGGTGGAGTTTGTAACGCGTGAAAGTGGACACAGTCACGGAGGAGGACAGGCAGGGTGTCGCGTGCGTCTCTGTCCACAGTCCTGCACGCGCTGCGTGCGTCTCTCTCTCTCTCTACTCACCATGAACGCCTTCTTCTCTTCCGCGGTCTGGAAGCGTCCGTGTCCGAACTTGGAGGTGGTGTCTATGAACTTCAGGTCGATCTTCTCCAGGGCACGACGCTTCGTCTGCACCAGCAGGGACTGGAAAGGGGTTCGAGAGAAAACGAAACAGCCTTTAGAAAAAGTGAACTGCCAGAGCCCTCAAAACAAAACTGCCCAGCCTGCTCTAGATGTAAAGTCTTGAGTTCACGGTCAGAGAAGCCGAACGCAGGCAAACAAAACCAGCATCTTCTACCGAACTTAAAAGCGACTCTCGCTGTCCTGCAAAGGAGGAGAGCTCAGAAGAGAAAGTGCCTCACAGGTGGAAATTTACACATTAAAAACCCAACTGTATAAATGGGTAATTGTATGTAAAAACTGGGCAGCAGTGTGGAGTAGTGGTTAGGGCTCTGGACTCTTGACCGGAGGGTCGTGGGTTCAATCCCAGGTGGGGGGGGGGGGGACACTGCTGCTGTACCCTTGAGCAAGGTACTTTACCTAGATTGCTCCAGTAAAAACCCAACTGTATAAATGGGTAATTGTATGTAAAAATAATGTGATATCTGTATAGTGTATAATGTGATATCTTGTAACAATTGTAAGTAGCCCTGGATAAGGGCGTCTGCTCAGAAATAATTATAATAAATGATAAAGTCGCCAGGTGTGACCTCACCTTGCGCAGAGTGAGGACTCTCTTCTTGGTTCCAATAACGCAGCCCTTGAGCATGACGAAGTCATTGGTGACCTCCCCATAGTGCACGAAGCCTCCCTGTCAGAGAAAGAGAGAACCAGGACTTCCTGTTAATACAGGGCCCCAAACGCTGTTCAAAGTTTTAACAATGCTGCTGTTAAAATCAGCGAGTCGCCCACACGTCAAAAACAGACAAAAGCAATACTTAGGGTTATATTCTGTAGGGACATACAGATCCAAAAACATCATAAAAAGTTTACAAACGAGAGGAGGCCCCATTCAGCCCATCTTGCTCGTTTGGTTGTTAGTAGCTTATTGATCCCAGAATCTCATCAAGCAGCTTCTTGAAGGATCCCAGGGTGTCACCTTCAACAACATTACTGGGGAGTTGGTTCCAGACCCTCACAATTCTCTGTGTAAAAAAAGTGCCTCCTACTTTCTGTTCTGAATGCCCCTTTATCTAATCTCCATTTGTGACCCCTGAATCCAGCACAGATCTCAGACCGTGCTTCACAAGAGACATCAGAAGCCTGGAAGCCATCGCTGCCATTTGAAGGCTCAGTGTGGGAGCTGGACTGACGCCTTGCAGCTACGGCTTGAAAAATGAGGGTTCGTTATCTAGGTACATTACCTAGATTGCTCCAGTAAAAAACCCCAACTGCATAAATGGGGAATTGTATGTAAAAATAATGTGACATCTTGTAACAAATTGTAAGTCGCCCTGGATAAGGGCGTCTGCTAAGAAATAAATAATAATGGTCCGTTCACAGGCAGCAAGACATTTTTGAACCCTGCTACGCAGATCCCAGGCGATCGAGCCCAGCTCGACGGGGCGTCCCAGGGGCTGCGGACCCCCCTCACTGCTCACCAGAGGGTTGATGCTCTTGTTGGAGAGATCGTACTCCGTGGACGCGTTGTTCTTCATCAGTTTGCCGTCCTTGGTGTGGTAACCCTGACCGATCTTGTAGATCTGGAGGAAGGAGGCACAAAGAATTAAAAAATCGACAACGCAGAAAGCACTGCCATCTGTTCAGCGATTATTAGTTTATTTAGCAGACGCCTTTATCCAAGGTGACTTTCTTGTTTTAAGGTGTGTGAACTATGCATCAGCTGCAGAATCACTTACAACTGCGTCTCACCCGAAAGACGGAGCACAAGGAGGTGAAGTGACTTGCTCAGGGTCACACAATGAGTCAGTGGCTGAGGTGGGATTTGAACCGGGGACCTCCTGGTTACAAGCCCTTTTCTTTAACCACTGGACCACACAGCGATGCAGAAACCCAGCTGGCCGAACACAATCCTACTTCTCTAGATGTTCTGACTCCACGCGGAGGTTTTGTTAAGTTTCACAGCAGGATCTGATTTCAAGCAGGTTCAGGGGGCGTTTCTCAGAAGGAAGGCAGCATGGAACATCTCCTCATGCGTTATCGGACGCCACGCCTGGCGCGATATTCCGTGATCTCATCACAGAAACACTGGAACCTTATTTCGGGGTTTGACTCAGAACTTAAGATGCTAAACACCAGATTACAGCACATTTGAGCTGCACTAAAACAGCTGTGGCAAAGTCCTGCATCTTACAACTCATTTTGTTTCATAGCTAACGAAACCAGCTGAATATTGCAACATATTGAATTACATACCTCTTTACAGTTCACCTCATACACTAAACAAAACTGAAAATGTACAATCCAACATGAAATACAGGGGCAGCAGTGTGGAGTAGTGGTTAGGGCTCTGGACTCTTGACCGGAGGGTTGTGGGTTCAATCCCAGGTGGGGGACACTGCTGCTGTACCCTTGAGCAAGGTACTTTACCTAGATTGCTCCAGTAAAAACCCAACTGTATAAATGGGGAATTGTATGTAAAAATAATGTGATCTCTTGTAACAATTGTAAGTCGCCCTGGATAAGGGGGTCTAAGAAATAATACTATTATCTGGTAGACTTTTGCGATACCCTTACGTAGTTTCTTTGATTACATGATGTTAAATCTAAACCACGTTCAGTGTCTCCTCTCCCACACAATCTCGCTCGTTAAAACATGAGGCTGTGTGGTCCAGTGGTTAAAGAAAAGGGCTTGTAACCAGGAGGTTCAAATCCCACCTCAGCCACTCACTGTGTGACCCTGAGCAAGTCACTTCACCTCCTTGTGCTCCGTCTTTCGGGTGAGACGTAGTTGTAAGTGACTCTGCAGCTGATGCATAGTTCACACACCCTAGTCTCTAAGTCGCCTTGGATAAAGGCGTCTGCTAAATTAAACGCAGGGGAGGCTGGTGGTTTAGGGCGTAGCTGCCTCCCCCAGCTCCCTGTAAGCTCTCACCTTCTTGTTGATCTCAGTGCGGTGGTGGTACCCCTTCTGACCGGCACGTGCCACGGAGAACGCCACGCGAGCAGGGTGCCAGGCGCCGATGCAAGCCACCTTCCTCAGGCCTCTGTGGGTCTTGCGAGGAAGCTTCTTGGTATGCCAACGGCTGGTGACGCCTGGAGAGAGGAGAGGTGTGAGACTCGACGAGGAAACATGGCGATAACGTTTACAGCGGGGCTTGTAATGGTCGTTACATGGGCATGCTGTGCCTGTAGCGGAGGTTTGAAGCCAGGCAGGTACAGGGGCGTGTTTCTCAGAAGGAAGGCAGCATGGAACATCTCCTCACGCGTTTTCGGACGCCACGCCTGGCGCGATATTCCGTGATCTCATCACAGAAACAAAAAGCCGCCCCGATTGGCTTCACCTTTTAAAAACTCGCTTTTAAAATGCAAGTGAACAGAGTTAAGAGAGACGCCGACGCGAGTTGGGAACGGTTCGCGCACCTTTGTAGCCGTGCCCCTTGGTGACCCCGATGACGTCGATCATCTCGTCCTGGGAGAAGACGTTGGTGATGGGCACGGACTGCTCCAGCTTCTCACGGGCCCAGTCCACCTTCTCAGACACTGAGCCACCGTTCACCTGGATCTCCATCAGGTGAGACTTCTTCTGACGCAGCGGCAGCAGACGCATCTGAGAGAGAGAGAGAGAGAGAGAGAGAGAGAGAGAGAGAGAGAGAGAGAGAGAGAGAGAGGGGGGAAGAGAGAGGGGGAAGGAGAGAGAGGGGGAGATGGGAGAGAGGAGAGGAGATGGGGAAAGAGAGGGAGGGGAAGAGAGAGAGAGAGGGGGAGAAGAGAGAGGAGAGAGAGACATGAAACAGTCAGTATTGCAGAGCTGCAGCACGGTGCCCATTCACTTCAGAGAAAGCCACCGCGCCGTGTTCAACACACCAGGGCAGTGATACTCAAGCCTGGCCCTCGAGATCCACTCCAGTCCTGCTCTTTACTCCAACCAGGTCCTACATCAGTCAACTGCCTCTTAGCAGCTTCATTAGAACCTGCTTGGAGTAAAAACCTGGACTGGATCTGGAGGGTCGGAGTGGAGTACCACTGCACCAGCATTGCTCATGGTTACAAATTTACAAAGTCTCCCCCCCCAGGCAGGTACAGGGGCGTGTTTCTCAGAAGGAAGGCAGCATGGAACATCTCCTCATGCGTTTTCGGACGCCACGCCTGGCGCGATATTCCGTGATCTCATCACAGAAACAAAAAAGCACCCAACTCGCATCGAGATGTTTAGTCTAAATAAAATCACAGGTACAAATACAGAAACATTATATAGCTTTAACAGGTAACTAAGTGGTTAAATAAAAGATAAACTGCATGGCGAATTCATAACAGAACTGTGATTCAATGATACAGTGTAAAAAGCTATGCAGTTCATTTGCAAATTCGCACGATTTACAATTGGGACTGATCGCAAACTCGCTAAGAAGCCCACTGGAGTACCCCCCCCCCCGAAACAGCGAGAGAAGCCCCCCTGCACTGACCTGCGTGTGGGCGAGGATGCGGACCACCTGACAGTACTTCTTCATGGAATCGAAGTCCTTCTGCAGCTGCTTCTTCCCCTCATCATCCTGCCACTTCTTGCAGTATTTGGTGAAGGCCTTCTTCTTTGACTTGTACCTTCAGAGCAGCAGCAGACGCAGACACACGGAGAGGGACACAGAGAGAGAGGTTGGCACCACCCCTTCATCACACACCCCCGCAGCGGGGCGCAGGGCGTGCGAGCGGAAGGCAGGGGGTGCACGGTTGGGTTTCGGCTCATGGCGCGGGTTCGGAAGGAGCCACCGGCCAGCGGAGCCTGGAGCTCATCGGAGAGCAGCAGAGAGCCGAGTCCGAGAGGAGCTGCCAGCACGAGGGGGCCCGGGCGTTAGAGAGGAGAGGACAGTGCTGCACCAAACCCGCCCCTGGAGAGCCCCTATCCAGCAGGTTTTAAAGCTAACCTTTAATCATTAATTTAACACCTGGAACAATTTCACTGTGATCAATTAAGCAAGCGATTTATTAAAATGAAGTCATTTCGAGATAATTTGGTACAAAAATATGAACTACTCTTTTCAGCCCTCAATGGCCTGGATTATATGCTGGGGAAAATGTCGTGACTTATTTAAGGTGGTATGGCTGAATTATAATTTTAGATCGTTTTGATTTGTTTAATTTAACAATTCCTGCTTTGAAACTTCATGTTGCATTTGATTTTTTTGTATTATGTATTACATTTGTATTCAAACATAAACCAAAACTAAAACTGTAATCCAGACCGTACCACCTTAAATAAGTCATGACAGTAAAACAAGTCATGACATTTTCCCAGCATGTAAACTGACCCAATAACCAGAGTCCCCTTAAATTGAACAAGTTATCTCCCGTGTGTTCCCAGCGATTTAGAGTGACCTACAAAACTTCCTGGACAGGGGCTCTGCAGGACCGGGTTCGAGCAGCACTGGGATAGGAACACAGTCACAGATAACCCGATCAGCGACGGCTTTCGCAGGTTCCTGCGTGCCACGGCTGCCACGGAGCGCCCCCCCCTCACAGACTCACCAGTTCTTGTAGAATCGCCTCTTGCATTCGTCGCTGATGTGTTCAGCGAAGACGGTCTTGAAGGCTCTCAGCCCGCGGGGGGTCTGCACGTATCCCACAATCCCCACGATCACCATGGGCGGAGTCTCCACGATCGTGACCGCCTCCACCACCTCCTTCTTGTTGACCTCTGAGAGGGGGGGCGACAAACGGGGTCAGAGGTCAGCACTTTAGAAAAAAACAACCCACAAGGACCGAGACCCGCTTGGGGTTTTAATGCACAGTAAAACAGCCGTCTAATCCTGCCCCAAATCCCTATTGAAATGAATGGAGAGCTCCAATCCCTATTGAAATGAATGGGGTGCTCTCCCTCTACAATCCCTATTGAAATGAATGGAGAGCTCCAATCCCTATTGAAATGAATGGGGAGCTCTCCTCTACAATCCCTATTGAAATGAATGGGGGAGCTCCCCCTATTGAATGAACCTCTAGCTCCAATCCTCTACAATCCCTATTGAAATGAATGGGGTGCTCTCCCTCTACAATCCCTATTGAAATGAATGGGGAGCTCCAAACCCTATTGAAATGAATGGAGAGCTCCAATCCCTATTGAAATGAATGGGGAGCTCCAATCCTCTACAATCCCTATTGAAATGAATGGGGAGCTCCAATCCCTATTGAAATGAATGGGAGCTCCAATCCCTATTGAAATGAATGGGGAGCTCCAATCCCTCTAAAATCCCTATTGAAATGAATGGGGAGCTCCAGTCCCTATTGAAATGAATGGGGCTCAATCCTATTGAAACAATCCCTATTGAAATGAAATGGATCCAATCCTCTACAATCCCTATTGAAATGAATGGGGAGCTCCAATCCCTATTGAAATGAATGGGAGCTCCAATCCTCTACAATCCCTATTGAAATGAATGGGGAGCTCCAATCCCTATTGAAATGAATGGGGAGCTCCAGTCCCTATTGAAATGAATGGGGAGCTCCAGTCCCTATTGAAATGAATGGACAGCTCCAGTCCCTATTGAAATGAATGGACAGCTCCAGTCCCTATTGAAATGAATGGACAGCTCCAGTCCCTATTGAAATGAATGGAGAGCTCCAGTCCCTATTCCCTATTGAAATGAATGGAGCTCCAATCCTCTACAATCCCTATTGAAATGAATGGAGAGCTCCAATCCCTATTGAAATGAATGGGGAGCTCCAGTCCCTATTGAAATGAATGGGGAGCTCCAATCCTCTACAAACCCTATTGAAATGAATGGAGAGCTCCAGTCCCTACTGAAATGAATGGGGTGCTCCAATCCCTATTGAAATGAATGGAGAGCTCAATGAAATGAATGGAGAGCTCAGTCCCTACTACAATCCCTAGCATATTGAAATGAATGGGGAGAGCTCCAGTCCCTATTGAAATGAATGGAAATCAATCCTATTGAAATGAATGGACAGCTCAATCCCTATTGAAATGAATGGACAGCTCCAGTCCCTATTGAAATGAATGGGGCAGCTCCAGTCCCTATTGAAATGAATGGACAGCTCAATCCTCTATTGAAATGAATGGACAGCTCCAGTCCCTATTGAAATGAATGGAGAGCTCCAGTCCTCTGCGTTATAAAATTCTGTGTTCCAGCAACCAAAGGTCCAAAGCGAAAAAGCTTCCTGGTGAAAAACGAATGGAAAATCTACAGTCAGCTCAGCCCGTCCCTAAAGAAATGAATGGCAGGCCCATTATAAACCCTATGTGGAAATGATCATGGTAGCTGAATATTCAATCCCTAAACTTTGAACCCATGCTAGCATGGACTGCTCTCCCATCAGTCTGTACTAAACAGTGTGAACTGGAGCCCGTCCTGACCGGCTGCAATGAATGGACTCTCCCATCAGTCTGTACTAAACAGTAATGTACTGGACAGCTCGTCCTGATTGCATGCCAAGCTGCTCTCCCATCAGTCTGTACTAAACATTCTGTGCTGGAGCCCGTCCTGACCAAAAGCTAGCATGCTAAGATGCTCTCCCATCAGTCTGTACTAAACAGTATGTACTGGAGCCCGTCCTGACCATTAGCATGCCAAGATGCTCTCCCATCAGTCTGTACTAAACAGTGTGTACTGGAGCCCGTCCTGACCAGCTAGCATGCCAAGCTGCTCTCCCATCAGTCTGTACTAAACAGTGTGTACTGGAGCCCGTCCTGACCAGCTAGCATGCCAAGCTGCTCTCCCATCAGTCTGTACTAAACATTATGTACTGGAGCCCGTCCTGACCGGCTAGCATGCTAAGATGCTCTCCCATCAGTCTGTACTAAACAGCATGTACTGGAGCCCGTCCTGACCGGCTAGCATGCCAAGCTGCTCTCCCATCAGTCTGTACTAAACAGTATGTACTGGAGCCCGTCCTGACCGGCTAGCATGCCAAGCTGCTCTCCCATCAGTCTGTACTAAACAGTGTGTACTGGAGCCCGTCCTGACCAGCTAGCATGCCAAGCTGCTCTCCCATCAGTCTGTACTAAACAGTATGTACTGGAGCCCGTCCTGACCGGCTAGCATGCCAAGCTGCTCTCCCATCAGTCTGTACTAAACAGTATGTACTGGAGCCCGTCCTGACCGGCTAGCATGCCAAGCTGCTCTCCCATCAGTCTGTACTAAACAGTATGTACTGGAGCCCGTCCTGACCAGCTAGCATGCTGTACTAAGCTGCTCTCCCATCAGTCTGTACTAAACAGTATGTACTGGAGCCCGTCCTGCCCGGCTAGCATGCCAAGCTGCTCTCCCATCAGTGTGTACTAAACAGTATGTACTGGAGCCCGTCCTGCCCG
>CM072692.1:16711519-16859019 GCA_036884735.1 Huso huso | reverse complement strand
CGGGCACACTTAAGTGAGTTGGTGACAGACAGGAGGGCGGTTTCAGTGGAGTGGGCAGAGCGGAAGCCAGATTGGAGAGGGTCAAGCAGAGAGTGGTTGGACAGGAAAGCAGAGAGCTGGCGGTGTACGGTCCGCTCGAGGGTTTTGGAGAGGAAGGGTAGGAGGGAGACAGGACGGTAGCTCTGGATCATGTCATTCGAATAGACAGTGGACAGCGTTACCACTCACATCACAGTAGCTCAATAGTATGGTGGTCGGCACTACCACTAGCTCTCATTATTACCGACCGCGTCGTTTCGAATTAAATCAACGCGAGTTGCAGTCGGTGGGACCACGTTATCAGGCAGCGCAGCATGATGTGACATTAGACAAAAACATAGGGTAGTCGGCGCTGATCTTACTTGGCTGTTTGCGGGCAAGCTGACTATTGCACAGGTTCTTATAGTATAACGTTATATAGAGAGTTTTAGTGGGAGTTATTCTTTGTTTACTGTGATAAGGCCAAGTCTCAGGCAGTAATTGTGTGCGCTGCGCTTATTTTTTAAATAATTCATATAAAATACGCAATGCAAATATTTTTAAATAACATGTTTACACAGACAACCGTGAATAAACTAAAATAAGAGGATAGATAGCGTCTCGCTTTGTGTCAATTTGTCAAATCTGTCAACACTACTCTGTTTTAAAGATCGCTCATCTCCCAGTACAATTATTCAGAGAAAGTGGATTTGTAACTAAATCTACTACGGTGTTTTCCTTGTCTGGTGAAATTAAAAAATATATAGAGAGAAAATTCAATTCTAAATACTGAAATGTATTATTTTTCTCAATAACATAACAGTCGGCGAAATTCAATGCTTACCCGGCATATTAACAGCCCGCCTCTGCTCACGAATGATTGGACAGCTGTCGGATCTTTCACTTTCCCATTGGCTACTCACTCGCCTTCAATTTTCATGCAGCATACCGTGAACGGCCTCTGCTTAATTATGATTGGACAACTGCGTAAACTTGGCAGATATTTGACTCTCCTATTGGTTAAACTTACTGTCAGTACCTGCAACTTCCAGCGCCTCCTCAAGACTCACCTCTTCAGACAGCACCTGTAGAAACTCCTCTTTTCCCTCTGGACACTTTATCACTCTTCCTTAAATGCGATTTGCTTGCTCTTATCTGCTCCCTATTTTACTGCATTTAATCCTGTACTTTAGAGTCCTGTAATCTGTCACAAGTGTTATTTAATCTGTAGTATTTTGTATTTAATTATATCCTGATGTAACTATCACTGACACCGTTATCTGCTCCGTTACTGAATCGGATTTTGTCACACTTGTACTTGCTTGAATAAATAAATATTATTCAGGTCCAGTTGTTGTTATTCCGTTTTGACATTTCTGTTGCAGAAGGAATTTTACAACAACAAAAAGAAATCCAGTCCAGGTTTTACTACCAGCTTGATCAGCCCCCAGTGTGTCTCGCTAACAAGGCCGGGTGTGTCTGATTATTAAACTCTAGCAAAACCAGGAATGGATCAAACTTCCATTCCCATCCCTGCCTGCACAGATAGCCACTCAGGAGAGACCAGAGATTCGCGCGTGCGCAGTAAAAAGCGATAGCTACTTTTTTCCAATTTCCCGGGACAGCGCTAGGACTGTATAAAGCAGGATAGGACAGTCAATCCCGTGATGCAGTTCGGTGCTCCGTTACAGGCGCCATTTATGGAGCCCACCCTACTGAATACATTGCGGAGATGCTGTGTTGCAGAGCCAGGATAGACCGCTATTTTTTTTTTTTTTAATAACAATACAACATATCGTTAATTTAAAGTGACTGACTGTTATTAAATGCTTGATTATGTCAAGAAACATTTTGCCAGGGGCGAGCGCGAACACGTTAAAAGCATTGCGAGCGCGCTGCGAAAGAGCTCTACGGGCTCCAGAAATGGCGCCTCTGTTTACTAACTCCGCCCACTTGTGACGTCATTGTCCTATCCTTCTTTATATAGTCCTAGAGACAGCGGCAAGCGCCGAGATAGGCGTGTGTGTTTAAATAAAGCATGTGAATGAAACTGCCACCTGGCGGTTGAAAAGAGTAGCGCTTCGTTGTGGGACCGACCCCGCTACAGGTAATTTATAAAGCAGATTAATGCGAGGCTTGGGAAGCTACAACACGGTGTACAGCGAGTGTGTTAGGCTGAACCGACGGCAACAATACAGGGGCAGCAGTGTGGAGTAGCGGTTAGGGCTCTGGACTCTTGACCGGAGGGTCGTGGGTTCAATCCCAGGTGGGGGACACTGCTGCTGTACCCTTGAGCAAGGTACTTTACCTAGATTGCTCCAGTAAAAACCCAACTGTATAAATGGGTAATTATATGTAAAAATAATGTGATATCTTGTAACGATTGTAAGAAATAAATAATAATAATCCCCAGTTCATTAACTACAAGCAACGGCGCTGTGTTTAATATGGGATTAGATGTACTTATTTTCTTAGCAGACCCACGCCTCTACACATGCGCAACTTCTCGGGCAGGCGCGCCCCTCCTTTTTTCAATGACAAAAGATAATGCGCGTTCTTGTGGAGCTGTCGTGAACGCGCGGTTATCCGTTCAATGTGTCTATCTCTCTATCCTCCTCTCTCTCTCTCTCTCTCTCCGCCCTTCAAAGCAGCATCTCCGTGCGAGCCGCGGGTATTATTAGAGAGAAGGGGGGCTGGAGAGGAGAACAGCGTTGTTATCATCGTCAGACACGGGGGCGAGCGAGCGAGGGGCCGTATAGGAGAGAGATTCTGTTATATCGTGCTATTCCACTACAACCATAAACACCGTTACGTCGTTAATTAAGCATTGATTATTAATTCGTTTTTAAGACGAACGCCGAGAATGGAAGGCATGGCGTATGGAGCCGGTAAAGCGGGAGGCGCGTTTGACCCCCAGATGTTTGTCCGACAGCCTCATTCGGTCTTGAGGATGGTGTCTTGGGTGAGTATATGAAATCTGAGACGCGCAGTCTGTAAACGGTGGTATTGCACCGGTCGGCTGGGTAAGTACCGGTTCTGTTGCACGGTACTGCTGGTGTTGGAGCGAGGTTGGATCCTAGCGAGGGGCAGGTGCTGTAACCGGACTCTGATTCCGGGCTCTTGCAGGAGAAACCTCCCGGCAAAGGCGCTTGGGTCGGAGCTGCAGAATGGCAATGTTATGCTGTATAGCTAAATATCAATTTAGTGTCACAAGCCAATAAATTGATGCAGTTGGAAGATGCACACGGAGAATTTAGCCGTGTCACCTCCGCGTCGGTATTAAAGCGTGTTTTTTTTCCACTAAAGCGCACGGGTGGGTCGTTCATTCAAGCGCGTGACACTGGCTCACGAGACGGCGCCGGGGACGCAACACTCCAAACGCGTTCAAACGAAAGCGTTTTATATAGATTTTAAATACTGTTGCGCTAAAAATAATGCTACTGTTGCTAATAACGCAATACTACAGCTACAGCAAGACTACTCTTTAAGTGAACCCCCTTCTGTTTTTCGCTGTCGTTTTTGCAGCGCGACTGTTTTTCAAGGTTAAACGCATCGAGCACAGCAAAGCAAACCTCGCCGATATTATATTAGCAGTCGTGTTGCACGCTAGTGTTGCCACTCCTAGTCACCTTTTTAATAATAGCGTATCGCAACGCGCCCCGTGTATTTATATTGTCCTGTTTATGCTTATCCCAGGGTGTCAGCTTCAACAACATTACTGGGGAGCTGGTTCCAGACCCTCACAGTTCTCTGTGTAAAAAAGTGCCTCCTATTTTCTGTTCTGAATGCCCCTTTATCTAATCTCCATTTGTGACCCCTGGTTTCTTTTTTCAGGTCCCCTGGGTCGACATTGTCAATACCTTTTAGGATTTTGAATGTTTGAATCAGATCGCCGCGTAGTCTTCTTTGTTCAAGACTGAACAGATTCAATTCTTTTAGCCTGTCTGCATCGACATGCCTTTTAAACCCGGGATAATTCTGGCTGCTCTTCTTTGCACTCTTTCTAGAGCAGCAATATCCTTTTTTGTAACGAGGTGACCAGAACTGAACACAATATTCTAGGTGAGGTCTTACTAATGCATTGTAAAGTTTTAACATTACTTCCCTTGATTTAAATTCAACACTTCTCACAATATATCCGAGCATCTTGTTGGCCTTTTTTTATAGCTTCCCCACATTGTCTAGATGAAGACATTTCTGAGTCAACATAAACTCCTAGATCTTTATCATAGATCTTCAATTTCAATATCTCTCATATGATATTAATAATGCACATTTTTATTGCCTGCCTGCAATACTTTCCACTCTCCTCTATTAAATGTCATTTGCCATGTGTCTGCCCAGTTCTGAATGCTGTCTAGATCATTTTGAATGACCTTTGCTGCTTCAACAGTGTTTGCCACTCCTCCTGTTTTTGTGTCGTCTGCAAATTTAACGAGTTTGCTTACTATATCAGAGTCTAAATCATTAATGTAGATTAGGAATAGCAGAGGACCTAATACTGATCCCTGTGGTACACCACTGGTTACCTCGCTCCATTTTGAGGTTTCTCCTCTAATCAGTACTTTCTGTTTTCTACATGTTAACCACTCCCTAATCCATGTGCATGCATTTCCTTGAATCCCTACTGCGTTCAGTTTGAGAATTAATCTTTTATGGGACTTTGTCAAAAAGCTTTCTGGAAATCTAAATAAACCATGTCGTATGCTTTGCAATTATCCATTTTCAATGTTGCATCCTCAAAAAAGTCAAGCAGGTTAGTTAGACACGATCTCCCTTTCCTAAAACCATGCTGGCTGTCTCCCAGGATATTGTTACCATATAGGTAATTTTCCATTTTGGATCTTATTATAGTTTCCATATAATAAAAGTCAGGCTTATTGGTCTGTAGTTACCTGGTTCGGTTTTGTCTCCCTTTTTGTGGATCGGTATTACGTTTGCTATTTTCCAGTCTGTCAGTGCAACTCCTGTGTCAAGAGACTGTTGCAGGAAGCATTGTAAAGCACGGAGAGGTCTGGTAAAGCATAGGGAAGCATTGTAAAGCACAGAGAGGTCTGGTAAAGCATAGGGAAGCATTGTAAAGCACAGAGAGGTCTGGTAAAACATAGGGAAGCATTGTAAAAGCACAGAGAGGTCTGGTAAAGCATAGGGAAGCATTGTAAAGCACAGAGAGGTCTGGTAAAGCATAGGGAAGCATTGTAAAGTACAGAGGTCTGGTAAAAAACATAGGAAGCATTGTAAAGCACAGAGAGGTGTGGTAAAGCATAGGAAGCTTTGTGAAGCACAGAGAGGTCTGGTAAAGCATAGGGAAGCATTGTAAAAGCACAGAGAGGTCTGGTAAAGCATAGGGAAGCATTGTAAAGCACAGAGAGGTCTGGTAAAAGCATAGGGAAGCATTGTAAAGCACAGAGAGGTCTGGTAAAGCATAGGAAGCATTGTAAAGCATAGGGAAGCATTGTAAAGGGAAGCACAGTGTGGAGAAACTCTTGACCGGAGGGTTGGTGCTGTACCCTTGAATCAAGGTACTTTTAAAATTGCATAAATGGGTAATTGTATGTAAAAATAATGTGATATCTTTGTAACATTGTAAAACGCCCCTGGATAAGCATTGTAAAGCAAAAAGAGAGGTCAGAGGACTGGTAAAGCATAGGGAAGCATTGTAAAGCATAGGGAAGCATTGTAAAGCATAGGGAAGCATTGTAAAGCACAGAGAGGCACGGTACTGTGGTAAATACATTGTATAATCCCTTACTTGTGTTTGCTCTGCCCTGATGTTGGTTGTCATCTGCAGAACTAAATTAAACAGCAGATCCAAACACAGCACTTCCAAACAGAGAGGCATCGCTGCATCGCTGGCCTTGATTCATTGTGTTGACTGTTATTTACCTTGTAACAGTACACATGAGATGATGTGAAATGTGCTTTCACAGCTGAAACAGCATCACTCAGCCATTAGTTCATTCAGCGTGCGTCTACCGGGAGTGAAGAGGCAATAGAGTCCGCACACGGGCGTGGAATGGGTTACCATGGTGATGACGCTGAATCGCTGGGATCCTCAAGAGTTTTCAGTCGGCTGCTGGGGAGCACTGATGTGTCGAACGACTTCCTGGACTGGAAGTCATCTGCGTACAGTTTTGTGTTGAATGTCAAAGTTTTGTTGAGTTAAATATCATATGGGAGATGCTGAAATTGAAGAAGGAATCTATGATAAAGACCTAGGAGTTTATGTTGACTCAGAAATGTCTTCATCTAGACAATGTGGGGAAGCTATAAAAAAGGCCAACAAGATGCTCGGATATATTGTGTTGAATTTAAATCAAGGGAAGTAATGTTAAAACTTTACAATGCATTAGTAAGACCTCACCTAGAATATTGTGTTCAGTTCTGGTCACCTCGTTACAAAAAGGATATTGCTGCTCTAGAAAGAGTGCAAAGAAGAGCAACCAGAATTATCCCGGGTTTAAAAGGCATGTCGTATGCAGACAGGCTAAAAGAATTGAATCTATTCAGTCTTGAACAAAGAAGACTACGCGGTGATCTGATTCAAGCATTCAAAATCCTAAAAGGTATTGACAATGTCGACCCAGGGGACTTTTTCAACCTGAAAAAAGAAACCAGGGGTCACAAGTGGAGATTAGATAAAGGGGCATTCAGAACAGAAAATAGCAGGCACTTATTTTTACACAGAGAATTGTGAGGGTCTGGAACCAACTCCCCAGTAATGTTGTTGAAGCTGACACCCTGGGATCCTTCAAGAAGCTGCTTGATGAGATTCTGGGATCAATAAGCTACTAACAACCAAACGAGCAAGATGGACTGAATTTGCATTTCTATCAGCCCTTATTAATAATTGGCAGTTGTAGGTACAGGATACTCTGTCAGTGGTTGGCTGGTTTCTAAGGTTAGTAAAATTAAATTCGGATCCTGTGTGTCTTAGTTTAGTATTTCTGTCCAGTAGCTGATTGGTTTTAAGTTTGATTCCTCTGAGGTTTCAGCAGCATCTGCTGTCTGATAGAAGCTCGCTAGAGCTGGAAGCTGATTGGCTGATGGTACTGAATCGTTTTCTAGTCGAAATATGACCCTTCGTTTCAACATTGATTTGCCACAGCACTATAAATACACTTCCTGTATTCCCTGCCTGAGTCATACATTAGGGTTGCATGCTGCACATAGAAAAGTGATACAACTAACTGGATTGGAGGGATGTGCCACTCCTGGATTAACAGATTAACAGATACAGTGAACCACTCCAGGATTAACAGATACAGTGAACCACTCCAGGATTAACAGATACAGTGAACCACTCCAGGATTAACAGATACAGTGAACCACTCCAGGATTAACAGATACAGTGAACCACCACAGGATTAACAGATACAGTGAACCACTCCAGGATTAACAGATACAGTGAACCACTCCAGGATTAACAGATACAGTGAACCACTCCAGGATTAACAGATACAGTGAACCACTCCAGGATTAACAGATACAGTGAACCACTCCAGGATTAACAGATACAGTGAACCACTCCAGGATTAACAGATACAGTGAACCACTCCAGGATTAACAGATACAGTGAACCACTCCAGGATTAACAGATACAGATACAGTGAACCACTCCAGGATTAACAGATACAGTGAACCACTCCAGGATTAACAGATACAGTGAACCACTCCAGGATTAACAGATACAGTGAACCACTCCAGGATTAACAGATACAGTGAACCACTCCAGGATTAACAGATACAGTGAACCACTCCAGGATTAACAGATACAGTGAACCACTCCAGGATTAACAGATACAGTGAACCACTCCAGGATTAACAGATACAGTGAACCACTCCAGGATTAACAGATACAGTGAACCACTCCAGGATTAATACAGATACAGTGAACCACGATTAACAGACACAGTGAACCACTCCAGGATTAACAGATACAGTGAACCACTCCAGGATTAACAGATACAGTGAACCACGCCAGGATTAACAGATACAGTGAACCACTCCAGGATTAACAGATACAGTGAACCACGCCAGGATTAACAGATACAGTGAACCACTCCAGGATTAACAGATACAATGAACCACTCCAGGATTAACAGATACAGTGAACCACTCCAGGATTAACAGATACAGTGAACCACTCCAGGATTAACAGATACAGATACAGTGAACCACTCCAGGATTAACAGATACAGTGAACCACTCCAGGATTAACAGATACAGTGAACCACTCCAGGATTAACAGATACAGAACCACGCCAGGATTAACAGATACAGAACCACTCCAGGATTAACAGATACAGTGAACCACTCCAGGATTAACAGATACAGTGAACCACTTAACAGGATTAACCAGATACAGTGAACCACTCCAGGAAACAGATACAGTGAACCACTCCAGGATTAACAGATACAGTGAACCACTCCAGGATTAACAGATACAGTGAACAGTGAAGATTAACAGATACAGGAGAACAAGGGGCACTCCAGGATTAACAGATACAGTGAACCACTTTGAGCAGATACAGTTTGGAAAAACAGGATTAATAGATTAATGAACCTTACCAGGTTAACACAGTGAACCACCCCTATTAACAGATACAGTGAACCAACCACTCCTGGATTAACAGATACAGTGAACCACGCCATTAACAGGATTAACAGATACAGATACAGTGAACCACTCCAGGATTAACAGATACAGATACAGTGAACCACTACAGGATTAACAGATAACCACCAGGATTAGGATTAACCACTCCAGATAACAGATACAGAATCTCATCAAGCAGCTTCTTGAAGGATCCCAGGGTGTCAGCTTCAACAACATTACTGGGGAGTTGGTTCCAGACCCTCACAATTCTCTGTGTAAAAAAAGTGCCTCCTATTTTCTGTTCTGAATGCCCCTTTATCTAATCTCCATTTGTGACCCTGGTCCTGGTTTTTTTTTCAGGTCGAAAAAAAGTCCCTGGCCGACATTGTCTATACCTTTTAGGATTTTGAATGCTTGAATCAGATCGCCGCGTAGTCTTCTTTGTTCAAGACTGAACAGATTCAATTCTTTTAGCCTGTCTGCATACGACATGCCTTTTAAACCCGGGATAATTCTGGTTCATCCCTATTCTATATGGAAATCTGTGAGCCCTGAGGGTATGCGCTCCCTGCTTCCTCTCTCGGGATATCAAACACCAGCAGGGGGTAAGAAGGCTCTCGTATGAATTGTTTTGAAAGCCTGTGATGTCATCGCTCTGTGAAGAAACAGTTGTAAATGTAAGGTGATGCGTGTCGCTGTGTGTGTGTTTTGGAGGATGCTGGCTGTATGTATTTGCTGGCCTAGCAGTGATGGATGTGCCAGCAGCAGGACAATAGCCCTGTGTGTGTGTGTGTGTGTGTGTGTGTGTGTGTGTGTGTGTGTGTGTGCGTTCAGCGTGACTAGAAGGACTGTGGCAGAACAAGCAGGCTGTCTGAAGAGAGTCTTGTGACAGTGTGAAGGACTGAGCCGCTGAGTCCTGGGGCTGCCTGATTGTCTGTCTTACTGCAGAAGGTCATGAGATTAAGACAGGATTGTGGAGGGGAGGAGAGGGGAGGAAAGAGGGAGGAGAGAGGGAGAGTTGAAGGACTGAGCCGCTGAGTCCTGGGGCTGCCTGATTGTCTTACTGCAGAAGGTCATGAGATTGAGACAGGATGGGAGGGGGAGGGTGGGGGAGAGGAAGAGGGAGGAGGGGAAGAGGGAGAGGGAGAGGGAGAGGGAGAGAGGGGAAGAGGAGGGAGATAAGGGGGAGGGGGAGGGGAGGGAGAGAGGGGAAGGGAATGGTTGGGAGCTGAGGTTTCTACCTGAGTGCAAGAGCTTGGATATGAGGGAGAGGGAGAGGGAGAGAGAAGCCAGGGGAGGCTTTAAAAAGTGCTGGGCAGCTGTGATGAAGGCAATGGTTTGAGTAGCTCAGTGGTTAGAGCGCTGGGCTGCAGTGTGGAAGGCAGCGGGTTTGAGTAGCTCAGTGGTTAGTGTGCTGGGCTGCAGTGTGGAAGGCAGCGGGTTTGAGGAGCTCAGCGGTTAGTGTGCTGGGCTGCAGCGTGGCAGGCAGTGGGTTTGAGTAGCTCAGTGGTTAGTGTGCTGGGCTGCAGTGTGGAAGGCAGTGGGTTTGAGTAGCTCAGTGGTTAGAGCCCTGGGCTGCAGCGTGGCAGGCAGTGGGTTTGAGTAGCTCAGTGGTTAGTGTGCTGGGCTGCAGTGGGTTTGAGGAGCTCAGTGGTTAGTGTGCTGGGTTGCAGTGTGGAAGGCAGTGAGTTTGAGGAGCTCAGTGGTTAGTGTGCTGGGTTGCAGTGTGGAAGGCAGTGAGTTTGAGGAGCTCAGTGGTTAGTGTGCTGGGCTGCAGCGTGGCAGGCAGTGGGTTTGAGTAGCTCAGTGGTTAGTGTGCTGGGCTGCAGTGTGGAAGGCAGTGGGTTTGAGTAGCTCAGTGGTTAGTGTGCTGGGCTGCAGTGTGGAAGGCAGTGGGTTTGAGTAGCTCAGTGGTTAGTGTGCTGGGCTGCAGTGTGGAAGGCAGTGGGTTTGAGTAGCTCAGTGGTTGAGTGCTGGGCTGCAGTGTGGAAGGCAGTGGGTTTGAGTAGCTCAGTGGTTAGTGTGCTGGGCTGCAGTGTGGAAGGCAGTGGGTTTGAGTAGCTCAGTGGTTAGAGTGCTGGGCTGCAGTGTGGAAGGCAGTGGGTTTGAGTAGCTCAGTGGTTAGTGTGCTGGGCTGCAGTGTGGAAGGCAGTGGGTTTGAGTAGCTCAGTGGTTAGTGTGCTGGGCTGCAGTGGGTTTGAGTAGCTCAGTGGTTAGTGTGCTGGGCTGCAGCGTGGAAGGCAGTGGGTTTGAGGAGCTCAGTGGTTAGTGTGCTGGGCTGCAGTGGGTTTGAGGAGCTCAGTGGTTAGTGTGCTGGGCTGCAGTGTGGAAGGCAGTGGGTTTAAGTAGCTCAGTGGTTAGTGTGCTGGGCTGCAGTGTGGCAGGCAGTGGGTTTGAGTAGCTCAGTGGTTAGTGTGCTGGGCTGCAGTGTGGAAGGCAGTGGGTTTGGTAGCTCAGTGGTTTGAGTAGCTCAGTGCTGGGCTGCAGTGTGGAAGGCAGTGGGTTTGAGTAGCTCAGTGGTTGGTGCTGGGCTGCAGCTGGAAGTGGGTTTGAGTAGCTCAGTGGTTGGTGTGCTGGGCTGCAGTGTGGAAGGCAGTGGGTTTGAGTAGCTCAGCGGTTAGAGTGCTGGGTTGCAGTGTGGAAGGCAGTGAGTTTGAGGAGCTAGCCAGTGGTTGGTGTGCTGGGCTGCAGGGTTGCAGTGGCAGGCAGTGGGTTTGAGTAGCTTAGTGGTTAGTGTGCTGGGTTGCAGTGTGGCAGGCAGTGGGTTTAAGTAGCTCAGTGGTTAGTGTGCTGGGCTGCAGCGTGGCAGGCAGTGGGTTTGAGTAGCTCAGTGGTTAGTGTGCTGGGTTGCAGTGTGGAAGGCAGTGGGTTTAAGTAGCTCAGTGGTTAGTGTGCTGGGCTGCAGCGTGGCAGGCAGTGGGTTTGGGCTGCAGTAGCTCAGTGGTTGGTGTGCTGGGCTGCAGTGGGTTGGGTTTGAGTAGCTCAGTGGTTGGTGTGCTGGGCTGCAGGCATGGAAGGCAGTGGATTTTGAGTAGCTCAGTGGTTAGAGCGCTGGGTTGCAGTGTGGAAGGCAGTGAGTTTGAGGAGCTCAGTGGTTAGTGTGCTGGGCTGCAGTGGGTTTTGGGCTCAGTGGTTGGTGTGCTGGGGTTTGCAGTGTGGAAGGCAGTGGGTTTGAGTAGCTCAGTGGTTAGTGTGCTGGATTGCAGTGTGGAAGGCAGTGGGTTTGAGTAGCTCAGTGGTTAGTGTGCTGGGCTGCAGTGGGTTTGAGTAGCTCAGTGGTTAGTGTGCTGGGCTGCAGTGTGGAAGGCAGTGGGTTTGAGTAGCTCAGTGGTTAGTGTGCTGGGCTGCAGTGGGTTTGAGTAGCTCAGTGGTTAGTGTGCTGGGCTGCAGTGTGGAAGGCAGTGGGTTTGAGTAGCTCAGTGGTTAGAGTGCTGGGCTGCAGCGTGAAGCACTAATCTCGGTCTGCCTCACGTTCCCTGATTGCAGGATGTTCAGAAGTCCCTTCTGGGGGGAAACAGCAGAGAGTTCAAGGGGAGCAGTCGATCTCCTTTTAGATCGTTTTAATAAAATGTGTTTTGTAACCTGCACCCCACACAGTGAGCCGTGAATCAGCTGCATCCAATTCATCTTTTCAGGGTTCATACAGGATGAACGATCATTCTGCTCAGTCATTTATATTGAATTGTGTTCGTTTTTTTGCAGTCGCATGTTCTCCAAATTGAAATCCTTGCATATTTAAAGGGACGTCCTTGTGCATCGTTTAATAGGTGTCCTGGATGCGGTCACTGTTCAAATAAATCAGGCCAGTCAGATTTAACCAGACCTCTCTCTCTCTCTCTCTCTCTCTCTCTCTCTCCCTCTCTCTCTCGCTCTCTCTCCTTCCCTCTCTCTCTCTCTCTCTCTCTCTCTCTCTTCCCCCTCTCTATCCTCTCTTCCCCCCTCTCCCCCTCTCTCTTCCCCCTCTCTCTCTCTCTCCCCCTCTCTCGCTCTTCCCCCTCTCTTTCCCTCTCTCTCTCTTCCCCCTCTCTCTCTCTTCCCCCCTCTCTCTCTCTCTTCCCCCTCTCTTGGAATCTCTCTCCCCCCTCTCTCCCTTCTCTCTTCCCCCTCTCTCTCTCTCTCTTCCCCCCTCTCTCTCTTCCCCCTCCCCCTCTCTCTCTTCCCCTTCCCCTCTCTCCCCCTCTCTCTCTCTTCCCACTCTCTCCTCCCCCTCCCCTCTCTCTCTTCCCCCTCCTCTCTCTCTCTTCCCCCTCTCTCTCTCTCTTCCCCTCTCTCTCTTCCCCTCTCTCTCTCCCCTCTCAAAATCTCTTCCCCCTTCCCCCTCGGAGCTCTCTCTCTTCCCCTCTGTTTTGCTTGACCAAATCCTCTCTCTTCCCCCCCTCTCTCTCTCTCTCCCCCTCTCTCTCTTCCCCTCTCTTATCTCTTCATCCCCCCCCCCTCTCTCTCTCTCTCTCTTCTTCCCTCTCTTCCTCTCGCTCCCCTCCCCTCTCTCTCTCCCCTCTCTCTTCCCCCTCTCTCTCTCTCTCTCTTTCCCCCCTCTCTTGCCCTCTTCCCCCTCTCTCTCTCTCTCTCTCTTCCCCCTCCCCCCCTCGAGATTGCAGCTGACTGCTTCTTCCCCCTCTCGGATCACAACGCTGAGTCAAGTGGACCAGGGTGCTGAAATGAGATGAAAGCAGGCATTGTAGAAGCCGGCACGTGGGGTCCTGATCCGATGACTCTCAGAAGGGTGTCCAGGCTCCTAATTTAAGAGCGTTTTCCAATCTCAGGGGCTGTAGGAATGTGTAGGAAAGCAATCGCAGTCAGATCGAAGCTGTTTACTGAACCCAAGAGAGGGAGAGACTTTCTTTGAAGCGCGTTATCATTTTTATTTCCTTATGGAAAAGCTGAGGCGTCTGTTAACAAGACTCTTCAGTGAATGAATATGCTGTCATCTGACATCACTGGCTTATTTAAGCAGATAGTCTGCTTTGTTCAGCAGTCTATACCTGAGCCCAGCAGGCAACAGTACAGACAGTCCCTAGAATGTGTTCAGTTCTGGTCACCTCGTTACAAAAAAGGATATTGCTGCTCTAGAAAGAGTGCAAAGAAGAGCGACCAGAATTATCCCGGGTTTAAAAGGCATGTCATGTGCAGACAGGCTAAAAGAATTTAATCTATTCAGTCTTGAACAAAGAAGACTATGCGGCGATCTGATTCAAGCATTCAAAATCCTAAAAGGTATAGACAATGTCGACCCAGGGGACTTTTTCGACCTGAAAAAAGAAACCAGGGGTCACAAATTAGATAAAGGGGCATTCAGAACAGAAAATAGGAGGCGCTTTTTTACAAAGAGAATTGTGAGGGTCTGGAACCCCAGTGATGATGTTGAAGCTGACACCCTGGGATCCTTCAAGAAGCTGCTTGATGAGATTCTGGGATCAATAAGCTACTAACAACCAAACGAGCAAAGATGGGCTGAATGGGGCCTCCTCTCGTTTGGAAACTTTCTCATGTTCTTAAATGACTTTTTTAAAAGAAAGTTCTGGTAATGCACAGCCCTAAGTTGAGGGAAAGCTTAGAAAACCAGCCGAACATCAAATGTGTAGGAACACCTCAAGATGTGTCATTGATATATCCTTTATATTCCTACCTGCATGAAAACATCTGGGTGTGAGAATTTCAGTATAGAAACGACAGTGTGATCATGTTAGAGGATTTTGTGGTTTAATTAGGCACTCGCATGGTGCTGTGTATTCTGTGTTTAGAATGCAATAAACAGGGACACTTAATAATTTGTTTATTTAGCAGACGCCTTTATCCAAAGCGACTTACAGAGACTAGGGTGTGTGAACTATGCATCAGCTGCAGAGTCACTTTTTTACAACTTCACGTCTCACCCGAAAGACGGAGCACAAGGAGGTGAAGTGACTTGTTCAGGGTCACACAGTGAGTCAGTGGCTGAGGTGGGATTTGAACCGGGGACCTCCTGGTTACAAGCCCTTTTCTTTAACCACTGGGACCACTCTCTCTTGCTCTCTCACCACCCTCTCTCTCCACCCTATCTCTGTCTCTCTCTCTCACCACTCTATCTCTCTCTCCCTCTCTCTCCCTCCCCTCTCCTCTCCTTCTCTCTCTCCCTCTCTCTCCCTCTCCCCTCTCCTCCCTTCCCCTCTCCCCCCCCCTCTCCCTCTCCCTCTCCCTCCCCTCCTCTCTCTCCTCTCCCTCCCCTCTCTCCTCCTCCTCTCTCTCTCTCCCTCACCCCTATCCCTCCCTCTCCCTCTCCCCCTCTCTCTGTCTCCTCCTCTCTCCCCCCTCTCCCTCCCTCTCCTCCTCTCTCCCTCTCCCTCTCTCTCTCTCTCCCCTCCCCTCTCCCTCTCCCCTCCTTCCTCTCTCTCCCTCTCCCTCTCTCTCCCCTCTCCCTCTCACCACCCTCTCTCTCCACCCTCTCTCTCTCTCTCCCTCTCACCCCCCTATCTCTCTCTCCCTCTCTCTCTCTCCCCCCTCTCTCTCTCTCTCCTCTCTCTCTCTCTCTCTCCCCCCCCTCTCTCTCTTTGTTTCCTCTCTCCAGGCCCCTCCCTCTCCCCCTCCTCCCCAGGTTTTCTCCATCGTGATCTTGGTTTCTCCTAACAGAATTGAAGGACAAGGCTCGTGAATCGCCCGGATGAGGTGGAGGAGTATTGCATCTTCAACCGGAACCACAATGCCTGTAACTATGGCGTTACCATGGGGACGCTGGCCTTCCTGTGCTGCCTGGCCTTCCTCGCCCTCGACGTCTACTTCCCTCAGATCAGCAGCGTCAAGGATCGCAAGAAAGCTGTGCTGGCGGACGTGGGCGTGTCCGGTGAGTGACCCCGCCCACTGCAGAGTTAAAGCCACGCCCCCGAGCAGAATGTGTGATCTAGAGAGCCATGAGCAGAGAAATATACAAACAAAGAGATTTTCAGTATCTGTGGAGTGTTCTGCACTGCAACTTGTGTGTTTAGAATTTGTGTTAATAATGGCTGATAAAGTCAAGTAAGCATAATCATATCAAAAAATGTTTTAGCATATATATAGAGGTAGTGGACAAAAAAATGGAAACCCCAATGTAAAGTCACTCAACAGGGCGTTGGGCCGCTCTGGTATCCCGCTCTGTGGAGTTCTCGGAGACCGTTTTTTGATGAAACTGGCGCTCTGCCCAGGTTGAAATTCACAGTTGATTGCTCTGCAGTCGCTCGCCTGTTTTGCCTTTGCGCTTGGAATGAACGCACGGATATCACGATCCTGGAGTATGCGCTTCCGCCCGCTGTTGCCCTTTGCTGATGATGTCATTCCCTCGGAGTTCCATGCCACACCTTAGACACCGCTGCTCGTGAAACATCAGCAAGTTGAGCTGTCTTGGTCACTGAAGCTCCTGCCAAACGAGCCCCCGACAATCACCCCTCTTTCAAAGTCACCGAGGTCTCCTCTTGCAGCCATGCTAGCCAGAATTCTAGGCAACCAGGCCTGTCCAGCATTTTTCTGCATGCCCCATTATTAATACATTGTCTATACCTTTTAGGATTTTGAATGCTTGAATCAGATCGCCGCGTAGTCTTCTTTGTTCAAGACTGAACAGATTCAATTCTTTGAGCCTGTCTGCATATGACATGCCTTTTAAACCCGGGATAATTCTGGTCGCTTTTCTTTGCACTCTTTCTAGAGCAGCAATATCCTTTTTGTAACGAGGTGACCAGAACTGAACACAATATTCTAGGTGAGGTCTTACTAATGCATTGTACAGTTTTAACATTACTTCCCTTGATTTAAATTCAACACAATATATCCGAGCATCTTGTTGGCCTTTTTTATAGCTTCCCCACATTGTCTAGATGAAGACATTTCTGAGTCAACATAAACGCCTAGATCTTTATCAAAGATCTTCAATTTCAGTATCTCCCATATGATATTTATAATGCACATTTTTATTGCCTGCGTGCAGCACCTTCCACCTTTCTCTATTAAATGTCATTTGCCATGTGTCTGCCCAGTTCTGAATGCTTGTTAATATCGTTGTTAATGTCTCACTCTCTCTCTCTCTCTCTCTCTCTCTCACACAGCGTTCTGGTCCTTCATGTGGTTCGTGGGCTTCTGTCTCCTGACCAATCAGTGGCAGGTGTCCAAGCCAGAGGACAACCCCCTGAAGGAGGGTGCAGACGCAGCAAGAGCCTCCATCACCTTCTCCTTCTTCTCCATCTTCACCTGGGTGAGCCTCCATTTCCATGGGCCCTCTAGAGCTGTGCTTTGTCCAAGAAGGAGACTCTATTAAAGGGGTTGGGCCTTGTGGAGCAGTGCTGTGTCCAAAAAGGACTCTCTATTAAAGGGGTTGAGCCTTCTGGAGTAAATGCCACATTTTGAGGTTGAGAATTTACCTCTGCAAAACCAATCTCTGTTAAGTTAACCTCTCGTCTGCATGGCTTTGTTTTCACAGGGAGCCCAAGCTTTGTTGTCTCTCGAGAGGCTTAAGAGCATCTCGTTTGAAGAAGAGTACAATCGACTCTTTATACCTCAACCCACTCTCCCTCAGGCCTAACCACCCCTCCTTCCAGAGATTCTCACACCTTGGTACAGTCCAAGTCTTAGGAACTCAACCTGAGCTGGACCAACCCAAATTCTGTTGTTGTTGTGTGTGGGGGGTGTCAGGAAGTCTTGGGACACCAGCAATAGTTCAGTCAATTCTAACCCATTCTAGTATTTGTTACATCCATCATTATTATTATTATTATTATTATTATTATTATTATTATTAGTAATTTCTTAACAGACGCTCTTATCCAGGGCGACTTTCAATTGTTACAAGATATCACATTATTTTTACATCCAATTCCCCATTTATACAGTTGGGTTTTTACTGGAGCAATCTAGGTAAAGTACCTTGCTCAAGGGTACAGCAGCAGTGTCCCCCCCCCTGGGATTGAACCCACGACCCTCCGGTCAAGAGTCCAGAGCCCTAACCGCTACTCCACACCGCTGTCGTTACTCCCGTGAACCTTGCTGAATCCCACGTCATGGGAGTTCTGAAGTCATTCGTTTTGAATTCAGCCCTGCTCATTTCATATGCATTTAATTACCTGTATTCATTCCACATTCATTTCTAAGATAAAAAATGATGTTGAGCACAGATACAGGGCGTGCGTTCATACACGAATGAACACGTCTCATCACCCCCTGGTGAGCGAGTAAGAGGGTATGAATTAGTGAAGAACAAACAGTGAATACATGAGGAGCGATGCAGGGGGTAAAGGGAGCCTAAATGTTTTCAAATCAGACGGATTAACAAGGGCAGCAGTGTGGAGTAGTGGTTAGGGCTCTGGACTCTTGACCGGAGGGTTGTGGGTTCAATCCCAGGTGGGGGGACACTGTTGCTGTACCCTTGAGCAAGGTACTGGACCAGCCCAAATTCTGTTGTTGTTGTGTGTGGGGGTGTCAGGAAGTCTTGGGACACCAACAATAGTTCAGGGGATTCTAACCCATTCTAGTATTTGTTATAATTATTATTATTATTATCTTATTATTATTATTATTATTATTTATTTTAACAGCCCTGGATCCAGGGGCGACTTCCAATTGTTACAAGATATCACATTATTTTTTAATAAATTCCCCCATTTATACAGTTGGGTTTTTACTGGAGCAATCTAGGGCTTGCTCAAGGGTTTGCAGTGTCCTCCATTTCATTGAACCCAGGAAGTCCAGAGCCCTAACCACTGTGGGATTCTGTTAATTCCTGTGGGATTCGTTAGGAATTAGCGATGATTATTGTAAAGTGTTCTGCCCGTGACTGTACCCAGTTACCGAACGGACCGCTTTCGTGGGTCTAGGACTCCATTCTCACAGCGGAGCAGGACCGTGTCCTGTGAGGTTGTGACTCTTCCGAAGCGGGCGTGTCTCTCTCACGATGGGAGGGTAACGAGGCCCTGATCTGGGGTTTGGGTTGAGAACGCTGCTTCGCTGAGCGCCGACACCTTGACTTGAGCTGACTAACGTGATGTATGAACCTCACTAATCAAACTGCTTTTCTCTTTTCTTCTTTATCCTTCTGTTCCCCGCATAACCCTCTCCCTCCCCTCTCCCCCCTCCCTCTCCCCCCTCCCCTCTCTCCCCCTCTCCCCCTCTCCCCCCTCCCTCTCCCCCTCCTCCCCTCCCCCTCCTCCCCCCTCCCTCTCCCCCTCCCTCCCCTCCCCCTCTCTTCCCTCTCCCCCCCCCCTCCCCTCCCCCTCCCCCCCCCCCCTCTCCCCCCTCTCTCCCCCCCCCTCTCTCCCCCTCCCCTTCCCCTCCCCTCTCTCCCCCTCCCTCCTCTCTCTCCCCTCTCCCCTCCCCCCTCTCCCTCCTCTCTCCCCTCCCCCCTCCTCCTCTCTCCCCCTCCCCTCTCTCTTGGTCTGTCCCTCTCTCTCTGTCTCTCCTCTCTCCTCTCTCCTCTCTCTCTCTCTCCTCCCTCTCTTCTCTTTCTCTTCTCTCTCCTCTCTCTCTCTGTCTATCTCTTCCCTCTCTCTCTCTCTCTCTCTGTGTCTCTTCTGTCTCTCTCCTGTCTCTCTGTCTTTCTCTTCTCTCTCCTCTCTTCTGTGTCTCTCTTCTGTCTCTCTCCTGTCTCTCTGTCTTTCTCTTCTCTCTCTTCTCTGTGTCTCTCTCTTCTGTCTCTCTCTTCTGTCTCTCTTCTCTGTCTCTCTCTGTCTCTCTCTCTCTCTCTCTCTCTCTCTCTCTCTCTCCTCAATGCTAACCCTAATCGCACATTCCCCAATTCTTCCTTTATCCAAACCTAACCCTACAATTCCATTCCTGCCTTTTCCCTGTACCCGCAACTCCTTTTCCAAATCTGACCTTGATCCCTTAAACCCCAAATCTATCCCTTAAACAATTCCACCTTCCCCAAAACCTCCTCTTCTAACTTCCACCGACCCATCCCCCATCCTCCACACACCCTACCTCCGCTTCCCAAACTCTGTCGCATACCCTTGTTATTGTACCCTGACCCTGACCCTAACCCGTGTCCCATCCTCACTGCACCCTGACCCTCGACCCCCTCTGACCTCCCTTGAGAAGGCTGCCCAGTCCGTCCTGGCGTTCCAGAGGTACCGGATAGGGGCCGACTCGGCTCTCTTCTCCCAGGACTACACGGATCCCAGCCAGGACCCCTCGCTGCCCTACAGCTCTTACACTGGAGGAGACGACCTGGGCAGCCCGCCCACTGCCATCCCCTACCAGCAGCCCTCCAACGAAGCCTTCGAAGGGACCCCTGGCTACCAGAGCCAGGACTACTGACCTCACTCAGGGGGAGGGGCCAGAACTACTGACCTCACTCAAGGGGGGGGGCCAGGGCTACTGACCTCACTCAAGGGGAGGGGCCAGGGCTACTGACCTCACTCAAGGGGAGGGGCCAGAGCTACTGACCTCATCCAGGGCTTTCCATCAACCATCTGCAGGCAGTCATCCCATCTAGGAGGGCAGTCATCCTGAATGGACGGGGGTCTCCCTTTGACTGGGTTGTTAGACCTCACACTGACGTTAGGGATACCCACAGGTTTAGTTGTTTAGACAAAGAGGAGTCTCCCTTAACTTTTAGTAATGCTTTCTATTACCCTATGTGGTCCAGTGGTTCAAGAAAAGGGCTTGTAACCAGGAGGTCCCCGGTTCAAATCCCAGCTCAGCCACTGACTCATTGTGTGACCCTGAGCAAGTCACTTAACCTCCTTGTGCTCCGTCTTTCGGGTGAGACGTAGTTGTAAGTGACTCTGCAGCTGATGCATAGTTCACACACCCTAGTCTCTGTAAGTCGCCTTGGATAAAGGCGTCTGCTAAATAAACTAATAATAATAGCCAACAGGAAGCAAAGTCAAGGACAGGTAGCGTGCAAGTGATTCCGATTTCTAAAACAGTAGCTCCACAAAAGATTCTAGGTCGGAGATTTGGCGACGAGAGACAGCCCTTTGTTTGGAGCGATTGGAGATTTAAGAAAAGTCAGGTTTGGATAAATATTAGAGCGATTTCATTGGCCAGATGCTGGTGCTGGAAGATGAAACAAACAAATCAAAGGTAAACGCCATCACTTCAACGGGAGTTGTTAGTTATTATTAGTTTAGTTAGGAGACGCCTTTATCCAAGGCGACTTACAGAGACTAGGGTGTGTGAACTATGCATCAGCTGCAGAGTCACTTACAACAACGTCTCACCCGAAAGACAGAGCACAAGGAGGTGAAGTGACTTGCTCAGGGTCACACAGTGAGTCAGTGGCTGAGGTGGGATTTGAACCTGGGACCTCCTGGTTACAAGCCCTTTTCTTTAACCACTGGGACCACACAGCCCCCTTTTGTTTTGCGTATCCCTCGTTGAAAGGGTTCTACTGCCCCCTGGAGGTGGTGAGATGGAAACGATGCACTAGAATCAGTTTCAACCCATAAGGGTTCTGTCCTATGCAGAACGCCCCATGTGGTGTCTCTCTGAATAGAGCAACGAACCTGACTGGGTTAAAGGGGTGGGGCTTGGTGTGGGCGGGGCTTGGTGTGGGGGGCGGGGCTTGGGGCTGGGGGCGGGGCTGGAACAGCACACACTCCCCTGATAAGCACCACATTGTATTGATGCCCACCTTTCTAATCCCCTGTCTTTCAGTCTGAGGCTTGCTTATGTGGTGCTAGAATTCGCCTCCCCTGCAGGGGAGCTGCGTTTTAACCCTGCGACTCAGACTTCTTTTCCGATGTTAGTAACCATGGGAACACACATCTCTATCTTAAAAAAACAAACAAACAGATATCCTCATCTCTTTTGCCATCAAGTTGAAACACAATGGGCTGGATTCCCTATTTACTGCAGCTTGAGATTACCCACAAGCCCTACATGAACCCTTTAAGGTACACGCGTGATCCCACAAATCAAAAACGATGCTAACTTTCCAGATTTTGCAACGAGGCGCACGAAACAGGGTCTGAAATGCGCCGAGGTTCCAAACGGTCCGTTTCCTTCCTCGCGATGCCCGAGTCGCTCTCTCGCGTGTGTTTTAAGAAGAATCCGGTTGACCAGGCAGCCTGAAGGGAATAATGGTCAGATACTGTTTTTCCAACCGCACTGTATTTCCACAGATCCGTCACGCACTTCGCTGAGAACAGGTCGTTTTTAACGAGCTAGTATCCAGCTCACTTCAGACAGCAGTGTGATTTGAATCCAGCTCTCCCGTGTTTATTCAGCACGTTACAGGACTCTGCACGGTACTGCAGTAGAGTCACGCTTCAAACGTCTTTGCAACGGAGCTGCAAATAGACAAAAGGCTGCTGTTTGAAATTGTAACTGCGGCAGAAACACAGATTTAAGCGTCCAGTACAGCGGGGTGTTGGGATTAGCGGTCAGTTTGTAACTCTGAGGGTCTTCTGTGCCTCGTTCTGGCTTTGCTGTCCAGTACAAACGAAAAACACACAGAGGCAGTAATATATACAATCCTTCAAAAGTGTAAATCACTGTATTGCATAACGTTTAAAAAGTATTTAGAACTTATTATCGGTGTATAAAATATATATATATCAAGTATGATGTGTTGTCCTGTTCTGAACCAAGCTTGGTTTATTTTTTAATAATTTTATTCTTTTGGAAATTGATTCATAAAAACTACCATGTTGTGACCAAAGTAGAATAGACAGACTCTCGAGAAACTCTTTTCAAATGTTTTAAATGTGGTTTCATTTATTTTTATATGTTTGTCAGCTTTTTATTGTGTTTTTTTTCTTCTTCTGAGCGATCAAAAGGCAAAATGACGAACGTGTGGAAAAAACACAAAACTGACATCTTAGAGGTTTTGGGCCCTCCTGGCCACCGTACCTTATGGGCTGCCAATCAGGTAAGGGCTGGTGGGTGGGGCTAAATGAGACTGAACTGCTCCCTCCCTCCCTCCCTGAGAGAAAGGGTGCTCCCTCCAGTCCAGGGCAGGCTTGAGGCATGGAGACTGAACTGCTCCCTCCCTCCCTCCCTCCCTCCCTGAGAGAAAGGGTGCTCCTCCAGTCCAGGGCAGGCTTGAGGCATGGAGACTGAACTGCTCCCCCTCCCTCCCTCCCTGAGAGAAAGGGTGCTCCCTCCAGTCCAGGGCAGGCTTGAGGCATGGAGACTGAACTGCTCCCTCCCTCCCTCCCTCCCAGAGAGAAGGGTGCTCCCTCCAGTCCAGGGCAGGCTTGAGGCATGGAGACTGAACTGCTCCCTCCCTCCCTCCCTCCTCCCCCCCCTGAGAGCAGGGTTTCTCCTCCAGTCCAGGGTTGTCAATGGTTCAAATGCACAGAGACTGAACTGACTTTCCCCAGTTTCCAGTTGAGTGCTCCTCCAGATCCAGGGACAAGGCTTGAGGCAGAGTTATGTTTTGTCACTGCTTGGGTTTCCCCTCCCTTTAGTTGGTAGATCAGTCCAAGCGTGCGTGTGTGTGGAGACAAATATTCTACTAGATTGGTTTTGTCTTTTTAAAGACAAAAATATTCTCCCTCCAGTCTTTTTTTTAACAAATGGCTGAGGCAAATATCCTGTTTGTGTCCATGTTCATGACATCATGTTGGCACATCCATCACTTTCTGGTAATTTCTATGAGACTTAAGACTACAAAGGTAAATACTGTAACAATACAAAGTTAGTATGTATGTGTGTATGTACAGGTAGTGGACAAAAAAACTGAAACTGCAATCCTCCCTCCCTCCCAGGGTGTTGGGCCGCTCTGGTATCCCTCCAGTGGAGGGCAAACTTGGACCATTTTGATGAACTGCTCCTCCTCCCTGAAATCCCTGAGAGAATCTGCAGTCGCCTCCTGTTTTGCCAGGGCAGGCTTGAGGCATATCAGATCCTGGGTAGGCTTCCGCCCTGTTGCCCCTTGCTGATGATGTCATTCCCTGAGGTTCCATGCCACACCTTAGACACCAGTCCAGGGCAAACTTGAGGTCATGTAGACTGAACTCCTCCCTCCCTCCCTCCCCCCCTCAGAGTCAAGGGTTTCCTCCAGTCCCATGGCAGGCTTGAGGCATGGAGACTGAACTTTTATCCCTGCCCCTAAGCCTCCCTGAGAGAAACACCTGTGCTCCCTCCAGTCAATATGCAGGCCCTTTTACAGGCATGTAGACTGAACTGCTCCCCCAATCCTCCCAACTCCCTCCCTGATCCCTCCAGTCCAGGGCAGGCTTGAGGCACGGAGACTGAACTGCTCCCTCCCTCCCTCACCTCCTTAGAGAAGGGGAGAGCAGAATTTTTCTCACTCCAGTGGTTGTCAATGGTTCAAATGCCACCAGACTCTTTCTTTGTTTCCAGTTGAGTAGATCTGTGACAAACGTACGTGTGTGTGTGTGTGAGAGAGAGTTATGTACTGTACTAGATTGGGTTTTGTCTTTAGTTAAAGCACAACAAATATTCTGTGTCTCTCTTTTTTTAACAAATGTATCTACAGATCTAATGATGCAATATCCTGTTTGTGTCCATGTTCATGACATCATGTTGGCACATCCCATCACTTTCTGGTAATTTCTATGAGACTTAAGACTACAAGGTAAATACTGTAACAATACAAAGTTAGTATGTATGTGTGTATGTACAGGTAGTGGACAAAAAAATGGAAACCCCAATGTAAAGTCACTTAACAGGGTGTTGGGCTAATCTTCTATCCCCTGAAAAGTGGAGTTCTCGTCGGACCGTCTTTTGATGAAACTAGCCTTTGGTAATAAATAAAGCAAAAGAAGCTGTATAGATAGGTTACAAATCAAATTCAAATTCAAATTCGCCAAACTAATTGTTTTGCCTTTGTCTTTGAATTGGCATTCATATCCATTTATCCTGGAGTATTGCCAGTCACTGTTGCTGTTTGGTATCATGATGTCATCTGAACATTCCAAATTAGACAATAACTGTCTGAAACATCAGAAAGTTGAATAATGATAGACTGAAGCTCCTGGAAAACGTAAACAAATCACCCCTCTTTCAAAGTCACCGAGGTTCCTTAGCCATGTTAGCAAAATTCAGGCAACCAGGCCTAAGTCCAGGAACTTTTCTACCTGCCCCTGGCATGCTGGGATTTGTCCCCAATTGAACAGGCCACACCTGTGGGCTGCCCAAGGATTCCAATATACTTAGACTCCTCCTCATTTACCCAGGGTGTCCAATTTTTGTCCGTCCTGTAAGTCTGTGGAAAATCAGAGATTTTTTATTTGTGGAAAACAACTCTATCCCCACTTTGAAAACATCAGCAATATTTGTGTTTAGAATGCAACTTTTTCAATTTGTAAAAGAAATTTTTGGCAAGAACCCATCTCTATGTTCTCTCTGCTTGTTGGAGTTGAAAGTCACCATACCTCTCTGCCTCTCTCTCTCTCTCTCTCTCTCTCTCTCTCTCTCTCTCTCTCTAGATTTTTAAATGCTGTTCGGGTTTCTGATCCCGTTTCTTGCTGATGTGAATTCTCACAGCTGGGATGTTGCATCTACGGTTTTTAAACAGTCTGTCCATTCAGAACAGCCTCTAGATTTGTTCAACTTTATTTTTTATTTATTTTTACGTGATGTCAGTGGTATAAATAATTATCGTTATAAAAATGATGAATATATTGTAAAATATTGTTATCCTGTGTTTTCCAGTTCAGTGCAATATGAATTCTGTATAAAAAGTAATAAAAATGATCCAGATGCGTGTGGAGTTCTGAGTCTATTAATGATCTCATTCAGAAAACAATTTAGTAGCCAGTTAGCTATATATATATATAGATAGATATAGATATAGATATCTCTCTCTATATATATATAGATATATCTCTATAGATCTCTCTCTATATATATATAATAAACAATGATATATATCTCTCTCTATATATATATATATATAGATATAGATATATTCTCTCTTTATATATATATATATATATATATCTCTATAGATCTCTCTCTCTCTATAGATATCTCTCTCTATATATATATATCTCTATATATATACATATATCTCTCTATATATATCTCTATAGATATGATCTCTCTCTCTATATATATATATATATATATATCTATAGATATATATATATATATATATATATATATATATCTCTCTCTCTATATATATAGATATATCTCTCTCTATATATCTATATCTATATATATAGATATATCTCTCTCTCTCTCTATATCTATATATATATATAGATATATCTATATATATATCTCTATATATATATATATATATATATATATATATAGATATAGATATCTCTATCTCTCTATATATATATATATCTCTAAATATATATCTCTCTCTCTATATATATATATCTCTCTCTATATAGATATAGATCTATCTCTATATATATAGATATATATATATCTCTCTCTCTCTCTCTCTCTATATATATATATATATATATATATATATATAATCTATATCTAGATCTATCTATATCTATATATCATTATTATTATTATTTATTTCTTAGCAGACGCCCTTATCCAGGGCGACTTACAATTGTTACAAGATATCACATTATTTTTACATACAATTCCCCATTTATACAGTTGGGTTTTTACTGGAGCAATCTAGGTAAAGTACCTTGCTCAAGGGTACAGCAGCAGTGTCCCCCCCACCTGGGATTGAACCCACGACCCTCCGGTCAAGAGTCCAGAGCCCTAACCACTCCTCCATATACCTATATCTATATATAGATATATAATACATGGATGATATTTGCACCCTGAGTCATTCTATAAAAAAGGCATAATACCACACTAGTGACGTCACAGAGTGATAATTCCTCTCGAGGAAAATATACTTGAACTTTGACCCGTCCATCACTTCAATTCAAACACAAGATGTCTCGTTTTCAATCGACAACACCCACAGTACAGAAATGTTCATTAACGAAAAACAAAATGAGGAGACGTTTTAAAAAAAAAAAAAAAAGATTATAACGCTGGTACGTTCGTGTATCGGAGAAACGGACAACGACACTGAACGTCTGTACGGCGCTGAGACACGACGTTTTAAAAAAACAAACCCAACTGTACCCCTGAACCTCGTCTTCTTTAATATCAGCATCGCAAGGGTATCCGTGGATTATAAAAAAAATAACAGACAGGCCTCTTCAGCGAGTTACAGGGAAACAATCCCATCTCGGGGTTCTGTGACAGTTTAGAAACTCCGCCTCCGCTCTCGTATTTATGACGTCACGGAAACCCTTGATGGAATTGTTTTCCTGTAACTCACTGAAGCCCATCTATTACATATCCATATAGGTAGCCCTAATGTCACATTTAATAAAGAAAACAAAACAAAGCTAGAAATTAAAGTCTGCCAAACAAAGTGAGGGTTAGGAACCTCACCTAAACTAACCTACTTCCGGGCTCCAGGTGTCCCGGATTTCTCACGGCGACTCCCTGCCTCTAATCTTGCGGAGCGGACGCTGTGCTGGGTTATGACCGTGTGCAGAGGATAGATGCACCCGGGGTTAGTCCTGCCTCCAAATCATCAGCTCCCGGGTCGACATGAGCCTGCAACACAACATGACACAAAACACACAGCAATGTGTGCGTGGCTAAATTCAACCGTGCTGCCGAGCCTTGACAAAAAACGTCACTATTGTCACAACACCTCTGGGTATTTAGAAACGCTTCGTTGCATTCCTAGACTAAACGCTTCTAAAAAGAATCTTACAAAATCTTCAATTCTAAAAAGAATCTTACAAAATCTTCAATACAATGCTGCATTACTTCGAGATATATATATATATATATTCTCTCCGCTCCCGTCTGTATGCAGTTGTTTCGAGCTGTAGCGGTTTTTGAGCTAAGCTCAGACTCTCCCCCCTTCAATACTCTAAGCTTGTATTTAACACCCTTATTGTTGTTCTAGTTCAGCCGCTATCAACGCGGCGAGGATGATTCAGGGTCATATAGTGGATAAGTTAGCTAAAACGAAAGAGGAAGTGGGTATGGATGTGCCGTAAGGTTTAAATATTATAAAATAATTGAGAAACAGATTATTAATGAATGGCAGAATATGTGGGATTAAAAAAAAAGGGTAGGGAGTTTTATAAGGCTCAAAGTAAGGTTTAAATTGGGGAAAGGTGGTATAGAAATTAAGAGCATTGATAAGGTTTATTATAAGACGTTCAAAACACTGAAAGGTATTACTGGATGTATTGCAAAATATATCCGGAACGCTGGAAGATGCAAGAATATTTAACATGTAGAGAGATTTGAAGAAGAGTCCGCTGCGGCTTTAATAGCCAAATCTGAACAGTAGGTGGCGACAAAAAAGGTTACGACAGAAACCTGATGGAGAAAACAGAAGAAGAAGGTGGCGCGGATCAGGGGACGCAGTTGTACGGCATTAGGTATCAATATGGCGCGGATCAGGGACGCAGTTGTACGGCATTAGGTATCAATATGGCGCGGATCAGGGGCGCAGTTGTACGGCATTAGGTATCAATATGGCGCGGATCAGGGACGCAGTTGTACGGCATTAGGTATCAATATGGCGCGGATCAGGGACGCAGTTGTACGGCATTAGGTATCAATATGGCGCGGATCAGGGACGCAGTTGTACGGCATTAGGTATCAATATGGCGCGGATCATCCGGCATTAGGCAATATGGCGCGGATCAGGGACGCAGTTGTACGGCATTAGGTATCAATATGGCGCGGATCAGGGACGCAGTTGTACGGCATTAGGTATCAATATGGCGCGGATCAGGGACGCAGTTGTACGGCATTAGGTATCAATATGGCGCGGATCAGGGACGCAGTTGTACGGCATTAGGTATCAATATGGCGCGGATCAGGGACGCAGTTGTACGGCATTAGGTATCAATATGGCGCGGATCAGGGACGCAGTTGTACGGCAGGCGCCCTTGAAGGAAAATAACATCAGTTCCGGTCAAAATGGCTGTGCAAAGGAGGCGTCTGATGCAGACGGTAAGAACGCTTTTTAATTAAACCCAGTTTCTGAAGCAAGTTTTGCATTTGCTGATAAAAGGTTTATTGCTGACCACATGACGTAACGCCGAGAGGGCGCGTGTTGTTGTTCACGCAGGAGCTTCTTTATCAAAATACCTTTTAAAATGTTGCTGTGCTTTGAATATAACAGACGCAGCGTTTTTAAACTGCCCCGGCGCTGCGTTGCAAAGATAATTTAGTTTTAATCACGCTACACGCGGACAAACGATACCTTATTAAAGAAACAGAAGATTATTTTTTCTGAACTTGCAGTGTTTACGTAGCGACGTCATTGTTGTTCAGGTGCGCGCGTTCGTGGTCACGTACTACGCCGGTGGATGCGGAAGCTTGATGATAAAGTTTGATTTTAAAAAGCTGCTATTTGCAATACACATTCATATTATAATCGCTAAACTGAACTGCAGTCCTCCTTTCCAGCAAGTTTGAGCTGTGCAATACTGTGTATGAAGTCAAAATACTGATTATTATTATTATTATTATTATTATTATTATTAGCGGACACCCTTACCCAGGGCGACTTACAATTGTATACAAAAACATATCAAAAAAAATTCAGTACAATTAGGAGGCTGTGTGGTCCCAGTGGTTAAAGAAAAGGGCTTGTAACCAGGAGGTCCCCGGTTCAAATCCCACCTCAGCCACTGACTCACTGTGTGACCCTGAGCAAGTCACTTCACCTCCTTGTGCTCCGTCTTTCGGGTGAGACGTAGTTGTAAGTGACTCTGCAGCTGATGCATAGTTCACACACCCTAGTCTCTGTAAGTCGCCTTGGATAAAGGCATCTGCTAAATAAACAAATAATAATAATAATAATAATAATAATAATAATAATTATGAGCAAGATACAAAATACAACGGCTTCAGTCCTAATAAGAGCCAAATACAAAGCACAGTTCGGTTGGATATTCCTTGCTCTAGTCTATAAATCCCTCCACGGTCTCTCCCCACCCTACCTGGCTGCACTTATCTCTTACTATGCTCCCCCCCTGTCCCTTACGCTCTCAAACTCAGTTGCCCTTCTCCGTCCCACCCTCACCCTGTGCCCAATCCGTTCCATCTCCCTCCTGGCTCCCCTTCAATGGAATCAACTCCCACTCCATTTTAAACAGTCCACTACACATCTTTTCACCCTAGCCTATCCCACTCCGTGCCCCGGTCAGGACCCTGCTTGCTAGCCCAACCCTGCCCAAGCCTCTCATTATTATTATTATTATTATTATTATTATTTATTTCTTAGCAGACGCCCTTATCCAGGGCGACTTACAATTGTTACAAGATATCACATTATTTTTACATACAATTCCCCATTTATACAGTTGGGTTTTTACTGGAGCAATCTAGGTAAAGTACCTTGCTCAAGGGTACAGCAGCAGTGTCCCCCCACTTGAACCCACGACCCTCCGGTCAAGAGTCCAGAGCCCTAACCACTACTCCACACTGCTGCCCTACATATATAAATGGTCTTGTTAATTCTATTAAACTTCGTTTGGAAAGCGACTCTAGAGAAATCTTTAGAGGCCCCTAGTGTTTTTAACACCCTTTACATTAGTTCTAGACCAATCTCTTTGGATTCTCTTGAACAACACAAGAGTGCTATTCATAGAGCTGATCTAAAACCACCAACGGCGAGAGACACTTTATAGACACACAACACTATTTCAAAGTCCTGTGCTATTGAGAAATTATCACCAGTCTCAGAGATGGTAACTTAGAACAGAAACTACCACATCTAAATGGATTTATCTCCAAGGAATGCAACCTGCAGGGCTGAACGAAGACTTGTCCCGTCGTTTCCTTTGATAGTAAAATTGATAATGTGAATACCTTAACATCTTTTGCCACCTCAACATTAGGTATTGAAACGCTGCGATTCTTTTGACCTGAAAGCACCGATGACTGTGTAAAGGACCGACACGTTCGCATTTCATTTAGCATTTAATATCTTTTTAACCTGATCATTCGACTCTCGCCAAGATAAGCACCAACTAAGACGTAGCTTTACAGTAAACTAATGTGATCCATCTGTGTCTCCATCCATTTGCGTTTCCTTCCACGTGATGATGTAGATATCCTTCTGTCTGGTGTTGATGGCTGAAGTGTAATGCTGGCTCCAGAGATCAGCTTATTTTGCCTCCCTGGCGCATCAGCACACACAACGGCTGCGATGCTGGCTCCGGGGATCAACCACAGTGCGGTCTCCCCAGCGCATCAGCATGATAACCGTCTGGATTGAGCTAAGTATGGTACATCTCTGGGGTCTTCAAGTGGGCACCTTCCATCCTCAGTGTTTCGTCGACTAGCCCACGACACCTCAAGAGGGCTCGACGGTGATTCTGGCATCCCAGCATCACCCCCCCTCCGTCCCCCACTCAACTCAGTCCAGCTTACTTACCCGTACATCAGCGTTTCTTTCTTTCCATTGTGCTTGAGATCCCCAGCCAGAATCTTTCCGTCTCAACCACAGCCAGTTGCTGCTCCTCTCTGCTGCTTCAGATAAATTCTTCACTGTGCGACACAACTCTTGGCCACTGAATCCGACCTCTCTGAGAAACCGGGTTGTAGAGTGTGCCACAAATCCTCGACAACCCACCTCCACTGGGTAAACCCGGACTCTCCATCCTCGCTGTTCCGCTTCAGTGGCTAGTTGAGCATACCGCAGTTTTATCCTCTCATACGCCTCCTCTACAGCATCCTCCCATGGCACTGTTAACTCAACCAGGTGAACAAGGCGAGCTGATCCAGACCACAAGACAATATCTGGTCGAAAGTTAGTGGTGGCAGTCTCAGGTGGAAAAATAAGCCGTTGACCAACATCTGCCAGCATTTTCCAGTCTCTAGCAGCTTCCAGTTGTCCTGGGCGAGGATTGGTTTTAACACCTTTTTCTTGGTGGTTGCTCTCCTGGGTGGAGGAATGTTGTCTTTTGTGTGTAATGTTTTGATGGAACAGGTGGCAACTTATTGGTCATGTTACGCTTGTCTTCCAATGCTAAGGCCAAACATCGCAGCACCTGGTCATGGCGCCAAGTAAACCGTCCTTGGCTAAGACCCACCTTACATCCTGTCAAAATGTGACTCAATGTTGCAGGTGATGATCCTCTCCTACCCAGAGGTTTAGGTTCTGTGGTGATGGTAGAACATCATATGTTGACCTGATGAGGAAACTGATCCTGCTCTGTTCCATTGACCATAGGTCTTGCCAGCCAATCTTGTGTTGTTCCACACTCTCCCATCTCATCCATTCTCCCTGCTTGGCCTGGGAAATGGCCTTTATGCACCTCATCCTCTCCTCCTGCTTTTGCACCTCGTTGACTACCAGCTTCCTCCTTTGAGCTGGGGCTGCCTTGTGCCATGTAGGAGGAGCTGAACTGAGACCAAGACCCCCTCTTCCATGCTGAACTTGCCCCATGATATCACCAATTCGAAGGGCAGCCTTTGCTTCTTCCACAGCTTTCTTTGCCGCCCACTTTCTTCCAGTTTTCAACACAGGTGCTGCCTCCCTTACGCATTTACTAATGTCATTTCCAGTCTGACCTTGGCGCACTTAAACTCCTCGGTTAGAGCGGAGACTGGTAGTTGCAGTATTCCTTTACCATAAAGTCCCACTCTGCTGAGGCAGCGTGGAACTCCCAACCATTTCCTGATGTATGGACTGATTAAAGCTTCCAGCTTCTCTACTGTTGTCAAAGAAACCTCGTACACAGTCAGTGGCCACAGCAACCTTGGCAGTAACAATTTTAAGTCGCCCTGGATAAGGGCGTCTGCTAAGAAATAATAATAATAATAATAATAATAATAATAATAATAATAATAATAATAATAATAATATATAAGCCAATTACTTTGATAGTTTTTTCCCAATTTAGTAATGTCCAATTATTGGGAGGGGCAAAGACGAACCCACATTAACCTCCGAAGACCACATGGGGACTTACAATCAAACACAAGATGTCTCGTTTTCAATCACTCGACAACACCCACAGTACAGAAATGTTCATTAACGTCTCTCTGTTTGAGGGGGTGGTTTAATTGACGTCTCTCTGTGTGAGGGGGTGGGTTAATTGACGTCTCTCTGTGTGAGGGGGGGTGTGTTTAATTGACGTCTCTGTGTGTGAGGGGGGTTGTTTAATTGATGTCTCTGTGTGTGAGGGGGTTGTTTAATTGACTTCTCTGTGTGTGAGGGGGTTGTTTAATTGACTTCTCTGTGTGAGGGGGTGTGTTTAATTGACTTCTCTGTGTGTGAGGGGGTTGTTTAATTGACGTCTCTGTGTGAGGGGGTTGTTTAATTGACTCTCTGTGTGAGGGGGGTTGTTTAATTGACGTCTCTGTGTGTGAGGGGGTTGTTTAATTGACGTCTCTGTGTGTGAAGGGGGTTGTTTAATTGACTTCTCTGTGTGTGGGGGGTTGTTTAATTGACTTCTCTGTGTGTGGGGGGTGTTTAATTGACTTCTCTGTGTGAGGGGGGTTGTTTAATTGACTTCTCTGTGTGTGAGGGGGGTGGTTTAATTGACGTCTCTCTGTGTGAGGGGGGTTGTTTAATTGACGTCTCTCTCTGTGTGAGGGGGTTGTTTAATTGACTTCTCTGTGTGTGAGGGGTTGTTTAATTGATGTCTCTCTGTGTGTGAGGGGGGTTGTTTAATTGACTTCTCTGTGTGTGAGGGGGTTGTTTAATTGACTTCTCTGTGTGTGAGGGGGTTGTTTAATTGACTTCTCTGTGTGTGAGGGGGTTGTTTAATTGACGTCTCTGTGTGTGAGGGGGTTGTTTAATTGACGTCTCTCTGTGTGAGGGGGGGGTGTTTAATTGACGCGTCTCTGTGTGTTGTTTAATTGACTTCTCTGGTGGGGGGTTGTTTAATTGACGTCTCTGTGTGTGAGGGGGGTTGTTTAATTGACGTCTCTCTGTGTGAGGGGGTTGTTTAATTGACGTCTCTGTGTGTGAGAGGGGTTGTTTAATTGACGTCTCTGTGTGTGAGGGGGTTGTTTAATTGACTTCTCTGTGTGTGGGGGGGGTTTTTAATCTCTGTGTGTGAGAGGGGTTGTTTAATTGACGTCTCTGTGTGTGGGGGTGGTTTAATTGATGTCTCTCTGTGTGAGGGGGTGTGTTTAATTGACTTCTCTGTGTGTGAGGGGGTGGTTTAATTGACTTCTCTGTGTGTGAGGGGGGGTTGTTTAATTGACGTCTCTGTGTGTGAAGGGGGGTTGTTTAATTGACGTCTCTGTGTGTGAGGGGGTTGTTTAATTGACTTCTCTGTGTGAGGGGGGTTGTTTAATTGACGTCTCTCTGTGTGAGGGGGGGTGTGTTTAATTGACTTCTCTCTGTGTGAGGGGGGGTTGTTTAATTGACGTCTCTCTGTGTGAGAGGGGGTTGTTTAATTGACGTCTCTGTGTGTGAGAGGGGGTTGTTTAATTGACGTCTCTGTGTGTGTGGGTTGCTTGCAGGATCAGCCTCAGAGCTGGACGGATGATCTCCCGCTCTGCCGGCTGTGTGGAGTCGGTTCGGCGGTGAATTGCGTGTACGGAGCGGACGGGAAAGCAGTGGCGGAGCACCCCTATGAGGATGGATACATGCGATTCCAGTGAGTGAAGCACAACACAGGGAGTCACTGTGTGGCAGGGGGTTTAAGCGCTCTCTGTCCCCGGGGGTCTCCCCTGGTAAAGGGGGTTGTTTAATTGCCGCGTGATGTGCAGGGGGTCACACAGTCGGGAGCGCAGGGGTCCCCTGGGGTCTCCCTGGTAAAGGCACGACTGTGTGAGCGTGATGTGCAGGGGGGGTGGTCACGCTGTGGCAGGGGTTTAATTGCGAGGGGTCCCCGATGGTCTCCCCTGGTAAAGGCACAGCGTCGTGATGTGCAGGGGGTTTAATTGTCACACAGTCAGGGGAGCGCTCTGGGTCCCCGAGGGGTCCCCCTGGTAAAGGCACGTGTGCGGGGTGATGTGTCTCTCTGGGGAGGGGGTGTGGTCAAACAGTCAGGGGAGCGAGGGGTCCCGAGGGTCTCCCTGGTAAAGGCACCCAATTGACGTGATGTGCAGGGGGGTCACACAGTCAGGGGAGCGAGGGGGTCCCGAGGGTCTCCCTGGTAAAGGCACGGCCGCGTGGTGTACAGGGGGGGGTCACACAGTCAGGGGAGCGCAGGGGTCCCCGAGGGTCTCCCCTGGTAAAGGGGTGGTTTAATTGGCGTCGTGATGTGCAGGGGGTAGTCACACAGTCACGGGAGCGGGTGGGGTCCCCGAGGTCTCCCCTGGTGAGGGGGTTGTTTAATTGTGGTGTGTGAGGGGGGTTTAATTGACACACTCAGTCAGGGGCCAGGGGTCCCGAGGGTCTCCCTGGTAAAGGTGTGTTTAATTGACTTCTCTCTGTGATGGGCAGGATTGTCACACAGTCAGGGGGGTTTAGGGGTCCCCTGGGGGGTCTCCCTCTGTGTAAAGGGTGTGTTTAATTGACGTCGTGATGTGCAGGAGGGAGTCACACAGTCAGGGGGGTTGTTTAATTGGTCCCCCAGGGGTTCCCTGGTAAAGGCTCTGTGTGTGATGTGCAGGAGGGAGTCACACAGTCAGGGAGGGGCAGGGGTCCCGAGGGTCTCCCTGGTAAAACGTTTAAGCGTGATGTGCAGGAGGGGTTGTCACACAGTCAGGGGGTCTGCAGGGGTTGTCCCCTGTGTGTGAGGGGGTCTCCCCTGGTGTGAGGGGGTTGTTTAATTGACGTCTCTGGTGTACAGGGGGTCACACAGTCAGGGGTGTGTTTAGCGCTCTCTGTGTGAGGGGTCCCCGAGGGTCTCCCCGGTAAAGGGGTTGTTTAACGGCGCTCTGCGTGATGTGCAGCGGGTCAGTCACACAGTCACGGGAGCGCAGGGGTCCCCGAGGGTCTCCCTGGTAAAGGCACGGCGTGGTGTGCAGGGGGGTCACACAGTCAGGGGCGCAGGGGTCCCGAGGGTCTCCCCCTGGTAAAGGCACGGCCGCGTGATGTGCAGGGGAGTCACACAGTCAGGGGCGCAGGGGTCCCCAAGGGTCTCCCCTGGTAAAGGCACGGCCGCGTGATGTGCAGGAGGGAGTCACACAGTCAGGGGAGCGAGGGGTCCCCGAGGTCTCCCTGGTAAAGGCACGGCCCGTGATGATGCAGGAGGGAGTCACACAGTCAGGGGAGCGCAGGGGTCCCCGAGGGTCTCCCCTGGTAAAGGCACGGCCGCGTGATGTGCAGGAGGGAGTCACACAGTCAGGGGCGCGGGGGGTCCCCGGGGTCTCCCCTGGTAAAAGCACGGCCGCGTGGTGTGCAGGGGGGGAGTCACACAGTCAGGGGAGCGCAGGGGGGTGAAGCGACTGACTGACTGTTGTTCTTTTCCGAGTGGTTTCTCTCTTGACCGGTGCTGCTCTGTGTGTGTGTTTCAGGGGGGAGAACGGCTGTTTCCTGTACGGCGTGTTTAACGGCTATGACGGGAGCCACGTGGTGAACTTCATGTCTCAGAGGCTGTCTGCTGAGCTGCTGCTGGGGCAGCTCAATGCGAGCCACAGCGACGCGGACGTGAGGAGAGTCCTGTTGCAGGTACGGGAGCAGCCACAGTAAAACTGGTTCAACCCTTTGCGGTCCTGTGTCGGGACCTGGTCCGACATCGCAATTTTCCCTTTCCGGTCCGATGTCTGACCCTGTCCGACATCATCAAAAAGACGCAAAAAACAGGTCTATAGTCGTTTTTTCTCCGGAAAAAGCCAAGAAAACCATTCAATGGCCGAGTGAGACCGATAGGAGTCGAGACAAGCTGAAAAAATGGGGCGTATCTCATGAATACTGACCCGACACCACTTAGATAACACGGACATACACAAACAAGACAGCTGCTTCTGCATCCAGCGCTCAAAGAACATCACAGGCATCTGCAGAGCGTTTTGAGATGTTACAGTAATAAAATAACGACTCTGATCGCGTGATCGAGGAGTTTGGTGATGAAACGAGTGATCAGGAGATGATTTATCGGTACGCACGGCTATGAAGAGGTATGTGATAAATACAGCGAACAAGGAGCGGGGCTGGAGATGCAGTACTGAGAGTCCTGTTGCTATGCAGAGACTTTTAAACCTGTTTAACTGTGAAAAAAATACTTTTAAACAGCGTGTGAAAATAAATTGGACCCGACGCGCCTGAGACACGCTGAATAAACGGACCGCGAAGGGTTAAATAAAGTACCTGGAGTTTTTCATTTTCATTGTTAACATCCTGACAACTTTTTACACTTGTAACTGTGAAGTCTGTTTCAAAGCATTTTTCGAAATGTCCGCTCTAGTGCCCTGGGGGTTGAGATCTGTCCTCCTGAATCGCTGGCGTTTCAGTTCCGTGCGACATCGCGGAGCGTTCTCGCTGTGTTGCCTGTTTGACAGTGCGGGGAATGATTCTCGCGCTATCAGAGCACTAGAGCAGACATTTTGAAAAAAGAGCTTTGAAACAGACTTTGAAGTTCGGTGTAAAAAATTGTCAGGGTGTTAATGATGAAAATAAAAATGCCAGGTGCATTATTTCAACAGTTGTTGCTAGATTTTTCGCAACCCTGTTATTTACTCTAAAGGACTGAACTACGAATATAGGCTGAAATGACTCCTGTTGAGCTCAGATGAATTAGGGAGGACATGTTTGAAGTCTTTCAAATCTTCGAAGGAGTCAACCAGAATTATCCCGGGTTTAAAAAGGCATAACCAGTACAGAACCCAGGCTCAAAGGAATCTGTTCAGTCTTGAACAAAGAAAACTAGGGATCTGATTCAAGCATTCAAAATCCTAAAGAATTGACAATGAGGGGGGACTTTCTCAATCTGAAAAAACTCCCCAGTAATGTTGATAAAGGGGTATTCAGAACAGAAAATAGGAGGCACTTTTTACACAGAGAATCGTGGGATGGAACCAACTCCCCAGAATGTTGTTGAAGCCGATGAGATCCTTCAAGGGATGAGATTCTGGGATCAATAACTAAACAACCAAACGAGCAAGATGGGCCGAATGGGGCCTCCTCTCGTTTGGAAACTTTCTTAGACACTTCTAAAGCGGTGAGGGTGTGGAATGGGCTTGGGTGAATGTCAGTGAAATGCTTGTTTCTGAAGAGCAGCGAGGTTTCTTTTGTGAGTCTCGATTTGGTGGCATTGCCTCTCTCTTCTCCGCAGGCTTTTGACGTGGTTGAAAAGAGCTTCCTGGAGTCCATCGATGACGCGCTGGCAGAAAGAGCTAACCTCCTCTCACAGCTCCCCGAGGTAAGAAACCCAGGCAGGAGTCCAGACATGTGTCCCAGGATGCATCCTGCTGGAGTAAATCACACAGACAGAATTGTCTGCTCACCTTGTAAAGCAGTGCTGCTCGAACCCGGTCCTGGGGAGCCCCTATCCAGGAAGTTTTGTAGGTCACTCTAAATCGCTAATTTTCTAAAGACTTGGAACACATGGAAGTTATTGATCAATTAAGCAAATAACTTGTTCAATTTAAGGGGACTCTGGTCATTGGGCCAGTTTACATGCTGGGAAAATGTCATGACTTGTTTTACTGTCATGATTTATTTAAGGTGGTACGGTCTGGATTACAATTTTAGTTTTGGTTTATGTTTGAATACAAATGTAATACATTATACAAAAAAATCAAATGCAACATGAAGTTTCAAAGCAGGAATTGTTCAATTAAACAAACCAAAATTATTTCTCTCCTCCCTCCCTCCCCCTCTCTCTCCCTCCCTCCCCCCTCCCTCCCCCCTCTCTATTTGGACTCCCTCCCTCCCCCCGGTTTTCTCTCTCCTCCCCTCCCTCCCTCCCCCCTTTCTCGAATAAATTCTCCTCCTCCTCCCTCCTCCCTCCCCCCCCCTCCTCTCTCCTCCCCCCTCTCTCTCTCTCCTCCCCCTCCCCTCCCCCTCCCCCCTCTCCTCCCTCTCTCTCTCCCCTCTCTCTCTCTCTCCTCTCCCTCCCTCCCCTCCCCCCCTCTCCCTCTCCCTCTCTCTCCCTCTCTCTCTCTCTCCCTCCCTCTCCTCCTCCTCTCCCTCCCTCCTCCCTCCTCCTCCCCTCCCTCCTCCCTCCTCCCTCTCTCTCTCCCCTCTCTCTCTCTCCCTCCCTCCCCCTCTCTCCCCCCCCCCTCTCTCCCTCCCCTCCTCTCTCCTCTCCCCTCCCCTCCCCTCCCCTCCCCTCTCCCTCTCTCCTCCCCTCCCCTCCTCCCCCTTCTTCCTCCCCTCCCCCCCCCCCCCCCCCCCCCCTCCCCTCCCCCTCTCCCCCTCTCCCCCTCTCCCCCCCCTCTCTCAGGGGTCCCTTTTCACCAGCTCCCCCAGCAGTTTCAGCAGATTGCAGAGCGGGTCAGTGTTGTGGAGCAGGAGGTCTCTGGAGGAGCCACGGCCGTGGTGGCTCTCATCCTCAACAACAAGCTCTACATCGCCAACGTGGGTACGTGGCAGCATGTCTCTCTCTCTGACTCTCTCACTAGGGGGGCGTGTCACTGAGGGAGCCCAGGGATTATAATCCTATCACTAGGGGGCGTGTCACTGAGGGAGCCCAGGGATTCTAATCCTATCACTAGGGGGCGTGTCACTGAGGGATCCCAGGGATTATAATCCTATCACTAGGGGGCGTGTCACTGAGGGAGCCCAGGGATTCTAATCCTATCACTAGGGGGCGTGTCACTGAGGGAGCCCGGGGATTATAATCCGATCTTTGACGGCACTTCTCCTCTGTCAGGTACCAACCGAGCACTGATCTGCAAGTCCTCCAGTGACGGGCAGAACCAGGTGACCCAGATCGGAATGGACCACACCGCTGAGTGTCACTGATGGCTCTTCCAGGCTGGGTGAGCAAACTGACCCAGCCTGGGATTAGAGCTAGGGGTTTGAAAGTGTATCAGAAACAAAACATCCCAGGATGCTATAATCCTTTAAACTCTGGTAGTGTAATATCAGGGGTTGTAATATCGGAGTCAGTCTCTGGTAGTGTAATGTCAGGCTCCTCAGTCTCTGGGGAAGTCTCTGGTAAAACATCTCTGGTAGTGTAATGTCACTGCTCCTCAGTCTCTGGATTAGTGTAATGTCTCCTCAGTCTCTGGTAGTCTCAATGAGGGATCCTCAGTCTCTGGTAGTGTAATCCGGGCTCCTCAGTCTCTGGTAGTGTAATGAGGAGCCTCAGTCTCTGGTAGTGTAATCACGGAGGGGGCCTCAGTCTCTGGTAGTGTAATTATAATCCTCAGTCTCTGGTAGTGTAATGTCCTCCTCAGTCTCTGGTAGTGTAATGTCAGAGCTCCTCAGTCTCTGGTAGTGTAGTCCTCAGTCTCTGGGTGTAATGTCCAGGTCAGTCTCTGGAAATGGACCACTCCTCAGTCTCTGGTAGTGTAATGTCGGAGCTCCTCAGTCTCTGGTAGTGTAATGACAGCTCCTCAGTCTCTGAGTGTAATGAAACTCCTCAGTCTCTGGTAGTGTAATGTCAAAACTCCTCAGTCTCTGGTAGTGTAATGTCGGACTCCTCAGTCTCTGGTAGTGTAATGTCGGGCTCCTCAGTCTCTGGTAGTGTAATGTCAGAGCTCCTCAGTCTCTGGTAGTGTGATGTCGGGCTCCTCAGTCTCTCTGGTGCTCCTCAGTCTCTGGTAGTGTAATCCTCAGTCTCTGGTAGTGTAATGTCAGCTCCTCAGTCTCTGGTAGTGTAATCCTCAGTCTCTGGTAGCGTAATGTCACAGCTCCTCAGTCTCTGGTAGTGTAATGTCAGAGCTCCTCAGTCTCTGGTAGTGTAATGTCGGAGCTCCTCAGTCTCTGGTAGTGTAATGTCGGAGCTCCTCAGTCTCTGGTAGTGTAATGTCGGAGCTCCTCAGTCTCTGGTAGTGTAATGTCACAGCTCCTCAGTCTCTGGTAGTGTAATGTCAGCTCCTCAGTCTCTGGTAGTGTAATGTCAGAGCTCCTCAGTCTCTGGTAGTGTAATGTCAGAGCTCCTCAGTCTCTGGTAGTGTAATGTCAGAGCTCCTCAGTCTCTGGTAGTGTAATGTCAGAGCTCCTCAGTCTCTGGTAGTGTAATGTCAGCTCCTCAGTCTCTGGTAGTGTAATGTCACAGCTCCTCAGTCTCTGGTAGTGTAATGTCACAGTCTGTGGTAGTGTAATGTCCTCCTCAGTCTCTGGTAGTGTAATGTCACTCCTCAGTCTCTGGTAGTGTAGTCTCTCCTCAGTCTCTGGTAGTGTAATGTCACAGCTCCTCAGTCTCTGGTAGTGTAATGTCACAGCTCCTCAGTCTCTGGTAGTGTAATGTCAGAGCTCCTCAGTCTCTGGTAGTGTAATGTCAGCTCCTCAGTCTCTGGTCCTAATGTCAGCTCCTCAGTCTCTGGTAGTGTAATGTCAGAGCTCCTCAGTCTCTGGTAGTGTAATGTCAGCTCCTCAGTCTCTCTGGTAGTGTAATGTCAGAGCTCCTCAGTCTGTGGTAGTGTAATGTCACAGCTCCTCAGTCTCTGGTATTGATATGTGAACCTGTTGATACTCTTCAGACCAGCTCATTAGAAGTTGTTTGAGAGATGGATTGTTTCACAGCGCAGCGAGGAGGGGTGTGGAGGATGTCAGTGCCTCTCTATCTGTCTGGAGTCTGTGAGGTTGTTATTGCGTGCAAGGCCACAGGCTAGCACCAGCTTTTAAAAAGCACAGGCAAGGTCAGTCCAGCAAAACACTCAACTGAGAGACGTTTCAAAACAAAGCTCCTTACAAATCCATTGTTTGTCTAAACAAGCTCCCATTTTTAGCCACAGCGGCTCCAGTTTTCTTCAGATAACCAATCTGCAGGAAGTCGTTTGTCCTCGGATGAGTGAGAGTGTGTTCCAGAACGTCTCTCAGCTATTTTTAGAGATTTACAGAAACATTTCCAACATATTTGAAACCCAGTTGCTGTTTTGAGGTGCAGGTGAAGTCCTGGTTTTTGGGGAATGGTATGCCTTCTGGTTTTAAAGGAGGTTGCCCAGTTTTCCACGTTGTTGATTTCTCTGTCACTCAAACCCCGCCCCCTCTCTGAGGTCACTTCCTGTGCCTTGGATTCTCACAGTAAACGTTCAACGTTGATTTTCAGTGCTGCTTTCACCTTATACTAGCTTTTGTTTGTTCTGAGATAAGAATTCCTGCCGTTGCTAGGGTTACCAGATTTTCAGAGTGGAAATGTAACATACCTCTCAGAACTACATTTCCCATCATCCTCCTGCTCCCATATGTAACAGATGGATTTACCAGTGAGCAGGAGGATGATGGGAAATGTAATGGACCTCCCAGAACTACATTTCCCATCATCCTCCTGCTCACTGGTAAACCCATCTCAGTTACATATGGGAGCAGGAGGATGATGGGAAATGTAGTTCTTGTTATCTCTATCTATCTATCTATCTATCTATCTATCTATCTATCTATCTATCTATCTATCTATCATGAACATAATTTAGATCTTTAATTTAACATCATGTAAAGAAACTACAAAATGAAATCACAAAAGTCTACCGGAAGCCATAATAGTAGCACAGTATTTCGTGTGAGGATTTCGAAATGTCACATTTTTTAATTTGTCAGTTTTTCGTGAAGTATCTGGAAAACCACAAAGCGGTATCTAATTCAATATGTTAACGTGACATTATTCGGCAGGTTTCGTTCGACTTTATGAAGCAAAATGAGTTTGTTCTAGCGGGCGATGCTAAACAGAGGAGGCTGTGTGGTCCAGTGGTTAAAGAAAAGTTCTTGTAAGCAGGAGGTCCCTGGTTCAAATCCCACCTCAGCCACTGACTCACTGTGTGACCCTGAGCAAGTCACTTCACCTCCTTGTGCTCCGTCTTTCGGGTGAGACGTAGTTGTAAGTGACTCTGCAGCTGATGCATAGTTCACACACCCTCTGTAAGTCGCCTTGGATAAAGGCGTCTGCTAAATAAACTAGTAATAATAATAATAATAAACTTTTGGCCACAGCTGTACCTGCGTACAAACCTCTGTAGCTTTTTAACTTAAATTCTAAAAAGTCTCCTGCGTTTTACCATTTGTGGCTCTGTGTTCCTTTTCTCTTGCTATTTTAGTGTGGCCTATTCAAGTCATAAATTATTATTATTATTAGTTTATTTAGCAGACGCCTTTATCCAAGGCGACTTACAGAGAGTGTGTGAACGATGCATCAGCTGCAGAGTCACTTACAACAACGTCTCACCCGAAAGACGGAGCACAAGGAGGTGAAGCGACTCGCTCAGGGTCACACAATGAGTCAGTGGCTGAGGTGGGATTTGAACCGGGGACCTCCTGGTTACAAACCCTTTTCTTTAACCACTGGACCACACAGCCTCCTACAAATCAAAACCCCCAGGAGCCCTGGGGAGTTGTGAGGCGGTTGCACGCTGCTGTCGCTGTAGACAGATGCCAGTGACAGGTGTTTTAATCCCTGGCTGCACAGCGTGCGCAGAGACACAGAAAGACAAGCCGATGGGACACGAGGTTTATATGAATTCAAATACCTCAGGAAACAGTCTACAGGATCGCTAGCAGAGAGCAGCAGTTTGTCGCTGGTTTATTTGCAAAGCTGATGCAGGGCTGGACGGGGTTTGTATCCAGCAGGCTGGGCTGAGGTGTTAGTTCACTCTGGAGAGTAACGGGTTTGAATGCCAGGGCTCTGTACGGAGGTGTCTGCTTGTTTGCACTGAGCCTCGTCTCTCTGTGTCCCTGCAGGGCTGGACGGGGCTCGTATCAAGCAGGCTGGGCTGATCGGAGGACAAAACAGCACACGCAGGATCGGAGACTACAGAGTGAAGTACGGCTATTCGGACATGGATCTGTTCAGGTGAGGGAGGGGGGGGAGGGGGGGGGGGGGGGGGGGGAGGGGGGGAGGGGGGGGGAGGGGAGGGGAGAGGGGAGGGGGGGAGGGGGGGGAGGGAGGGGAGGGGGGAGGGGAGGGAGGGGAGACCAGAGGGGAGGGAGAGGGGCTATTGGGGGGGAGGGATCTGTTCAGGTGAGGGAGGGGGGGGAGAGGAGGGGGAGGGGGGAGGGGGAGGGAAAGGAGGGGGGGGAGAGGAGGAGGGAGGGGGGGGAGGAGAGGGGAGGAAGGGGAGGGCAGAGGGGGGGGGTAGGGAGAGAGAAACAGACAGAGGCAGAGAGAGGGAGAGACAGAGGGAGAGAGAGAGAGACAGAGACGAATGAGGGACACCGAATATATTGAAAGCAAGGGCTTCCACACAGGTGTGGCTCCTGCGTTAATTAAGCAAATCACATCCCAGCATGCTTAGGGGCATGTATAAAAATGCTGGACAGGCCTGGTTGCCTAGAATTCTGGCTAGCATGGCTGCAAGAGGAGACCTCGGTGACTTTGAAAGAGGGGTGATTGTCGGGGGTGCGTTTGGCAGGAGCTTCAGTGACCGAGACAGCTCAACTTGCTGATGTTTCACGAGCAACGGTGTCTAAGGTGTGGCATGGAACTCCGAGGGAATGACATCATCAGCAAAGGGCAACAGCGGGCGGAAGCGCATACTCCAGGATCGTGATATCCGTGCGTTCATTCCAAGCGCAAAGGCAAAACAGGCGAGCGACTGCAGATCAATTGACTGCAAAAGAAGGGTGTCTTTGAAACGCTGTGTGCTTTAGCTGTTGCTGTCACTGTGCTGAGTATGAGATGGATTGTATTACCAGCAGTCTGCTCTCTCTGTGCAAAAGGACACCAGATATAGAGGCTGACGTCATCTGTGTGGGCAGGACAGCCACGTGCCTCTGTTCTGTTTCAGTGACTCCCAGTGCAAGACCTTGGAAAGTGCGCTGGCCCCGCTGCACACAGTCCAGGACTTCAGAACTTCCCACGACTGCAAAGTGCATTGTTGAAATGGACAGCTGCTGGTAGATTGAACAATCAGACCCCCTGGTAATTCAGCTGACTACACAGATCACAGCGTGAACGAGTCACACCTGAGTCTGTAGTGTTATTAATAGCTGTTCCTGCAGCTGTGACTTGGCGTGCGTTTGAACACCTTGGAAACTCATACTTCTGAACCCAGGACTCATTTCCCCTCAATAATAGACTTTCAGTCCAGGAGTTCTGAACCCCAGGACTGGGTGCAGCAGCAGCAGCAGCTGCTAAAGTGTGAGTTTGTAACCCTGCTCAAACTCCTGGCTCCTGATCATTTCAATATTAATAACACTAGACTTCATTGAGGGGAGCTCTGAACCCCAGGACTGGGTACAGCAGCAGCAGCAGGGCTAGTGTGAGTTTGTAACCCTGCTCAAACTCCTGGCTCCTGATCATTTCAATATTAATAATACTAGACTTCATTGAGGGGAGCTCTGAACCCCAGGACTGGGTGCACAGCAGCAGTCAGCAGGGCTAGTGTGAGTTTGTAACCCTGCTCAAACTCCTGGCTCCTGATCATTTCAATATTAATAACACTAGACTTCATTGAGGGGAGCTCTGAACCCCAGGACTGGGTGCAGCAGCAGCAGGGCTAGTGTGAGTTTGTAACCCTGCTCAAACTCCTGGCTCCTGATCATTTCAATATTAATAATACTAGACTTCATTGAGGGAGCTCTGAACCCCAGGACTGGGTGCAGCAGCAGCAGCAGGGCTAGTGTGAGTTTGTAACCCTGCTCAAACTCCTGGCTCCTGATCATTTCAATATTAATAACACTAGACTTCATTGAGGGGAGCTCTGAACCCCAGGACTGGGTACAGCAGCAGCAGCAGGGCTGTGTGAAACCCCAGGATCATTTCAATATTAATAACACTAGACTTCATTGAGGGGAGCTCTGAACCCCAGGACTGGGTAGCAGCAGCAGGGGCTAGTGTGAGTTTGTAACCCTGCTCAAACTCCTGGCTCCTGATCATTTCAATATTAATAATACTAGACTTCATTGAGGGGAGCTCTGAACCCCAGGACCCTGGGGCTCCTGATCAGCAGCAGCAGGGGACTAGTGTGAGTTTGTAACCCTGCTCAAACTCCTGGCTCCTGATCATTTCAATATTAATAATACTAGACTTCACTGAGGGGAGCTCTGAACCCCAGGACTGGGTGCAGCAGCAGCAGCAGCAGTTCATGTTTATGTGGAGTTTATTACACAGGGTTTAAGTGTACCTTTGAGTGCTGTGTAGCTAATGGAAGTGAACGCTGGCTAGCATTGTTTTGTCAGCTGTAATCCCTTTTGATAAAGTTTGAGAGTTCAATTGAAGATCCTGGGATTGTTTGTTGTTCCTGACAGCGCCTCCAAGTCTAAGCCAATCATCGCCGAGCCAGAGATCCACGGAGGCCACTCATTGGACGGAGTGACCGGGTTCCTCCTCCTCATGTCTGATGGGCTGTACAAAGCCCTGGAGGCGGCCCACGGGCCTGAACAAGCCAATCAGGTGAGAGATCTACTTCCTTGTGGTTCCTACACCCAATGGGATCGCTCCTGATGTGTTCGGCCCTTCTGTTGTTGAAAGAGTCCGAGCTTTGTGCTTTGTACAGAAAAAGACAGCGTTCTGTTTGCCTTTCCCCTTGCTTCCCCACACTGTGTGGCTGATCAGCAAGGTCATTCAAAATGATCTAGACAGCATTCAGAACTGGGCAGACACATGGCAAATGACATTTAATAGAGAAAAGTGGAAAGTATTGCACACAGGCAATAAAAATGTGCATTATAAATATCATATGAGAGATACTGAAATTGAAGATCTATGATAAAGATCTAGGAGTTTATGTTGACTCAGAAATGTCTTCATCTAGACAATGTGGGGAAGCTATAAAAAAGACCAACAAGATGCTCGGATATATTGTGATGAATTTAAATCAAGGGAAGTAATGTTAAAACTTTACAATGCATTAGTAAGACCTCATCTAGAATATTGTGTTCAGTTCTGGTCACCTCGTTACAAAAAGGATATTGCTGCTCTAGAAAGAGTGCAAAGAAGAGCGACCAGAATTATCCCGGGTTTAAAAGGCATGTCGTATGCAGACAGGCTAAAAGAATTGAATCTGTTCAGTCTTGAACAAAGAAGACTACGCTGATCTGATTCAAACATTCAAAATCCTAAAAGGTATTGACAATGTCTACCCAGGGGACCTGAAAAAAAAGAAACCAGGGGTCACAAATGGAGATTAGATAAAGGGGCATTCAGAACAGAAAATAGGAGGCACTTTTTTACACAGAGAATTGTGAGGGTCTGGAACCAACTCCCCAGTAATGTTGTTGAAGCCGACACCCTGGGATCCTTCAAGAAGCTGCTTGATGAGATTCTGGGATCAATAAGCTACTAACAACCAAACGAGCAAAGATGGGCCGAATGGGGCCTCCTCTCGTTTGGAAACTTTCTTATGTTCTTAAGCCGCATTGGTTCCTCCTTAGGGGTTTCAAATGCCAGTCTATGTGTTTAATAATGCCTGTTGGCATGCTAGCTGGTGGGCATGGCGTATAGAGACCCTCCTTGGGGTGCGAGAGACGGGAGCCTCTGCTGTCGGGTCACGCTGCTGCTCTCGTGTTCCCCAGGAGCTGGTGGCGACCGTGGCCGCGGAGTGCGCTCAGCAGACCTCCCTGGACGCCGTGGCTCAGGCCGTGGTGGAGCGGGTGTGCCGGCTTCACCACGACACCTTCGCCAGCGGCCGCGAGCGTGCCAAGGAGTGCCAGCGCCACGAGGACATGACCCTGCTGATCAGGAACTTCAACTACCCGCTGGGGGGCGAGGCCTGCGACCCCGCGCTCACACCCACACAAGGTAAACCAGGAGGAGGGAGAGGGGAGGGAGGGAGGGGGGAGAGGGGGAGGGGAGGGGAGAGGGGGAGGGGAGGGGGGAGAGAGGGAGGGGAGGGGGAGGGGAGGGGGGGAGGGGGGGGGGGGGGGAGGGGGGAGAGGGGAGGGGGGAGAGGGAGGGAGAGAAGAGGGGAGAGGGGGGGAGGGGAGGGGAGAGGAGAGGGGAGAGAGGGGAGGAGAGGGGGGGAGAGGGGGGGGGGAGAGGAGGGGAGGGAGAGAGGGGAGGGGAGAGAAGAGGGGAGGGGAGAGGGAGAGGGAGGGGGAGGGGAGGGAGAGGAGAGGGGAGGGGAGGGGGGGAGAGAGGGGAGGGGGGGGAGGGGGGAGGGGAGGGGAGAGGAGGGTAGGGGGAGGGGAGGGGAGAGGAGGGAGGGGAGGGGAGAGGGGGAGGGGGGGAGGGGAGAGGAGGGAGGGGAGGAGGAGGGGAGAGGAGGAGGGGGAGAGGGGGGGAAGGGGAGGGAGGGGGGGAGGGGGAGAGAGAGGGGGGAGGGAGAGGAGGGAGGAGGGAAGAAAGGAGGAGGGGAGGGAGAGGAGGGGGAGAGAGGGAGGGGAGGGGAGGGGAAGGATTGGGAGGGGAGGGGAGGGATTGGGGTAGGGGGAGAGGGGGAAGGGAGGGATGGGGAGGGAGGGATGGGGGGAGAGGAGGGGGGGGGAGAGGGTGTGAAAGATAGGGAAGCATTGTAAAGGAGAGGTCTGGTAAAGCATAGGGAAGCATTGGGGGTCTGGTAAAGCATAGGAGGAAAGGAGAGGTCTGGTAAGGGAGGAAGATTGAAAGCACAGAGGGTCTGTAAAAGCATAGGGAAGCATTGTAAAGCACAGAGGTCCCGTAAAGCATAGGGAAGCATTGTAAAGCACAGAGAGGTCTGGTAAAGCATAGGGAAGCATTGTAAAGCACAGAGAGGTCTGGTAAAGCATAGGAAGCATTGTAAAGCACAGAGAGGTCTGGTAAAGCATAGGAAGCATTGTAAAGCACAGAGAGGTCTGGTAAAAGCATAGGGAAGCATTGTAAAGCACAGAGAGGTCTGGTAAAGCATAGGAAGCATTGTAAAGCACAGAGAGGTCTGGTAAAGCACAGAGAGGTCTGGTAAAGCATAGGGAGCATTGTAAAGCACAGAGAGGTCTGGTAAAGCATAGGGAAGCATTGTAAAGCACAGAGAGGTCTGGTAAAGCATAGGGAAGCATTGTAAAGCACAGAGAGGTCTGGTAAAGCATAGGGAAGCATTGTAAAGCACAGAGAGGTCTGGTAAAGCATAGGGAAGCATTGTAAAGCACAGAGAGGTCTGGTAAAGCATAGGGAAGCATTGTAAAGCACAGAGAGGTCTGGTACAGAGAAGCATTGTCTGGAGGTAAAGCATAGGGAAGCATTGTAAAGCACAGAGAGGTCTGGTAAAGCATAGGGAAGCATTGTAAAGCACAGAGAGGTCTGGTAAAGCATAGGGAAGCATTGTAAAGCACAGAGAGGTCTGGTAAAGCATAGGGAAGCATTGTAAAGCACAGAGAGGTCTGGTAAAGCATAGGGAAGCATTGTAAAGCACAGAGGTCTGGTAAAGCACAGGGCACCTCCAAACAGGTGTGGCTTGAATGCAAGGGTTACACAGGTGTGGCTCATCCGTTAATTAAGCAAATAACATCCCAGCATGCTTAGGGGCATGTAAAAAATGCTGGACAGGCCCTGTTGCCTAGAATTCTGGCTAGCATGGCTGCAAGAGGAGACCTCGGTGACTTTGAAAGAGGGGTGATTGTCGGGGTGCGTTTGGCAGGAGCTTCAGTGACCGAGACAGCTCAACTTGCTGATGTTTCACGAGCAGCGGTGTCTAAGGTGTGGCATGGAACCCCAGAGGGAATGACATCATCAGCAAAGGGCAACAGCGGGCGGAAGCGCATACTCCAGGATCGTGATATCCGTGCGTTCATTTCAAGCGCAGGGCAAAACAGGCGAAACACACTGCAGATCAATCAACTGCGGATTTCAACCTGGTGTGGTAAAGAGCGGCCAGTTTCATCAAAAACGGTCCGACGAGAACTCCACAGAGCGGGATACCAGAGTGGCATTTTTTTTTGGTCCTGTTTGTAAACACAGGCCGTTGCTGTTTTGAAACGCACGCATACTTCTGTGTTGCCAAGTTCTATAAATACCTGTGAAAGCTGCACAGAGACAGCAGAGCAGCGTGTCTGTGGTTCTGTGGCTTGCGATCGGAGCTGAGATGGGTCACGCTGGCTCAGTATCTCATCGTCTTGGGACAAGTTTCAAAATCGAAAACAAATATTCTAGAAGTGTGTGTTGTTTTTCGCACCTATTTTCTAAACTGGTTTTAAAGTGAGTTTGAACAGAGGCCTCGAAACTGAAAAAGGAAAGTGGAGCCTGGGTTTAAAGTTCTGGAGCCTGGTGTTTAAATTTCTGTTTTGTTTATCCTTCTGTCCCTCCCTCCCTCCTCTCTCTCTCCCTCCTCCCTCCCTCTCTCTCCCCCCCCTCCCTCCTCCCTCTCTCTCCCTCTCTCTCTCCTCTCTCTCCCCCCTCTCCCTCCTCTCTCTCCCTCTCTCCCTCTCCTCTCTCCCCCTCCTCTCCCCCCCTCCCTCCCCCCTAAACTCCCCCCCTCCCTCCCTCAGAGGCCTCCTCTCTCCCCTCTCCCCACTCCCTCTGGAGTTTCCCTCCTCTCCTCTCCCTCCCTCCCCCTCCCTCCTCTCTCTCTCTCTCCCTCCCTCCCTCTCTCTCTCCCCTCCCAGTCCCCCTCTCCCCCCTCTCCCCTCTCCCCTCTAACCAGAGCACCAGTCCCTCCCTCTGTCCTCCCCCCTCTCCTCTCCCCCTCCCTCTCCCTCCCCCTCTCTCCCTCTCTCTCTCTCTCCCTCTCTCTCTCCAGCTCCACCTCTCCCTCTTCTCACCCTCTCTCCCCTCCTCCTCTCCTTATTCCCTCTTCTTCTCTCTCTCTCTCTTCTTCTCTCTCTCTTCTCCTCATTATTATTAGTTATTTCCCCTTCCAGTAACCAGAGCACCAGTAAGACCAGTGTCACCCTGTCGCTGGTGATGCCCTCCCAGGGCCCGATGATGAACGGCAGCCACACCAGCTCCACCGTGGATGAGACCACGCCCACCCTCACCAAGTGATTATTATTATTATTATTATTATTATTATTATTATTATTATTATTATTATTATTTTTATTTCTTAGCAGACTTCGGTTCAAGCAAGTACAAGAATATGACAAAATCCAATTCAATAACGGAGCAGATAACAGTGTCAGTGATAGTTACATCAGGATATAATTAAATACAAAATACTACAGATTAAATAACACTTGTGACAGATTACATTGTCTATACCTTTTAGGATTTTGAATGCTTGAATCAGATCGCTTGGCGTCTTCTTTTTTTTCAAGACTGAACAGATTCAATTCTTTTAGCCTGTCTGCATACGACATGCCTTTTAAACCCGGGATAATTCTGGTCGCTCTTCTTTGCACTCTTTCTAGAGCAGCAATATCCTTTTTTTAACGAGGTGACCAGAACTAAACACAATATTCTAGATGAGGTCTTACTAATGCATTGTAAAGTTTTAACATTACTTCCCTTGATTTAAATTCATCACAATATATCCGAGCATCTTGTTGGCCTTTTTCATAGCTTCCCCACATTGTCTAGATGAAGATTAGTTTCTTCTCAGGCACAGAGCATTTGAATGTGTTCTGTGTGTCCAGGCTGTAACCTCCCCTGATTGTGTGTCTCCCCGTCTCGCAGTCAGAGCCCGACGGCCACGCTGCAGTCCACGAACACCCACACTCAGAGCAGCAGCTCCAGCTCGGGGGACGGCAGTCTGTTCCGACACCGCGGGGGCAGCCACGCCCTGCAGCCCGACGAGAACGGACGTGTGGAAGCCTACGTGGACTTCACCAGCTTCTACCGGCTCTGGAGCAGCCAGCACCAGGACAGCGCGGCCACTGTGCTGGGGCCTCTGTGAGGGGGGGGAGGGAGAGGGGGGAGGGGGAGGGAGAGAGGGGAGGGGAGAGGGGAGAGGGGAGAGGGGGAAGGGGGGAGGGGGAGAGAGAGGGGAGAAGGGTAAGGGGGAGAGGGGGCAAGGGGAGAGAGAAGGGGAGGGGAGGGGGGGAGAGGGGGAGAGAGAGGGGGAGCCAGAGGAGGGGAGGGGGAGAGAGGAGGGGGAAGGGAGGGGAAAAGGGGAAGAGAGGGGAGCTAGAGGAGGGGGAGGGTGGAGAGGAGGGGGAGGGGGGGGGAAAGGGGGGGAGAGGAGGAGGGGAGGGGGGGGAGGGAGAGGAGGGGAGAGGGGGGGAGGGGCAGGGAGAGAGGGTGGGGAGGGGGGAGAGAGGGAGGGAGAGGGAGGGGGGGGGGGGAGAGGAGGGGAGGGGAGGGGAGAGGCAGGGGAGGGGGAGGGAGGGGAGGGGGGAGAGGAGAGGGAGAGGAGAGGTGGGGAGGAGAGGGAGGGGAGGGGGGGGGGGGGGGGGGGGGGAGGGGGGGGGGGAGGGGGGGGATGGGGGGGGTAGAGGCTGCAGCAACCAGGGTCAAACAGCAAGCTGGCGGTCCAAACCAGGGCTGTCAATGCATTCCTGTCAACGCTGTCTGTTGAAGATCTTTTGATTCCTTGTATGTTACTTCTATAGGGTCACGATTCACACGAGACTGTGGGGCATGATGGGAACTAGAGTGTAAACAGTGATGATATGCAAAGGGGATGCCCTGTGATGCACCGTCTGACCACCAGAGGGCTCTGCAGTAACATCAGCATTCAGAGAAACAATGGAAGAGGTCTGGCATCGTATCCTGCTGAGTGACACGCAGATATTTCTGCTCTATAGTTCCCATATCTGAGCTTTTCCCATCAAATGAAACCTGCTGAATAATGTTACGTTAACATATTGAGTTACACGCCACTGCTTTGTAGTTTCCCCATATACTTAATTGAAAAACATTTGAAAATCTAACACGAATCGCCGCTCTACTGTTACAGCTTGTGGTTGACTTTTGCAACGTCTTCTTGTAGTTTCTTTGATTGCTTGATAAATTAAAGAAAATATGTATAGGCTGTAGCTGTGCTTGTTTCCATTTTAAAAATATACAAAAAGATATTGAAGAGAAGAGAAGGGGCACTGCCGACCGAGGACGGGAGCTCCCAGGGAGTGGCGCGATTGGTCGAGGGCCGCCTGAGGGGGAGGGGCTTAGGTCAGCCAGGGTGTCCTCGGTTCACCGCTCACCAGCGCCCCCCTGTGGTCTGGCCGGGCGCCTGCGGGCTTGCCTGTAAGCTGCCCAGGGCTGTGTTGTCCTCCGACGCTGTAGCTCGAGTCTGCAGCGTGAAAAGGAAGCGGTCTGAAATCACGTTGGAACCTCACGGGACTCCTAGGTCCCGGTCTGCGCTTGTGTAGAAATACACAGATTAAAAAAAAACGTGTGTTTTTGACTTGTTCTCATGGATACTCAATAAAGGGAGTTTATGCTTCAGCTAATTCGGGACTGAAAGGGTTAGATAAGAAGTTCAGATAAGAAGCTTTGGAGTGCTGAGCAAGGCTTCTGAAGCGTGGGATCCTCCTCTCTCTCCTCTCTCTCCCTCTCTCCCCTCCTCTGCCCTCCCCTCCTCTCTCCCTCTCCTCTCCCCCTCCCTCCTCCCCCCTCTCTCCCCCCTCTCCCTCCCCCTCCCCTCCCTCCCCTCTCCCTCCCCTCTCCCTCCTCCCTCTCCCTCCCTCCCTCCTCCCTCCTCCCTCCTCCCTCCTCCTCCCCCCTCCCCTCCTCCTCCCTCCCCTCCCCTCCTCCCTCCCTCCTCCTCCTCCTCCCCTCCCTCCTCCCCCCCCTCCCCTCCTCCCCTCTCCCCCTCCCCTCCCTCTCCCCTCCTCCTCCCCTCCTCCCCTCCCCTCCCTCTCCTCCTCCCTCCTCCTCCCTCCCTCCTCCCTCCCTCTTCCCTCCTCCCCTCCTCTCCTCTCCCTCTCCCCTCCTCTTCTTCACTGGAAGATCTTTTGATTGCTTGTGTTTTTATACTTCTGTTTCCTGGCACGTTCCTGATTTTCACTCTACAGCTCCGGCCAGACGTTTTGCATCACCTACAGCTTCAGGATTGAGACACACTGAAAAATATAACTATCTGAACACAGTTTAGATAGTTTATTTAGCATCCTGTAATCAAAGAAACTCCAAAATGATAAAAAAAAGTCTACCGGAAGCCATCATGGTAGCACAGTAGTATGTTTCATGTTTAGATTTTGGAATGTCACATTTTTCAATGTGAATTTTTCACCAGGTTTCATTCGACTTTATGAAGCTCACTGAGTTCATTCTAGAGGGTGATGCAGCATTTTTAGCCAGAGCTGTAGTGATCTCGCCGTAGTCAGGTGATCAAATCGACCCGACACACAGGAAGTGATAATATACCAGGAAGTAATGCTTCGATTGTTATTTAAAACATTTTTAAAGATAACCGCCCCTGTGTAAAAACGAACCATAAGATTTGTGATGAATCTTGGTCGCTGTTTTTATTTGTAACTTTGTAAAAGTGCAGCAGAATTCACTTTGAGCTTCTCCTTGTTTGAACGTCCGACCGTTACTAAAGAGAGGGTCGGAATAAAAATACACAGGCCTTGCTTTAGTGAAACTTACAGGAAGTGACTGAGAAATGAGGAGATGTCTGTCCAGCTCTGTATGCCAGTGTGTGTTTTTCACACAGAGGGAACCGCTCATGCAGTTGGGATATTACAAATCATTTTCAAAGGCACAGAGAGCGACACTCTCCCAGGATTCAGTGAAAGGGGTTGGTCTGTTTGAAACGGGTGTGATTATGATAATGCGTCGCTGTCAGATCTGTTTTACATTGATCGGAGACCCTCTGCTGTTGAATAAACTCAGAACTAAACTCCCAGTAAAACCGACTCGTCCACCCCTGAACGAGACTCTAAACGATGGTTTGCTTATAGGTAGGAATATAAAGGGGATGACGTGGTGCTGGGCTGCTCTCTTACTTCTTCAGCTAAACAGGAGACTTCTTCCAGATGTACCACAGGCCCAAATCTTTCTTTTACCTCGTTTCCATGCACCCCTAACCCTGCTGCCCCTGATGCTGCGTTTCCATGTTCATTCAGTCCCCCATTGGGTGCCAATCAGACACTTTCTCAAAGCAGGATGGGTGGAAGTTCATCGCATAACTGCCACCAAAGTGAGCAGGTTTCTGTCTTTTAATATCGTTATTTGAGTAACGAAAAACCGCCAAAGAATTGTCCGGATTATCAGAGGCAAAGCAATTGGGTCCATCCTGAATGCGGCCGCAAAGCTTGCTGGGAAATAACCGCCAACGCCCGTCAAACTCGCGTTGCATGGAAACGGAGCGTTTTCACTCAACTCGGGGTGACTATCAAAAACACGAGGTGTGTTACTGTACCAGCAACCTGAACCACCCCCGGAACAGTATTTTGGTTTAATCCGTTCAAACAAGCTTTGACAGCATTCCGATCATGCTTTATGGTTTTATTTTGGTTCCACATTGTTTTGTGTTTGTTTGTTGCTATTATTATTATTATTTGTTTATTTAGCAGACGCCTTTATCCAAGGCGACTTACAGAGACTAGGGTGTGTGAACTATGCATCAGCTGCAGAGTCACTTACAACTACGTCTCACCTGAAAGACGGAGCACAAGGAGGTGAAGCGACTCGCTCAGGGTCACACAGTGAGTCAGTGGCTGAGGTGGGATTTGAACCTCCTGGTTACAAGCCCTTTTCTTTAACCACTGGACCACACAGCCTCCCTATGAAACTTTGAGGCACTTCCAGCTGCTGAATGGTTTTGTCTACAGGTTTATAGTGGTGTAGGAACAAGTAGTTGGGTTTTCTCTAATCCCCAAGCCAATCGGCCTCTTTATTATTATTTATTTCTTAGCAGACGCCCTTATCCAGGGCGACTTCCAATTGTTACAAGATATCACATTATTTTTACATACAATTCCCCATTTATACAGTTGGGTTTTTTAACTGGAGCAATCTAGGTAAAGTACCTTGCTCAAGGGTACAGCAGCAGTGTCCCCCCACCTGGGATTGAACCCACGACCCTCCGGTCAAGAGTCCAGAGCCCTAACCACTACTCCACACTGCTGCCCCTCATAATACTGCCCCTGTATTCAAATAAGGCCAGGGTCACTCCAGCAAGGGTTCTCCCCAATTTAGAGTGCCCTCTTTACCGCAGCAGTTCCCCCGCACAGCTCAGGAGAACTGAAGGTTCAGCGGACTTCCTCCAATCGCACGGCCGAGCCAGCTTCCTCTTTATAGAAATAAGAGAGAGAGGATGTCCGCGAGCTACCGCCCTCTAGAGGAGAAATGCCAGCACTGCAGGTGTCACTGGGCGTCTAACCCACGGGGGCGCCAGAGCCAATGGGACCCCCCCGTTCCGGATTCTCCAGTGAAGACCGGTGACCTGCCCCTTCCCCTGATTCATTGATGGATCACATGGTTTTAAGAGCCGCCTTTGTCAAAGTCTTTCAAGTTACTCTACAAAGTGTAACAGTGATATTGAAGAAACCTTGACACGGCTGCCTGCTGAATGTCAGGTTCATTATTTACTGGAACTCGGTCCATTAAAAGTCAAAAGTTATTTCTGTCTCTGAACCAGACTTCAAACACGGGGCTGTTTGAATGGAGAAATACAGAAGGATAAAGAGGAAATGAGCACAAAAACACTACAAATAAAAGCCAGTGGGGGCATCTCTCTCTTTGGTTCTGAATTAAGGGTCTATATTCAAAGCAGTAACTACAGGCTTTAGCTGTTTCAACACTGCAGAGCTGTATAGAGGTCTAAGGAAAGAGAACTCAGCACTGCAGAGCTGTATAGAGCTCTATAGGAAAGAGAGCTCCACTCTCAACACTGCAGAGCTGTATAGAGGTCTATAGGAAAGAGATCTCAACACTGCAGAGCTGTATAGAGGTCTATAGGAAAGAGAACTCAACACTGCAGAGCTGTATAGAGGTCTATAGGAAAGAGAGCTCAACACTGCAGAGCTGTATAGAGGTCTATAGGAAAGAGAACTCCACACTGCAGAGCTGTATAGAGGTCTATAGGAAAGAGAGCTCCACTCTCAACACTGCAGAGCTGTATAGAGGTCTGTAGGAAAGAGAACTCAACACTGCAGAGCTGTATAGAGGTCTATAGGAAAGAGAACTCAACACTGCAGAGCTGTATAGAGGTCTATAGGAAAGAGAACTCAACACTGCAGAGCTGTATAGAGGTCTATAGGAAAGAGAGCTCCACTCTCAACACTGCAGAGCTGTATAGAGGTCTATAGGAAAGAGAACTCCAACACTGCAGAGCTGTATAGAGGTCTATAGGAAAGAGAGAACTCAACACACTGCAGAGCTGTATAGAGGTCTATAGGAAAGAGAACTCAACACTGCAGAGCTGTATAGAGGTCTATAGGAAAGAGAACTCCACTCAACACTGCAGAGCTGTATAGAGGTCTATAGGAAAGAGAGCTCCACCTCAACACTGCAGAGCTGTATAGAGGTCTATAGGAAAGAGATCTCAACACTGCAGGTCTATAGAGGTCTATAGAAAGAGAGAACTCCACTGCAGAGCTGTATAGAGGTCTATAGGAAAGAGAACACACTGCAGAGCTGTATAGAGGTCTATAGGAAAGAGAACTCCACTCAACACTGCAGAGCTGTATAGAGGTCTATAGGAAAGAGATCTCAACACTGCAGAGCTGTATAGAGGTCTATAGGAAAGAGAACTCAACACTGCAGAGCTGTATAGAGGTCTATAGGAAAGAGAACTCCACTCTCAACACTGCAGAGCTGTATAGAGGTCTATAGGAAAGAGATCTCAACACTGCAGAGCTGTATAGAGGTCTATAGGAAAGAGAGCTCCACTCTCAACACTGCAGAGCTGTATAGAGGTCTATAGGAAAGAGAGCTCCACACTGCAGACACTGGAAAGAGAACTCCACTCTCAACACTGCAGAGCTGTATAGAGCTCTATAGGAAAGAGATCTCCAACACTCAACACTGCACTGCAGAGCTGTATAGAGGTCTATAGGAAAGAGAGCTCCACTCTCAACACTGCAGAGCTGTATAGGAAAGGAGCTCAGAGCTGTATAGGGTCTAAAGAGAACTCCACTCTCAACACTGCAGAGCTGTATAGAGGTCTATAGGAAAGAGCTCCACACACTGCAGAGCTGTATAGAGGTCTATAGGAAAGAGAACTCCACTCTCAACACTGCAGAGCTGTATAGAGCTCTATAGGAAAGAGAGCTACACTGCAGGCTCTATAGGGAAAGAGAACTCCACTCTTAACACTGCAGAGCTGTATAGAGGTCTGCAGAGAACTGTGCTGTATAGAGGTCTATAGGAAAGAGAGCTCCACTCTCAACACTGCAGAGCTGTATAGAGGTCTATAGGAAAGAGAACTCCAACACTGCAGAGCTGTATAGAGGTCTATAGGAAAGAGAGCTCCACAACACTGCAGAGCTGTATAGAGGTCTATAGGAAAGAGAACTCTCAACACTGCAGAGCTGTATAGAGGTCTATAGGAAAGAGAGCTCCACTCTCACACTGCAGAGCTGTATAGAGGTCTATAGGAAAGAGAGCTCCACTCAACACTGCAGAGCTGTATAGAGGTCTATAGGAAAGATAACACTGTGCAGAGCTGTATAGAGCTCTATAGGAAAGAGAGCTCCACTCAACACTGCAGAGCTGTATAGAGGTCTATAGGAAAGAGACTGCAGAGCTGTATACTCTCAACACTGCAGAGCTGTATAGAGGTCTATAGGAAAGAGAGTCCACTCTCAACACTGCAGGCTGTATAGAGGTCTATGGGAAAGAGAGCTCCACTCTCAACACTGCAGAGCTGTATAGAGGTCTATAGGAAAGAGAACTCCACACTCAGTGCATAGAGGTCTATGCAGAGCTCACACTATGTAGAGGTCTATAGGAAAGAGAACTCCACTCTCAACACTGCAGAGCTGTATAGAGGTCTATAGGAAAGAGAGCTCCACTCTCAACACTGCAGAGCTGTATAGAGGTCTATAGGAAAGAGAACTCCACTCAACACTGCAGAGCTGTATAGAGGTCTATAGGAAAGAGAACTCCACACTGCAGAGCTGTATAGAGGTCTATAGGAAAGAGAGCTCCACTCTCAACACTGCAGAGCTGTATAGAGGTCTATAGGAAAGAGAACTCCACACTGCAGAGCTGTATAGAGGTCTATAGGAAAGAGAACTCCCCTCTCAACACTGCAGAGCTGTATAGAGCTCTATAGGAAAGAGAGCTCTACTGCAGAGCTGTATAGAGATAGGACTCCACTCTCAACACTGCAGAGCTGTATAGAGGTCTATAGGACAGAGAGCTCCACTCTCAACACTGCAGAGCTGTATAGAGGTCTATAGGAAAACACTGAGAGCTGTATAGAGCTCTATAGACAGAGAGCTCCCCTCAACACTGCAGAGCTGTATAGAGGTCTATAGGAAAGAGAACTCCACACTGCAGAGCTGTATAGAGGGACAGAGAGCTCCACTCTCAACACTGCAGAGCTGTATGAGGTCTATGGGAAAGAGAGCTCCACACTGCAGAGCTGTATGAGGTGTATAGGAAAGATAACTCACTGCAGAGCTGTATAGAGCTCTATAGGAAAGAGAGCTCAACACTGCAGAGCTGTATAGAGGTCTATAGGAAAGAGAGCTCCACTCTCACACTGCAGAGCTGTATAGAGGGGTCATAGGAAAGAGAACTCAACACTGCAGAGCTGTATAGAGGTTCTAGGAAAGAGAGCTCCACTCTCAACACTGCAGAGCTGTATAGAGGTCTATAGGAGAGAGAGCTCCCCTCAACACTGCAGAGCTGTATAGAGCTCTATAGGACAGAGAGCTCCACTCAACACTGCAGAGCTCTAAGTTTTTAAAGAAAAGTACATCATTTGCAGCCAAGAAAAGAGAGCCACTCTTTTTTAACAAAAAATAGAGCTGTGCACAGAGCTGCAACACTGCAGAGCTGTATAGAGGTCTATAGGAACAGGTTCCACACTGCAGAGCTGTATAGAGCTTTATGGACAGAGAGCTTCACTCAACACTGCAGAGCTGTATAGAGGTCCTTCAAAGAGAACTCCACTGCAGAGCTGTTCTGTCTATAGGAAAGAGAGCTCCCCTCACTGCAGAGCTGTAGTCTATAAACAAAAACAGAGCAGAGCTGTATGGGTTTTAACAGAGAGCTCCACTCAACACTGCAGAGCTGTATGAGGTTCACAATAATACACTGCAGAGCTCTTATAGGACAGAGAGCTCCAACTCTCAACACTGCAACTGTACTGCAAAGAGCTCCATGCAGAGCTGTCTATGGGAAAGAGACTCCAACTCAACACTGCAGAGCTGTATAGAGGTTCTATAGGAAAGAGAACTCAACACTGCAGAGCTGTATAGAGAGGTCTATAGGAAAGAGAGCTCCCTGTGCAGAGCTGTATTAGGTCTATAAGAAAGAGAGCCCCTCTCAACACTGCAGAGCTGTATAGAGCTCTATAGGAAAGAGAACTCCACACTGCAGGCTGTATAGGTCTATGGGAAAGAGCTCCACCTCAACACTGCAGAGCTGTATAGAGGTCTATAGGAAAGAGAACTCCACACTGCAGAGCTGTATAGTGAGTCTATAGGAAAGAGAACTCCATTCACTGCAGAGTGTATGAAGGTCTATTCCACACTGCAGAGCTGTACAGAGCTATATACAGAGATTTTCACCTCAACACTGCAGAGCTGTATTCTATAGGAAAAAAGCTCCACACTGCAGAGCTGTATATAAGGTCTTTCCACTCAAACAGTGCAGAGCTGAGGTCTATAGGAAAGAACTCAGCACTGCAGAGCTGTATAGAGGTTTTAGGAAGAGAACTCAACACTGCAGAACTTTGGGGTCTATATTTTGAGAAAACACTGCAGAGCTGTATAGAGGTTTTAGGAAAGAGAACTCAACACTGTTTTATAGAGCTCTATAGGAAAGAGCTCCACACTGCAGAGCTTTTGTAGAGGTCTATTTGAATGAGAACTCCACTCTCAACACTGCAGAGCTGTATAGAGGTCTATAAAACTCAAGTCTCTGCAGAGCTGTAAGAGGCTCTGTCAGAGAGCCCACTCAACACTGAAGAGCTGTAGGGTCTGTCCACACTGCAGAGCTGTATAAAACAGAGACTCCACTGGCCACTGCAGAGCTGAATAGATTTTTAGGAAAGAGAGCTGCAGAGCTGAATCTAAAAAGAGTAAAGGAGCTGGAAGAAAGAGAACTCAACACTGCAGAGCTGTATAGAGGTCTAACCACTCATCCTGCACTGCAGAGCTGTATAGGAGGAAAGAGAACTCCACACTGCAGAGCTGTATAGAGGTCTATAGGACAGAGAGCTCCACCCAACACTGCAGAGCTGTATAGAGGTCTATGGAAAGAGAACTCCACACTGCAGAGCTGTATGAGCCTATGGGACAGAGGAACTCTCAACACTGCAGAGCTGTATAGGGTCTATTCACTGAGCTCCACACTGCAGAGCTGGGAAAGAGGTCAAAGAGGCTCCACTGCAGAGCAACATAGAGGTCTATAGGAAAGAGAACTCAACACTCAGAGCTGTATGGTGGTCTATAGGAAACTGAACAAAGGAGTGCAGAGCTGTAGAGGGAGAGGAAAGAGTCCCCTGTTCTGCAGAGCTGTATGAGCTCTATGAGAAAGAGAACTCCACACTGCAGAGCTGTATAGAGGTCTATAGGAAAGAGAGCTCCACTCTCAACACTGCAGAGCTGTAGTGGGTCTATAGGAAAGAGAAGAGCCACACTGCCTCTGTATAGGGGTCTATAGGAAAGAGAACTCCCCACTGCAGAGCTGTATAGGAGTCTATGAAAGAGAACCCACACTGCAGAGCTGGAGAGCTCTATAGGACAGAGAGCTCCACAGCAACACTGCAGAGCTGTATAGAGGTCTATAGGAAAGAGAGCCCACACTGCAGAGCTGTATAGAGGTCTATAGGAAAGGACTCTCAACAGTGCAGAGGGTATAGAGGTCTAGGAAAGAACTCAGCACTGCAGAGCTGTATAGAGGTATTTGAAAGAGAACTGTAGTGTGAGCTCCACACTGCAGAGCTTAACTGAAGGAAGAACTCCACTCTCAACACTGCAGAGCTGTATGGTCTATGGGAAAGAGAGGTCCACTGTTATTAACTGAATAGAGGTCCCAGAGAGCTCCACTGTAGTGAGGTCTATGGAAAAAGTCACACTGCAGAGCTGTATAGAGGTCTATAGGAAGAGAGCTCCACTCTCAACACTGCAGAGCTGTATAGAGGTCTATGGGACAGAGAGCCCACTCAACACTGAAGAGCTGTATAGAGGTCTGTGGAAAAAGGTCCCTGTGCAGAGCTGTATTAACTGAAGAGCCCGAACTCTGCAGAGCTGTGGATAGCTTATAGGATAACAGGTTATTATTTCTGATATTTCAGGACTGTCCTTCACAGCTGCAGAATCTCTTTCTGTCTCTCTCTGAGGCCAGTTACATTCCTGTTTCAGTCAGGAAACAAAAACAGAGGTCATTTTCTGTTGTTCAAGAATGGAGTAACTGAATCCTTCAGAGCAGCAGGCTGCAACCTAAAACTGGGAAATCAACTGTCATCTCAGCTCAGTGAATTGAACAAAGGACTGGACTGAAGATCACTGTTCAACTGAGGAGCCCGCTCTGTAGTGGAGAGAGGTCAGTGTTATTAACTGAAGAGCCCGCTCTGTAGCGTGGAGAGGTCAGTGTTATTAACTGAAGAGCCCGCTCTGTGCCTCCGGTCAGTGTTATTAACTGAAGAGCCCGCTCTGTAGTGTGGAGAGGTCAGTGTTAACTGAAGAGCCCGCTCTGTAGCGTGGAGAGGTCAGTGTTATTAACTGAAGAGCCCGCTCTGTAGTGTGGAGAGGTCAGTGTTATTAACTGAAGAGCCCGCTCTGTAGTCAGTGGAAGAGGTGTAGTGTGGAGAGGTCAGTGTTATTAACTGAAGAGCCTGCTCTGTAGTGTGGAGAGGTCAGTGTTATTAACTGAAGAGCCCGCTCTGTAGTGTGGAGAGGTCAGTGTTATTAACTGAAGAGCCCACTCTGTGGTGTGGAGGTCAGGTTATTAACTGAAGAACCCGCCTGTTCAGTGTTATTAACTGAAGAGCCCGCTCTGTAGTGGAGAGGTCAGTGTTATTAACTGAAGAGCCCGCTCTCTAGAGGAGAGGACAGTGTTATTAACTGAAGAGCCCGCTCTGTAGCGTGGAGAGGTCAGTGTTATTAACTGAAGAGCCCGCTCTGTAGTGTGGAGAGGTCAGTGTTATTAACTGAAGAGCCCGCTCTGTAGTGTGGAGAGGTCAGTGTTATTAACTGAAGAGCCCGCGTGGTGTGGAGAGGACAGTGTTGCCTCTGAAGAGCCCGTGTGTCAGTGTTATTAACTGAAGAGCCCGCTCTCTAGAGGAGAGGACAGGTTATTAACTGAAGAGCCCGCTCTGTGTTGGAGAGGTCAAACTGAAGAGCCCGCTCTGTAGTGTGGAGAGGTCAGTGTTATTAACTGAAGAGCCCGCTCTGTAGTGGAGAGAGGTCAGTGTTATTAACTGAAGAGCCCGCTCTGTAGTGTGGAGAGGTCAGTGTTATTAACTGAAGAGCCCGCTCTGTAGTGTGGAGAGGTCAGTGTTATTAACTGAAGAGCCCGCTCTCTAGAAACTGAAGAGCCCGCTCTGTGGCGTGGAGAGGTCAGTGTTAGAAGAGCCCGCTCTGTGTGGAGAGGTCAGTGTTATTAACTGAAGAGCCCGCTCTGTAGTGTGGGAGAGGTCAGTGTTATTAACTGAAGAGCCCGCTCTGTGCGGAGAGGTGTGGAAGAGGTCAGTGTGTGGAGGGTCAGTGTTATTAACTGAAGAGCCCGCTCTGTAGTGTGGAGAGGTCAGTGTTATTAACTGAAGAGCCCGCTCTGTGGTGTGGAGAGGTCAGTGTTATTAACTGAAGAGCCCGCTCTGTAGTGTGGAGAGGTCAGTGTTATTAACTGAAGAGCCCGGCTCTGTAGTGGAGAGGTCAGTGTTATTAACTGAAGAGCCCGCTCTGTAGTGTGGAGAGGTCAGTGTTATTAACTGAAGAGCCGCTCTGTGGTGTGGAGAGGTCAGTGTTATTAACTGAAGAGCCCGCTTGTGGCGTGAGAGGTCAGTGTTATTAACTGAAGAGCCCGCTCTGTAGTGTGGAGAGGTCAGTGTTATTAACTGAAGAGCCCGCTCTGTAGTGTGGAGAGGTCAGTGTTAAACTGAAGAGCCCGCTCTGTGGTGGGAGAGGTCAGTGTTATTAACTGAAGAGCCCGCTCTGTAGTGTGGAGAGGTCAGTGTTATTAACTGAAGAGCCCGCTCTGTAGTGTGGAGAGGTCAGTGTTATTAACTGAAGAGCCGGTCTGTGTTTCAGTGTTATTAACTGAGAGGCTCTGTGGTGTGGAGAGGTCAGTTTTAGGCACTGAAGAGCCCGCTCTGTAGTGGAGAGGGTCAGTGTTATTAACTGAAGAGCCCGCTCTGTAGCGGAGAGGTCTTATTAACTGAAGAGCCCGCTCTGTAGTGTGGAGAGGTCAGTGTTATTAACTGAAGAGCCCGCTCTGTGAGGTCAGTGGAGCCCGCTCTGTGGGTCAGGTGTTTATTAACTGAAGAGCCCAGCTCTGTAGTGGAGAGGTCAGTGTTATTAACTGAAGAGCCCGCTCTGTTGGTCCGTGTTATTAACTCCCGCTGTGGTGTGGAGAGGACAGTGTTATTAACTGAAGAGCCCGCTCTGTGGTGGAGAGGTCAGTGTTATTAACTGAAGAGCCCGCTCTGTGGTGTGGAGAGGTCAGTGTTATTAACTGAAGAGCCCGCTCTGTAGTGTGGAGAGGTCAGTGTTTTTAACTGAAGAGCCCGCTTTGTAGTGTGGAGAGGTCTGTTGTTAACTGAAGAGCCCGGCTCTGTGGTGTGGAGAGGTCAGTGTTATTAACTGAAGAGCCCGCTCTGTGTGTGGAGAGGTCAAAATCAAGTCTCTGAAGAGCCCGCTCTGTAGTGTGGAGAGGTCAGTGTTATTAACTGAAGAGCCCGCTCTGTGGTGTGGAGAGGTCAGTGTTATTAACTGAAGAAAGTGTGGAGAGGTCAGTGTTATTAACTGAAGAGCCCGCTCTGTAGTGTGGAGAGGTCAGTGTTATTAACTGAAGAGCCCGCTCTGTAGTGTGGAGAGGTCAGTGTTATTAACTGAAGAGCCCGCTCTGTGGTGTGGAGAGGTCAGTGTTATTAACTGAAGAGCCCGCTCTGTAGTGTGGAGAGGTCAGTGTTAAACTGAAGAGCCCGCTCTGTAGTGGAGAGGTCAGTGTTATTAACTGAAGAGCCCGCTCTGTAGTGTGGAGAGGTCAGTGTTATTAACTGAAGAGCCCGCTCTGTAGTGTGGAGAGGTCAGTGTTATTAACTGAAGAGCCCGCTCTGTAGTGTGGAGAGGTCAGTGTTATTAACTGAAGAGCCGCTCTGTAGTGGGAGAGGTCAGTGTTATTAACTGAAGAGCCCGCTCTGTAGTGGGGAGGTCAGTGTTATTAACTGAAGAGCCCGCTCTGTAGTGTGGAGAGGTCAGTGTTATTAACTGAAGAGCCCGCTCTGTAGTGTGGAGAGGTCAGTGTTATTAACTGAAGAGCCCGCTCTGTAGTGGAGAGGTCAGTGTTATTAACTGAAGAGCCCGCTCTGTAGTGGAGAGGTCAGTGTTATTAACTGAAGAGCCCGCTCTGTAGTGTGGAGAGGACAGTGTTATTAACCCGCTCTGAAGAGCCCGTTCTGTAGTGTGTGGAGAGGTCAGTGTTATTAACTGAAGAGCCCGCTCTGTAGTGTGGAGAGGTCAGTGTTATTAACTGAAGAGCCCGCTCTGTAGTGTGGAGAGGTCAGTGTTATTAACTGAAGAGCCCGCTCTGTAGTGTGGAGAGGTCAGTGTTATTAACTGAAGAGCCCGCTCTGTAGTGTGGAGAGGTCAGTGTTATTAACTGAAGAGCCCGCTCTGTAGTTAAGAAATAGCAATATTGTTTTTCACTAGTTCCACCCCAGAGGTATCATTCACCTTATGCAGTTGTGAAGGAAATTGCCACGGACTTTCTTCAGCAGAAGATACAGACTGTATCACAACATGGGTTATGTCTGTATACGTTTGCATGCACTTTTTCAAGACAAATGACATTGAAAAAGACTGCATTTGCCGCCGAATTTATTCAATTCATGGAGGTGAATGAAATCTGTCTACCTGACTTTCAGCTTGCATGGACAATCCGATCTGACAGGCACTGAGCAGACCCTATTGCATAAGAACGACTTCGAGCCCCGCCCCTTTACTTACCCATCTCTACATTTGAAAGACAAGTTAACATATAGAGCAGAGAGCAAATGCAATTGGAACGCCTCAATATGTGTCTTTTATAGACTCCACCTGCATGAAACCGTCTGGCTGTGAGAATTTCAATTTCCGTTCAGTAATCAGTGATACAGAAACACCAGGCGCTCGTGTGTGAAAACGTCAGACCGCTTTGTGCTTTAGGCATCTTAAACAACCTCTAAAAAGTCTCTTGCATTTTACCATTTGTGGCTCTGTGTTCCTTTTCCCTGACAATTTTCCCAGATTTTCAGTGACAGTGGTTTGATTTCACAACAAATGAAAAATACAGAAGCAATGGGGTGTTCTAATACATGTGCACCCTGCTGTGAATATACTGTAGAATCTAGATAAAGGGGCATTCAGAACAGAAAATAGGAGGCGCTTTTTTACACAGAGAATTGTGAGGGTCTGGAACCAACTCCCCAGTAATGTTGTTTGAAGCCGACACCCTGGGATCCTTCAAGAAGCTGCTTGATGAGATTCTGGGATCAATAAGCTACTAACAACCAAACGAGCAAGATGGGCCGAAAGGGGCCTCCTCTCGTTTGGAAACTTTCTTATGTTCTTAAGCTAGCTGTTAATAATTCAAACTAGCCTAGCAAATACAGTGCCGAGGAAGCCTGCTCTGTGGAGTTTGAACCCAGGACTTCTGACTCCCTCAGTCCTTCAGTTTTGGATGATAAAGAACGACTGGGAGTATGGCCAGGTTCACAGTTACAAAATGGAGTGGAGCTATGCAGGTTTTGTCTAGAGGCTGTCCAGATCTGAGGAAAATCGCAGTCTGTCGCAGAGTCACCATATTCTGCAGCTACACTGACCTGGAGTCGCTCGGTTCTATGTGAAATTAACAGACGTGTTGTGAAATTAACAGACGTGTTGAGGGTTTGAAAATGTGGACCAATGAGAAGTCTTGTATGATGTCATGATTGACAGTTTCTAAAGGCTTGATATATTACATTGGAAGTACATCACACATCAATTGTCTGATATGTTTGCTTGATTTCCATTTTTATCAACCATTATTACTACAAACACATAAGTTCAGCGAGGAGTAGCAGATGAGAACATAAGAAAGGTTACAAATGAGAGGAGGCCCCATTCGGCCCATCTTGCTCGTTTGGTTGTTTAGTAGCTTATTGATCCCAGAATCTCATCAAGCAGCTTCTTGAAGGATCCCAGGGTGTCAGCTTCAACAACATTACTGTAACATGTACCAGAGCACTCAGAGATGGATCATGTATATCCTTTATATACCTACCTGTGATCAGTTACGTAGAAACGATAGGCACTCTTGCGTGAACGTTTTACACCACTTTGAGCTCTAATTAGACATCTAAACAACTTCTGAAAAGTCTCCTGCATTTTACCGTTCGTGGATCTGTGTTCCTTTTGCTATTGCAAATGAGTTCAGAGTGTGGCCTATTAAAGTCATACATTAGACACTAATTTGCCTGTTTTGACAGCGTTCCGTGATGCAGCGGTCTGATTTCATATGCACAAATAAAACATAATGTTATTGAAGCTGACGCCCTGGGATCCTTCAAGAAGCTGCTTGATGAGATTATTATTATTAGTTTATTTAGCAGACGCCTTTATCCAAGGCGACTTACAGAGACTAGGGTGTGTGAACTATGCATCAGCTGCAGAGTCACTTACAACTACGTCTCACCCGAAAGACGGAGCACAAGGAGGTGAAGTGACTTGCTCAGGGTCACACAGTGAGTCAGTGGCTGAGGTGGAACCGGGGACCTCCTGGTTACAAGCCCTTTTCTTTAACCACTGGACCACACAGCCTCCTTCTGGGATCAATAAGCTACTAACAACCAAACGAGCAAAGATGGGCCGAATGGGGCCTCCTCTCGTTTGGAAACTCATGTTTTTAAGAAACCTACAGACGCAGTGGGGTATTTTAATAAATGTACACGCTGCTGTACTGTCACTAAAAGGTGTTGTTGTGAAGAGATTGATTGCAGTCCTATTTGTGTTGGTACAGTAGCTGCTCAAAAACACATCCTGCTTTGTGCATTGAAGACTAAACACATTTTTGCATATCTTTTAATAATCTGCATTTCTGATCGGGTGATGACATTTCTGTTTGCATGGATTGTTTCGTTTAGTCTAGAACTTGCACTGCCTAGAAAAACATTGAGAAAGCAGCTGGGTGGAGGAAGAGATTGGTTTTAAAAGCATTGGTTATTGACATTAGCTTGATAAAGAGAGGCGATAATTCCTAGTGAGGAAAGAGGCTGTGGGGTATGATTGGTATCATTGAAGTGTCAGTTTTCTGTAGTATCTTATGCAAGGTTTGGTTCCACTCTGTGAAATTGGCTACTTTGCATAGAGACTTCCTGTAATTGTGTAATAGAAAAGTTCACTGAACTTGGTTGAACTCTGGCAGAAACACCCTTCTCGCTGTGCTTGAGAAACAGCCCCAATTCAAGGGCTGCTTCAAAAACCTTTCAATGTGACAAACAACACAGAAGCCAAGCCGAATGATATTTCACTTTCTTTGTGCTGAGAGCAGAACGCTGGATCGTGTTTCCAATGATTTGGGGAAAGGAAACAGCGACACTGAAAGAAGGATTGATAATACTTGACTGTACCTCCTCACTTACATGGCAGAATGTTTTCTGTTTACAATCTGTTTAGTTTTGTGTGTGTGTGTGTGTGTGTGTGTGTGTGTGTTTTTTTTAGAATGTATTATTCTGCTAAGATCATTATTGAGCAGGCTTAGTAACCAGTCTCCTTTTTCACCCCTGGGGACTGTTTCTGAAAAGCTGGGTTCGTTTTAGTGAAGACTCTGCAGGACTGCGTTTCTAATTGCTGATATGCAATTGGCATTCTTCCAGTAGTTTAATCACACAGACTTGTGCTCTAATTTACAATGCTTCCCTATGCTTTACCAGACCTCTCTGTGCTTTACAATGCTTCCTTTTTACAACCTCTCTGTTTACAATGCTTCCCTATGCTTTACCAGACCTCTCTGTATGCTTCCTATGCTTTAGACCTCTGTGTTTTTTACAATGCTTCCTATGCTTTACCAGTCCTCTCTGTGCTTTTACCAATGCCTCTTCTGTGCTTTACCTCTGTGCTTTTAAACCTTCCTGTGCTTTTACCACATGCTGTGTGCTTTACAATGCTTCCCTGCTTTACCACACCTCTCTGTGCTTTACAATGCTTCCCTATGCTTTACCAGACCTCTCTGTGCTTTTACAATGCTTCCCTATGCTTTACCAGACCTCTCTGTGCTTTTTACAATGCTTTACCATGACCAGACCTCTGTGCTTTTTCCCCATAATGCTTCCCCAGACCTCTGTGCTTTACTGTTTTTACCTTTACAATGCTTCCTATGCTTTACCACACCTCTGTGCTTTTACAATGCTTCCCTATGCTTTTACCAGACCTCTCTGTGCTTTACAATGCTTCCCTATGCTTTACCAGACCTCTCTGTGCTTTTACAATGCTTCCCTATGCTTTACCACACCTCTTTACAATCTGTGCTTTACAATGCTTCCTTACCAGACCTCTGTGCTTTTACAATGCTTCCTATGCTTTACCAGACCTCTCTGTGCTTTACAATGCTTCCTATGCTTTACCAGACCTCTCTGTTTTTACAATTTCCAATGCTTTACCAGACCTTGTTTTAATGCTTCTTTTTACCAGACCTCTCTGTGCTTTACAATGCTTCCCTACCTCTCTGACCGCTCAACCCAACACTTCCAGAGGAAAGTATGCAATCACTCAACCATGCGTGCAATGCAACCAGACAGGCATTCATATTTCATATTTTGAATGCATCTACCCAAGACCTTAGAGATATCTGTAAGAAAACAAAACTGTTTCCTTAATATCTCTTGAGACCCTGAGAGCAGACACACCATGCAGACACAGCAAGCCATTCCAAATCACAGTCGGACCGTTTTACTGTCATCATACAGGCAACGCTATACAGAGAAACGCATGACTACTAGAGAATAAGAACTAGCCCTTATACAGATAAACAGATCATAGAATTACTTGGCTCTTATCGCTGGACAGTTAGCGATCTCGACTCCTTCTCCGTTTTCCAAAGAGTCTCCAGTTTCCCACAATAGATATATCCTCCAACCCCCAGCCTCCCTCTACTCGCTGAATCCCACACATTCCCCAGACGTGACGAGAGAGCCCCCTCTCCTTATCTCTCTTCAGCACGGACCCCGAATGTGTCTCATCTTCACTTGGGAGTCAGCAGCTCCTCACTTAACATAAGAACATAAGAGAGAGGAGGCCCCATTCAGCCCATCTTGCTCGTTTGGTTGTTAGTAGCTTATTGATCCCAGAATCTCATCAAGCAGCTTCTTGAAGGATCCCAGGGTGTCGGCTTCAACAACATTACTGGGGAGTTGGTTCCAGACCCTCACGATTCTCTGTGTAAAAAAAGTGCCTCCTATTTTCTGAATGCCCCTTTATCTAATTTGTGACCCCTGGTTTCTTTTTTCAGGTCAAAAAAGTCGCCTGGGTCGACATTGTCAATACCTTTTAGGATTTTGAATGCTTAAATCAGATCGCCGCGTAGTCTTCTTTGTTCAAGACTGAATAGATTCAATTCTTTGAGCCTGTCTGCATACGACATGCCTTTTAAACCCGGGATAATTCTGGTCGCTCTTCTTTGCACTCTTTCTAGAGCAGCAATATCCAGAACAGATGTCATCTCTGAGACATTACATGGTCAGAGTCAGTGTTTCTAGGCTCTGCAGCCCTGGTCAGATTTAAATACATGTTTATGAGTGATCTGAGAAGGGACTGTGAAGAGGCCGTTTTTTCTGTTCCAAGGCAATGACTTACAAAGGCACGCTGGGCCATATTTACAGCTGATCTTAATATAGGGATTTTAAAAGTAGTTACATCATTTGATCTTAGTGCGCAGATAGGGTTACAGGTCTCTAACACACACACACGGTATGCCTTCCAATTCTGGCCTGTCAGAGCTGTATAAATAGATTGATAACTGACCCGTCTACTGCGATTGATTCACTGGCATCCCTTCAGTTCCACTCTCCACTCCCAGCTGTGTTATTGTTTGCCTCCCCAGAGAGCGAGAGTGGAACTGAGGGAGAGGGAGAGGGAGAGGAACTGAGGGAGAGGGAGGGGAGGGAGAGGGAACTGAGGGAGAGGGAGAGGGAGAGTGGAACTGAGGGTGAGGGAGAGGAGGGGAACTGAGAGAGAGGGAGAGAGGAACTGAGAGAGGGGGAAGGGAACTGAGGGAGAGGAGAGGGAACTGAGGAGGGGAACTGAGAGAGGAGGGTGAGGGAGAGGAACTGAGAGAGAGGGAGGGGAGAGGAACTGAACTGAGGGAGAGAGAGAGGGAGAGGGAGAGGAGGGAGGGAGGGAGGAAACTGAGGGAGAGGAGAGGGAGAGGGAACTGAGGGAGAGGGAGAGGAGAGGAACTGAGGAGAGGGAGAGGAGAGTGGAAACTGAGGAGAGGGAGAGGAGAGGGAACTGAGGGAGAGGAGGGGAGAGGGAGAGGAACTGAGGGAGAGAGAGGAGGAATTGAGGGAGAGGAGAACTGAGGGAGAGGGAGAGGAGAGGGAACTGAGGGAACTGAGGGAGGGAACTGAGGGAGAGGGAGAGTGGAACTGAGGGAGAGAGAGAGGGAGAGTGGAACTGAGGGAGAGGGAGAGGGAGAGTGGAACTGAGGGAGAGGAGAGGGAGGAACTGAGGGAGAGGGAGAGGGGAGACTGAGGGAGAGAGAGAGGGGAGAGTGGAACTGAGGGAGAGTGGAACTGAGGGAGAGGGAGAGGGAGAGTGAGGGAGGGAGAGGGAGAGTGGAACTGAGGGAGAGGGAGAGGGAGAGTGGAACTGAGGGAGAGTGGAACTGAGGGAGAGGGAGAGGGGAACTGAGATCTGAGGGGCCTGGGAGATTGTGTGTGTGTGTACAAGATGTACAGCTAACTTTCAGGCCAGATTCTCAGAGCTATTTACTCGAAATAATTTGCATTAGCGTGCTTGTTTTGTTTAGACAGCAGAAACCCATCTGATAAAGTTACCAAACCAGAAACAAGCGACCCTGACCTTTAACCCCTTCAGGTGCACAAGGAACTGAGCGGCCCGGTCAAACGGTTTCTCCTTAAAACACACGCGAGAGAGCGACTCGAGCATCGCGAGGAAGGAAACGGACCGTTTGGAACCTCGGTGCATTTCAGACCCTGTTTCGTGCGCCTCGTTGCAAAATCAGGAAAGTTAGCATCGTTTTTGATTTGTGGGATCACGCGTGTACCTTAAAGGGTTCATGTAGGGCTTGTGGGTAATCTCAAGCTGCAGTAAATAGGGAATCCAGCCCGTTGTGTTTTATCTTGATGGCAAAAGAGAGGAGGATATATTTTTTGTTTTTTATTGAAGATTTCTGATCCCATGGTTACAAAGAACAAAAAAGAAGTTTGAGTCCTGGGTAGTGAAATCGATTCAGAGTCAGTCCCATTCAGCCCATCTTTGCTCGTTTGGTTGTAACTTATTGATCCCAGAATCTCATCAAGCAGCTTCTTGAAGGATCCCAGGGTGTCAGCTTCAACAACATTACTGGGGAGTTGGTTCCAGACCCTCACAATTCTCTGTGTAAAAAAAGCACCTCCTATTTTCTGAATGCCCCTTTATCTAATCTCCATTTGTGACCCCTGGTTTCTTTTTTCAGGTCGAAAAAGTCCCCTGGGTCGACATTGTCAATACCTTTTAAGGATTTTGAATGCTTGAATCAGATCGCCCGTAGTCTTCTTTGTTCAAGACTGAACAGATTCAATTCTTTGAGCCTGTCTGCATACGACATGCCTTTTAAACCCGGGATAATTCTGGTCGCTCTTCTTTGCACTCTTTCTAGAGCAGCAATATCCTTCTTGTAGCGAGATGAGAAGAGTTTTTGCAGTAAGATCTCGCTGCACAGAAGATACAGTGTGTGTGTGTGTGTTTTTAGTGGATACACAGAGTTTCCCCAGTTCCAGTACCAGCAGTTCTGCAGGGTCTGTGTACCATCCAGCTCTCTCTCCGCTCTGGGAGAGACAGCGACTCACATCAGTGTTGGAGGACCGCCAGTACTCTGACTAACACTCCCACGCTGCTGAGTCTCTGAGTCTCTCAATGGAGGCAGATCATTCAGCCTTGAGCCTGCTTCCCTCCCACTGAAACCCTCACAAAAGCAGGAGCTATAGCATAAAGGAGAACGCGACTCAACAGCTCTTAAAGGGCTAAGGACGCAAAGCTTTTAAAAGCCTCTCAGTCAGTGGGGGGAAGGAGCTGCTTGTTTAATGACAGGAAATAAGTCGTTGAAAGGGTGGGGGAGAAGCTTCACTCTTGAAGGGAAATAACCAAACACCAACTGAACGCATCACTTGGTTTCTTAACCCAGGTGCAAAGCCAGATACTGTGTTCTAGAATGAAAAGTTGAGCATGTGCTTCTTTCAAAACTGCACACGCCTATATAGGGCAGCAGTGTGGAGTAGTGGTTAGGGCTCTGGACTCTTGACCGGAGGGTCGTGGGTTCAATCCCAGGTGGGGGGACACTGCTGCTGTACCCTTGAGCAAGGTACTTTACCTAGATTGCTCCAGTTAAAAAACCCAACTGTATAAATGGGGAATTGTATGTAAAAATAATGTGATATCTTGTAACAACAGTAAGTCGCCCTGGATAAGGGCGTCTGCTAAGAAATAAATAATAATAATAATAATAATATATATAAGGAATGGAATACACAGCCTGGAAGGGTTATGTCATTCGTTTGCTGGCTGCAGCCACGGAAACAGACCCATTCAGATTTGCCTATGCTGTGTCTTATCACACCAGGTTTGTTATGCAAATGGCTTATGAGCTACATCACTGAAAAGGTAACATCGGCAGCCCAGAAAGGGCTTCATGCATCGCTGATAAAATCAAACCATTGTCTCCCACAACTCCTGCCTATTCACGCGACACGTCTGCAAAGTCACCGCTAAGGAAATACACACTAAAGGCCAGACCTGCAAACCAGGAGAGATTACACGAGGATATACGAGCGCCGTCAGAAAGGCAAGGTGAACGACACGCAGGTAAGGCAACCCTGCACATTTCTGTAACCTTAACTTGACATCACTGGAAATCTAGGTGGCTGGTTTCACTGCAGGGGTTGTTGTCAAGGCTGGTTTCACAGCCCCTGGTTAGCTTGAACTACCTAATGTTATCTCAGGTAAGGAAGTCTCCCCTATGGGGAGCACAGTGTTTGAGATCCTCTGCTTCACCTGCTAGGATATTTATAACTCTCTGTGTAACAAAACAAATTGCTTCCTACCTTCTGATCTAAAGTTACTTGGGTTAGCTTTACCTTGTAGACCGCTTGTCATTAAGTCCTGGAATCATAGGAGGCTGTGTGGTCCAGTGGTTAAAGAAAAGGGTTTGTAACCAGGAGGTCCCCGGTTCAAATCCCACCTCAGCCACTGACTCACTGTGTGACCCTGAGCAAGTCACTTCACCTCCTTGTGCTCCGTCTTTCGGGAGAGACGTAGTTGTGAGTGACTCTGCAGCTGATGCATAGTTCACACACCCTAGTCTCTGTAAGTCGCCTTGGATAAAGGCGTCTGCTAAATAAACAAAATAATAATAATAATAATAATAGAACCAAAGTCATCGCATTTATCTTGCTCTTAATTGTATTAATACTTGCACTGTGATCCTTGAAATGTATTTTTGTTGACGACTGTCAGTCGCCCTGGATAAGGGCGTCTGCTAAGAAATAAATAATAATAATAATGTGATGTGATGCTTATACACACTGCAGAATAGACACATACTGTACAATTAAAGTTGTCTGCAGGGAGTTTATTTCATGGGTTTTTAAAAAAAAAATAATTTACAGTCCGGCAATACTGTACATTGGACGCCTCTGAATTCAAAGGAGAGCCCCTCAGAGACATTAAACATGCGGCCCAGCCACGTGAAAATAAAGGCCGGTTTAAATTTCTGGTGTTTTGTTCGTTTTAAAATATTTTGAAACTAAACTGATGTTGTACCAGCATTTAAACTTAGGTATTTGATTTAGATTAAAATACTATTGAACCGTCTCGTCTCGGGAGCAGTGGCGGGAGATTAGCAAGACAGCTCGAATTTAATTTAGTAGATCTGTCAGTTTTATATTGTAAACTCATTCTAAAAAAATATTAATAAAATAACGTTGCTCTTTTATTAAAGGCCTACAATGTGTTTTAAAATCACTGAAGTAAACTGTAGTGTTTCGGTGTGGAATTCTGCAGTAAAATTGGGTGGTTGTTTTTATAAGGACATGTACGTATCGCAGTACAGAAATTTACCGTTTTTAACGAAAGTATTTTACAGTGGTATACAAAATAAATAAATAAATAAATAAATAAATAAATAAATAAATAAGAATCTGTCGGCGCTTCTTACACTGAGGGCCTGCTGCCTGGTGCATCATGGGAACAATTCGGTTGCCACAGAGATAAAAAATAAAGTCAAAAAATAAACTTACAAACCACAAGTGTCACTGGTCCGCCTTTTTTAAAAAATTATTTATTATTTATTTTTTAAAGCGGGGGGTTTTACAGTTTATCGCGTCCAGGGGGCCCCCCTCCCGTGTGGTGTTCTCTCTCTCTCTCTCTCTCTCTCTCTCCGTTTTGTTAAGAAATAACACAATGGTTGCTTTTGTTAAAATGGGTCATTTTGAATCAGAATTGACAATTGCAACCAGAGAGGGAGGGAGAGAGAGAAAGAGAGACTTGAGGCTGAATGGCGCTCTGCTCAATACTGGAGGAACAACACAAAGACATACGCGCTGTGTTTAATTAATGTTTGATATCAGATCACCGCTACATTATTTCTCTCCTCGATACTAGCAAAAAAAAAAAAAAAAAGGGGCGGAGCTGTTTCATTTCCTCTGTGAAAAATGAGAGAGGGGGGGGGGGTCCTGAATTGTATATGAGCGGAAAAGGCGTCATTGTAACCCAGCTTGCAAGCTCGCTAGCTCGGGGAGTCTGCAATACTAATGCACGGCGACCGGGAGCAATGCAATAATATACGAGGAAATGTAATGTAAAGACGAGGGCTACCCTTTGCAGGGTGCATTAAAGGCAATATTATTAGTATTGATATGTGCGTGCGCGGTTATTTATATTTCAAAGCGACCGTGCCGTTTGTAAAGGGAAGGCATACATACACACGACCCCAAAAATGCTGCAGTTTCGCGTCTCATCAGCCTACGGGGGAGTAATAATGGAGATCGGCTGTGAAATATGCAGAATTACTCAATGGTCAATGGATATCCATCCTTACACGAACAACACGGCGGTGAATATATGAGAGACCCGAACAGGCAATGGGTAAGCTGCTTTTAAATGCGTTTCTCATGATTATTATTATTATTATTATTATTATTATTATTATTATTCAACCACTCGTGCGTGTTGCGATATCGTGTCGCGATTCTGTAGCGGTTGTATCTAAAATAAACTGGTTGGCAAATTGATATTTGTGAAAATGAAGCCCAGCGGTAATTTCGGTGTAGGTTTTTCTGGGTTTTTTCCTGTGCTGTCAACGTGAAACGGCTAAAATAATTACGGTAGCGTTAAACTAAGCTACCTTGAGGAAATACACGTAGACGTATATTTATATTGTTACTGTATCGTTGTGTTTTGTATTTATCGATGATAAAATGCAGAGGGCGCCGGAGTTTACCTCAGCTGTAGAGTTCCGCAGCGCCTGTACTTATTATGAGACTGTATGCTTGCAATTCTGCAGACTGGAAGTAGTTTATATCACCCTGTTGTTTTTTCTTTTGGTCATAAAGCTCGGTCCTGGATCTTTCTTTCCTTTTTGTCTGAGGTGTGAGAGGCTCGGAAGCTGTGTTGTTGTTTTTCCCCCCCCCTCAGATATTTCTGTATATGCTGCTGTTTCGGAGAGATTTCTCAGGGAAACCCGTCATTTACATGAAAACAAATACATGCTATAAACACGACCCAGCCTTTAATAACCCTACAGCACCTCATTTAAAAGCTAGAATGACAAATGGACCTTTTTTTAAAAAAAAAAAACGTATTATTTTCACATTTAATTCTACAGCATCGCTCGATATGTGTTATTTTTAGTGTGACGCGTGTTATGCTGTATAACGCAGACCTGCATTCATACACAGAAACACACAGCGCACAGACTGAATATATGAAGAATTATGACCACTTTCTTTTATGCTCTATATAATCCATGTAGTTTACTATATCCTATATCTTAATCTGCGTCTAATCCAATTCCATACAATAAACCAAACACAATGTTACAGTGTGTAATACAAGTCCAGAGAGGTCATGTTAAGGTTATACAATGCCACAGTTCTGCCCCACCTAGAATACTGTGTGCAGTTTTGAGCTGTTCACTCTATAAAATATATTATTACACAGGAGAAGGGCAACTAGGCTGATCCCAGGACTGAGTTACAAAACCTACGAGGACAGGTTAAAATCTCTTCAGCCTCGAAAAAAGAAGGGAGAGAGGGGACTTGAAAATCAGACATGGAATAAAGTGAACTGAGACTTCAAATTTAAGAGAGGAGAACAAGGGGCATCGATGGAAGCTGAGTAAAAGGAAGTTTCGAGCAGAAGTTTGGAAAAACTTTGACGCAGAGGGTTATAAATGCATGGAATAGCTTACCAGGTTCAGTGGAGGAGCTAAAACGCTGTTTCAGTTCGCCCAGTCGACACCCCTATTGCTTCTCCTGTGTGTGCGTTTTGTGATTTTACACTCTTTAGTGTTTCAGCCTTCCTGTCTGCATTCTAGGCCTAGCAGGTTTTTGAAGAGTGTTTTGAAGCGCCCTCGTTCATCTCTGGTCATAACTGCCAATACATTTTTATAAAGAACATAAGAAAGTTTCCAAACGAGAGGAGGCCCCATTCAGCCCATCTTGCTTGTTTGGTTGTTAGTAGCTTATTGATCCCAGAATCTCATCAAGCAGCTTCTTGAAGGATCCCAGGGTGTCAGCTTCAACAACATTACTGGGGAGTTGGTTCCAGACCCTCACAATTCTCTGTGTAAAAAAAAAGTGCCTCCTATTTTCTGTTCTGAATGCCCCTTTATCTAATCTCCATTTGTGACCCCTGGTTTCTTTTTTCAGGTCAAAGAAGTCCCCTGGGTCGACATTGTCTTTACCTTTTAGGATTTTGAATGTTTGAATCGGATCACCGCGTAGTCTTCTTTGTTCAAGACTGAACAGATTCAATTCTTTTAGCCTGTCTGCATACGACATGCCTTTTAAACCCGGGATAATTCTGGTCGCTCTTTTTTGCACTCTTTCTAGAGCAGCAATATCCTTTTTGTAACGAGGTGACCAGAACTGAACACAATATTCTAGGTGAGGTCTTACTAATGCATTGTAAAGTTTTAACATTACTTCCCTTGATTTAAATTCAACACTTCTCACAATATATCCGAGCATCTTGTTGGCCTTTTTTATAGCTTCCCCACATTGTCTAGATGAAGACATTTCTGAGTCAACATAAACTCCTCTGTCTTTTTCATAGTTCCCTTCTTCAATTTCAGTATCTCCCATATGATATTTATAATGGATCAGGAAACCGTCAACGTTTCCTGATCCAGAGGCATTGTGGGATATTTGTGCCTGTGGTTTTGAAAACAGGTGTTCATTTGTCATGCTGTTGTCACAGATCTGGTGTTTTGAAAAAGCATGTAGGGAAGTATCATTATCACAATATCTGGTTTCGGATGAAGGCCAGTTGTGTTCAACCCAGCCCTGGTTCCCTTTCCTTGGGTACAGCCGACGCACTTGACAGTCAGGGTTTTTACCAGCGCTCCAGATAAGGGTTAGACTCATCGAGTCGTTTACTGTCCCATTTAGACACTGTGAGGCGAACGCAACTCCACCTTGAAGTCATGAGTGCTGATCTGATTCAAGCATTCAAAATCCTAAAAGATATTGACAATGTCGAACCAGGGGACTTTTTTGACCTGAAAAAAGAAACCAGGGGTCACAAATGGAGATTAGATAAAGGGGCATTCAGAACAGAAAATAGGAGGCACTTTTTTTACACAGAGAATTGTGAGGGTCTGGAACCAACTCCCCAGTAATGTTGTTGAAGCTGACACCCTGGGATCCTTCAAGAAGCTGCTTGATGAGATTCTGGGATCAATAAACTACTAACAACCAAACGAGCAAGATGGGCTGAATGGGGCCTCCTCTCGTTTGTAACCTTTCTCATGTTCTTATATAATCCTGACTTCAATGCTGTCTTGTGGGGTATGCGTCACCCTTGTGTTTGAATTTTAATGCTTCGTTTGGATTGCTGTACAAAAACTTGCTCTAACCATCAAAACCAAAAAAAACAATTATTCTTATCTGCTTCATTGAATGCAAACAATAACACGGAAACATCTTTTAATTCCAAAAGAAATTTCTCAGTTTGTTTGCCTGGCCTAGAAAATCTGTTGCTAGGTTACAGCATTGGTCATTTCAGGTGCTTCCCTATGCTTTACCACACCCTCTGTGCTTTACAATGCTTCCCTATGCTTTACCAGACCTCTCTGTGCTTTACCTCCCTGTGCCTTCTGTGCTTTTACAATGCTTCCTATGCTTTACCACACCTCTCTTTGCTTACAATGCTTCCCTATGCTTTACCACACCTCTCTGTGCTTTACAATGCTTCCCTATGCTTTACCAGACCTCTCTGTGCTTTTACAATGCTTCCCTATGCTTTACCAGACCTCTCTGTGCTTTTACAATGCTTCCCTATGCTTTACCAGACCTCTCTGTGCTTTACAATGCTTCTCTATGCTTTACCAGACCTCTCTGTGCTTTACAATGCTTCCTATGCTTTACCAGACCTCTCTGTGCTTTTTCAATGCTTCCCTATGCTTTACCACACCTCTGTGCTTTACAATGCTTCCCTATGCTTTACCAGACCTCTCTGTGCTTTACAATGCTTCCCTATGCTTTACCAGACCTCTCTGTGCTTTACAATGCTTCCCTATGCTTTACCACACCTCTCTGTGCTTTACAATGCTTCCCTATGCTTTACCACACCTCTCTGTTTACAATTTTCAATGCTTTACCAGACCTCTCTGTGCTTTATAATGCTTCCATGCCTCTCTGTGCTTTTCAATGCTTCCCTATGCTTTACCAGACCTCTCTGTGCTTTACAATGCTTCCTATGCTTTACCACACCTCTCTGTGTGCTTTACAATGCTTCCCTATGCTTTACCACCTTCCTCTTTTTACCACACCTCTCTGTGCTTTACAATGCTTCCCTATGCTTTACCACACCTCTCTGTGCTTTACAATGCTTCCCTATGCTTTACCACACCTCTGTGCTTTACAATGCTTCCCTATGCTTTACCACACCTCTCTGTGCTTTACAATGCTTCCCTATGCTTTACCACACCTCTCTGTGCTTTACAATGCTTCCCTATGCTTTACCACATTCGAAACTCTCTGCTTGTAATAGTTTGTTCGGTCGGACTTAGATTTAAGGAATATTTTCTTAACCTCATTGAAAAAGAGAAGTTTTGTTTCATAGTTTTGCTGTTTCTGCGAGATTCGGCTTCACAGTGTATCACAGCAGCATAGGCTACAGCCAAAACATGAACCCCTTTTTTTTCGTGGCAGAACGCGGACGTTGGAATCAGAGAATTTTACAAAACTTAGGTACTTTTGCAGTGTTCCGTCTCTATCTAACCAAGCGCACCTTTTAAACATAATGTGTGTACTGTAAGACTTAAATCATATTGAAGAGAAATAACACCAACAAACAGCAGACAGAATAGTTGAAGAAATAAATTATTTAGAGATTTTTTAATCTTTTCGCTGTATAAAAATGTTACTGGGTTGCATAATTGTTGAAAAAATAAATGGTTCTGTTTTTGGACAGTTTTTTTCAATTGTTATTTTGCTATAAAACAAAACTTACATACAATAGAAACATCTTGCATGTGTTTGAATTCGTGGCTGTCGATGCAAAAAGGATATCGCTGCTCTAGAAAGAGTGCAAAGAAGAGCGACCAGAATTATCCCGGGTTCAAAAGGCATGTCGTATGCAGACAGGCTAAAAGAATTGAATCTATTCAGTCTTGAACAAAGAAGACTACGTGGCGATCTGATTCAAGCATTCAAAATCCTAAAAGGTATAGACAATGTCGACCCAGGGGACTTTTTCAACCTGAAAAAAGAAACCAGGGGTCACAAATTAGATAAAGGGGCATTCAGAACAGAAAATAGGAGGCACTTTTTTTACACAGAGAATTGTGAGGGTCTGGAACCAACTCCCCAGTAATGTTGTTGAAGCTGACACCCTGGGATCCTTCAAGAAGCTGCTTGATGAGATTCTGGGATCAATAAGCTACTAACAACCAAACGAGCAAAGATGGGCCGAATGGGGCCTCCTCTCGTTTGTAAAATTTCTTATGTTCTTAAGTGCTGTAGAGGCATTAAACAGCAGATTATCTGCACAAATTTCATTGAAAAACAACCCCAGTGCTGTGTTTTCCGCCATCTTGAAAGTTCTCTCTTCGTAACACACTGTTCAATAAAAGCTGACTTACACAGTTCCACGACAGAACAATCCTTGCCTTTTGAACACAGCCCTGTCTCCGAAGTCCCTGGACTTTTGTAAAGTGAAGCCACTTAACAGAACCTCCCACCTTATTGTTTAATGATTTCAAAACCTGGGATTTCGCCCAGGGCTACAGTGCAAAACTGCCTTATCGTAGCATCTTTTCTGCTGCGTTAAACTTGTAGAAGAGACTCCAAACACAGTATGGCACACAGCTCTGGATAAAAGTTTAGTATTGATACCTGAGTCTGGGCTCTCCAGGGGTTTAAGAATGCTGCAAGTCTGGTTTTACTGTTGTAGCCTTTATCCTACCTGACAATAAACAGAAAATGAGATAACAAAAAATAGATGACGTGGAGTTTCTTGGCACTGTGTTTGTGAAGCACAGTCGGCTGTGCCCCTGTTTGCTTTGGAAGCTCGTTGCTTTGAGTTGCAGAGCTGGGAATCGACGCGGACGGTTGAGGACATGGCTTGTTTGACTTTCCGGTGGAGGTGAGCTTTGATTTCTCTTAGGGGGTGAGGGAGCAGTTCAGTCTCTGTGCCTCAAGCCTGTCGTAAGAACTTAAGAAAGTTTCCAAATGCGAGGAGGCCCCATTCGCCCATCTTGCTTGTTTGGTTGTTAGTAGCTTATTGATCCCAGAATCTCAAAAAAGCTTCTTGAAGGATCCCAGGGTGTCAGCTTCAACAACATTACTGGGGAGTTGGTTCCAGACCCTCACGATTCTCTGTGTAAAAAAAGTGCCTCCTATTTTCTGTTCTGAATGCCCCTTTATCTAATTTGTGACCCCTGGTTTCTTTTTTTCAGGTCGAAAAAGTCCCCTGGCCGACATTGTCTATACCTTTTAGGATTTTGAATGTTTGAATCAGATCACCACAGTAGTCTTCTTTGTTCAAGACTGAATAGATTCAATTCTTTGAGCCTGTCTGCATACGACATGCCTTTTAAACCCGGGATAATTCTGGTCACTCTTCTTTGCACTCTTTCTAGAGCAGCAATGCTGTACGAGGGTGGCTGTTAAAGGGGATGTCTTCTGGTGTTGTGATGTGTGTTAAAGGGGATGTTTCATGCAGGGATAGTAAACTAGAAAAGAGAACGCGAGAGAAAGCGATTCTCTCTCTGTGAGCCGCGTGATTTTATATAGGAGCGCCAAAAGCGATGGTTTTCAACGAAGACGGCGGTCACGCGCAGCCGCAGAGCGGCACGCAAGAGATCAAATATTTTCAACTTTTGCCACGTCGTGACGTAACCTACCAACAGCCAATCAGGAAAGAGTAGGAGGTTCCTTCGCTTTAATTTCAGATTTGCTGGCGTTGTACAATACAGCAAGTAGTTATCAATATATTAATAAAGATGCAGAATGGTGGGCTGTGGGTGTACAGATTCGATTACCGAGTGAATATGAACTATACTTAATTATGTAAATGAGGTCATATATATATATTTTTTTGTGCTAAACTGCACATTGAAAATAATTCTGCACCTGCTACTATAACAAGCATTTTTTTGATAAATTAACTGCATACAGAGTTTTAAAAGATAAAGCAAAACGTTTTATTTGGTGTACATATATTATATTTTAACAGTTTTTAACAAAATTAATACAAAACGAGAGGGGGGGTGGGGTTACAATTAGGTTTTATAAAAAATATTTTAATGTTTAAAAAAAAATATTTGTCTTCAGTTCTGTCAAAAGAGTTTTTTTTCCGCTGGTATTTTGTTTGTTGCCTGGCAACCAAAATCCACAGTACCTGCAGCCTGGGAGAAACGACCGTTTTGATTTACCCTGCTCTGGGCACGCCCCTTCAGTGTTTATGGATGTCCAGTTGCCCCTCCTCAACTCTCTCTCTCTCTCTCTCTCTCTCTCCCAGTCCCTCCAGCTCTCTCTCCCAGGGATCCTCCCACCCCTCTCTCTCCCCCTCTCTCTCACCTCCTCTCCCCTTCTCTTCCCAAAGAAAGGGGGTCTCTCCCCCCTCTCTCTCCCCTCTTTCTCTCTCCCAGCTCCCCAACTGTCTTGGCAGGAAATCTCTCTGGAGCCCTCTCTCCCCTCCTCTCCCCTTCCCCCTTCACAATTCTCTCCCCTCTCCTCCCATGAAGAAGGGGGCAGGTCCCCATCTCTTTTTTCTCTCCCGGACCCTCCTCTCTCTCCCCTAAGGGGAGGTCTCTCACCTCCTCTGAGTTTACTCTCTCTGCTCTCTCTCCTCCCTCTATATAAACTCAACCCCACTCTCTCTCTCTCTCTAAGGCTCTCTCCCATCCTCTTTTGGCCCTCGTGCCCTTTGTTTTGTGTCCTCTCAGCCACCCTCAGCTCTCTCCCATCCACTGTTTTGTTTGAGTCCTTCCTGGTCCCTCAACCACCACTGTCCAGACTGTCTCCCCTCCTGTCTCTTTATCCTCCCTGACAATCCCCTCCCCTCTCTCTTTCTTGGCCTGTGTTTGTGAAGCTCTCGGCCCCCTGTTTCTCTCTTTGCTCTCCCCTCTCTCTTGAGGACATGGCTCTCCCCTCTCTCTTAGGGGTCTCTGTGCCTCAAGCCTGTCCTTTCTCTCCCCATTCCCCATCTTGCTCTCTTGTTAGTAGCCCTGATCCCCCAAGCAGCTCCTCTCTCCAGCTTCAACAACATTACTGGGGAGTTGGTTCCCCCTCCTCTCTCTCCCTCCTCTTTTCTGTTCTGAATGCCCCTTTATCTAATTTGTGACCCTGTTTCTCTTTTTCAAGTCCCCCCCTCAATCCACTGTCTATACAGGATTTTGAATGCTTGAATCAAGCTCTTCTTTGTTCAAGACTGAACAGATTCAATTCTTTGAGCCTGTCTGCATCCTTTTAAACCGGGATAATTCTGGCGCTCTTCTTTGCATCTTTCAGAAATACAATGCTGTCCTGTTAAAAGGGATGTCTTCTGGTGTTGTGATGTGTGTTAAAGGGGATGTTTCCTCTTCCTTTAGTAAACTAGAAATAAACGCGACCTCCCTCCCTCTTTTTCATATTTTTTTCAGCCCTAGGATCCACCCCCCTCCTCTTTCCCATTCCTCCCTCCTCCTCCTCCCTCCTCCTCATCCAATCAGGACCCCTGGAGGTTTCGTTTATTTCAGGGGCGTGTCCACAGCAAGTCCCTCAATATGTTAATAGGCAGACATACTGGGCTGCTAGATTTGCAGTTATGAATATACAGCAGTCAGTGTGATTGGATGGATGTCCAGCCTGCACATTGTCTTCTCTCTACTATCTCTCTTTTTGATAAATTAACTGCATACAGAGTTTTAAAAGATAAAGCAAAAACGTTTTATTTGGCTATATTATATTTTAACAGTTTTTAACAAAATTAATACAAAAAAACTCTCTGGGGTTACCTTTTGCTCTCTCTGTCTCCTCTTTTTGTCTTCAGTTCTGTCTTTCCCCTGGTCTCCCCCCTCTCTCTCTCCCCTCTCTGTCCTCCTGGGGTCTCTCTCCCTGGCTCCCCCCCTCTCTGTGTCCCAGTCTCTCTCCCCACCCCTCTCTTCCCCCCACTCTCTCTCTCTCCCCCCTCTCCCCTCTCTAATCTCTCTCTCCCCTCTCTCCCCTCCTCTCTCCCCTCTCCCTCCCTGCTCTCTCCCTCTCTCTCTCCCCGTCCTCTAATCTCTCTCCTGAGGGGGTCCTCTGTCTCTCCCCTCCTCTCTCCTCCCCCTCTCTCCCCCTCTCTCTCTCCCCTCTTCTCTCTCTCTCTCCCCTCTCTCCCCTCTCTCTCTCTCCCTGTAATCTCTCTGCTCTCTCTCCCCCCTCTCTCCCCTCTCCTCTCTCATTAAAGGGGTCCCCTCTCTAATCTCTCTCCCCTCCTCCTCTTCCCCCTCTCTGGCTCCCTCTCTCCCCCTCTCTCTCCCCTCCCCTCTCTCTTCCCTGTCCCCCCTCTCTCAAATCCTCCCCCTGTGTTTGAGGGGGTGGGGCCTCTCCCCCTCTCTCTCCCCTCTCTAATGGCTGTAATCTCTCTCTCTCTCTCCCCTCTCCCCCTCTCATGGCTGTAATCTCTCCTCCTCTCCCCCTCTCTCTCTCTAACCCTGTCCTCTCTCTCCCTCCTCTCTCCCACCCCTATCCCCTCTCTCTCCCCTCTCTCTCTCCCCACCTCTCCCCCTCTCCCCTCTCTCTCTCCCTCTCTCCAATCCAATTCAATTCAATAAAGCTTTATTGGCATGACGAGAGTGCTCAGGTATTGCCAAAGCTTTTATAATACAAAACAGAAATAATAAAACAGAAATACAATTACAGAACATAACAAACACAAAAAACCATTGTCCCTTCCCTTTGAACAATATAACTACCTCCCTCCCTCTTCTTTCCATTCCACCCTCCCTCCCTCCCTCCCTCCTCCTCATCACCAGTACCCCCTGGTCGTGTATGCAGGGTGTCACACACTGTCCCTCAGGTTGTGGCAGGCAGACACATACTGTGCTGCTAGATTTGCAGTTCGCTCCAGCAGTCAGTGTGATTGGATGGATGTCCAGTCTCTCTCCCTCCCTCTCTCTCTCTCTCTCTCTGATCTGTGTGATTATACAGCAGTCGGTGTGATTGGATGGATGTCTGATGGCTGTAATCTCTGTGTCCTGAGGGGGTGGGGTCAGTCTAATGGCTGTAATGTGTCTTGAGGGGTGGGATCAGTCTAATGGCTGTAATCTCTGTGTCCTGAGGGGTGGGATCAGTCTAATGGCTGTAATCTCTGTGTCCTGAGGGGGTGGGGTCAGTCTAATGGCTGTAATCTCTGTGTCCTGAGGGGGTGGGATCAGTCTAATGGCTGTAATCTCTGTGTCCTGAGGGGGTGGGATCAGTCTAATGGCTGTAATCTCTGTGTCCTGAGGGGGTGGGATCAGGGATCCTAATGGCTGTAATCTCTGTGTCCTGAGGGGGTGGGATCAGTCTAATGGCTGTAATCTCTGTGTCCTGAGGGGTGGGATCAGTCTAATGGCTGTAATCTCTGTGTCCTGAGGGGTGGGATCAGTCTAATGGCTGTAATCTCTGTGTCGTGAGGGGGGGGGTCAGTCTAATGGCTGTAATCTCTGTGTCCTGAGGGGGGGGGATCAGTCTAATGGCTGTAATCTCTGTGTCCTGAGGGGTGGGATCAGTCTAATGGCTGTAATCTCTGTGTCCTGAGGGGGGTGGGATCAGTCTAATGGCTGTAATCTCTGTGTCTGGAGGGGTGGGATCAGTCTAATGGCTGTAATCTCTGTGTCCTGAGGGGTGGGGGTGGGATCTCAATGGCTGTAATCTCTGTGTCCTGAGGGGTGGGATCAGTCTAATGGCTGTAATCTCTGTGTCCTTGAGGGGTGGGACAGTCTAATGGCTGTAATCTCTGTGTCCTGGGGGTGGGGCAGTCTAATGGCTGTAATCTCTGTGTCCTGAGGGGTGGGGTCAGTCTAATGGCTGTAATCTCTGTGTCCTGAGGGGGTGGGATCAGTCTAATGGCTGTAATCTCTGTGTCTGAGGGGGTGGGATCAGTCTGGCTGTAATCTCTGTGCTTGAGGGGTGGGGTCAGTCTAATGCTGTAATCTCTGTGTCCTGAGGGGTGGGATCAGTCTAATGGCTGTAATCTCTGTGCTTGAGGGGGTGGGATCAGTCTAATGGCTGTAATCTCTGTGTCCTGAGGGGTGGGATCAGTCTAATGGCTGTAATCTCTGTGGGGTGGGATCAGTCTAATGGCTGTAATCTCTGTGTCCTGAGGGGGTGGGATCAGTCTAATGGCTGTAATCTCTGCTGTAATCTCTGTGTCCTGAGGGGTGGGGTCAGTCTAATGGCTGTAATCTCTGTGTCCTGAGGGGTGGGATCAGTCTAATGGCTGTAATCTCTGTGTCCTGAGGGGGTGGGATCAGTCTAATGGCTGTAATCTCTGTGTCCTGAGGGGTGGGATCAGTCTAATGGCTGTAATCTCTGTGTCCTGAGGGGTGGGATCAGGGCTGTAATCTCTGTGCTGAGGGGTGGGATCAGTCTAATGGCTGTAATCTCTGTGTCCTGAGGGGGGACTGGGATCAGTCTAATGGCTGTAATCTCTGTGTCCTGAGGGGTGGGATCAGTCTAATGGCTGTAATCTCTGTGTCCTGAGGGGGATGGTAATCTCTGTGTCCTGAGGGGTGGGGTCAGTCTAATGGCTGTAATCTCTGTGTCCTGAGGGGTGGGATCAGTCTAATGGCTGTAATCTCTGTGTCCTGAGGGGTGGGAAGTCTAATGGCTGTAATCTCTGTGTCCTGAGGGGTGGGATCTAATGGCTGTAATCTCTGTGTCCTGAGGGGTGGGAATCTAATGGCTGTAATCTCTGTGTCCTGAGGGGGTGGGATCAGTCTAATGGCTGTAATCTCTGTGTCCTGAATCTAATGGCTGTAATCTCTGTGTCCTGAGGGGTGGGGGTCAGTCTAATGGCTGTAATCTCTGTGTCCTGAGGGGGTGGGGTCAGTCTAATGGCTGTAATCTCTGTGTCTTGAGGGGGGGGGGTCAGTCTAATGGCTGATCTCTCTGTGTCCTGAGGGGGTGGGGTCAGTCTAATGGCTGTAATCTCTGTGTCCTGAGGGGTGGGGTCAGTCTAATGGCTGTAATCTCTGTGTCCTGAGGGGGTGGGGTCAGTCTAATGGCTGTAATCTCTGTGTCCTGAGGGGTGGGGTCAGTCTAATGGCTGTAATCTCTGTGTCCTGAGGGGGTGGGATCAGTCTAATGGCTGTAATCTCTGTGTCCTGAGGGGGTGGGATCAGTCTAATGGCTGTAATCTCTGTGTCCTGAGGGGTGGGATCAGTCTAATGGCTGTAATCTCTGTGTCCTGAGGGGGGGGGATCAGTCTAATGGCTGTAATCTAATGGCTGTGTCCTGAGGGGTGGGATCAGTCTAATGGCTGTAATCTCTGTGTCCTGAGGGGTGGGGTCAGTCTAATGGCTGTAATCTCTGTGTCCTGAGGGGTGGGATCAGTCTAATGGCTGTAATCTCTGTGTCCTGAGGGGTGGGGTCAGTCTAATGGCTGTAATCTCTGTGTCCTGAGGGGTGGGATCAGTCTAATGGCTGTAATCTCTGTGTCCTGAGGGGGGGGATCAGTCTAATGGCTGTAATCTCTGTGTCCTGAGGGGTGGGATCAGTCTAATGGCTGTAATCTCTGTGTCCTGAGGGGTGGGATCAGTCTAATGGCTGTAATCTCTGTGTCCTGAGGGGTGGGATCAGTCTAATGGCTGTAATCTCTGTGTCCTGAGGGGTGGGATCAATGGCTGTAATGGCTGTAAGTCTCTGTGTCCTGAGGGGTGGGATCAGTCTAATGGCTGTAATCTCTGTGTCCTGAGGGGGTGGGATCAGTCTAATGGCTGTAATCTCTGTGTCCTGAGGGGGGGGGGTCAGTCTAATGGCTGTAATCTCTGTGTCCTGAGGGGGTGGGATCAGTCTAATGGCTGTAATCTCTGTGTCCTGAGGGGTGGGGTCAGTCTAATGGCTGTAATCTCTGTGTCCTGAGGGGTGGGGTCAGTCTAATGGCTGTAATCTCTGTGTCTGAGGGGGGAATCTCTGTGTCTGGGATCAGTCTAATGGCTGTAATCTCTGTGTCTTGAGGGGGGGGATCAGTCTAATGGCTGTAATCTCTGTGTCCTGAGGGGTGGGTCTAATGGGGAGGGGGTGGGATCAGTCTAATGGCTGTAATCTCTGTGTCCTGAGGGGGTGGGATCAGTCTGATGGCTGTAATCTCTGTGCTTGAGGGGGTGGGATCAGTCTAATGGCTGTAATCTCTGTGTCCTGAGGGGGTGGGATCAGTCTAATGGCTGTAATCTCTGTGTCCTGAGGGGTGGGATCAGTCTAATGGCTGTAATCTCTGTGTCCTGAGGGGGGGGGTCTCAGTCTAATGGCTGTAATCTCTGTGTCCTGAGGGGTGGGATCAGTCTAATGGCTGTAATCTCTGTGCTGGGGTCAGTCTAATGGCTGTCTCTGTGTCTTGAGGGGTGGGGTCAGTCTAATGGCTGTAATCTCTGTGTCCTGAGGGGTGGGATCAGTCTAATGGCTGTAATCTGTAATCTCTTGTGTCTTGAGGGGGTGGGATCAGTCTAATGGCTGTAATCTCTGTGCTTGAGGGGTGGGATCAGTCTAATGGCTGTAATCTCTGTGCTTGAGGGGGTGGGATCAGTCTAATGGCTGTAATCTCTGTGTCCTGAGGGGTGGGATCAGTCTAATGGCTGTAATCTCTGTGTCCTGAGGGGTGGGATCAGTCTAATGGCTGTAATCTCTGTGTCCTGAGGGGTGGGATCAGTCTAATGGCTGTAATCTCTGTGTCCTGAGGGGTGGGATCAGTCCAATGGCTGTAATCTCTGTGTCCTGAGGGGTGGGATCAGTCTAATGGCTGTAATCTCTGTGTCCTGAGGGGGTGGGATCAGTCTAATGGCTGTAATCTCTGTGTCCTGAGGGGGATCAGTGGGATCAGTCTAATGGCTGTAATCTCTGTGTCCTGAGGGGTGGGGTCAGTCTAATGGCTGTAATCTCTGTGTCCTGAGGGGGGGGATCAGTCTAATGGCTGTAATCTCTGTGTCCTGAGGGGTGGGATCAGTCTAATGGCTGTAATCTCTGTGTCCTGAGGGGTGGGGGTCTAATGGCTGTAATCTCTGTGTCCTGAGGGGTGGGGTAATCTCTGTGTCCCTGAGGGGTGGGATCAGTCTAATGGCTGTTAATCTCTGTGTCCTGAGGGGTGGGATCAGTCTAATGGCTGTAATCTCTGTGTCCTGAGGGGTGGGGTCAGTCTAATGGCTTTAATCTCTGTGTCCTGAGGGGTGGGATCAGTCTAATGGCTGTAATCTCTGTGTCCTGAGGGGTGGGACTGGGTCTAATGGCTGTAATCTCTGTGTCCTGAGGGGTGGGATCAGTCTAATGGCTGTAATCTCTGTGTCCTGAGGGGTGGGGTCAGTCTAATGGCTGTAATCTCTGTGTCCTGAGGGGGGATCAGTCTAATGGCTGTAATCTCTGTGTTTGAGGGGTGGGATCAGTCTAATGGCTGTAATCTCTGTGTCCTGAGGGGGGGTGGGGGTCAGTCTAATGGCTGTAATCTCTGTGTCCTGAGGGGGTGGGATCAGTCTAATGGCTGTAATCTCTGTGTCTGAGGGGGGGGGGTCAGTCTAATGGCTGTAATCTCTGTGTCCTGAGGGGGTGGGGTCAGTCTAATGGCTGTAATCTCTGTGTCCTGAGGGGTGGGGTCAGGTGTCCTGAGGGGTGGGATCAGTCTAATGGCTGTAATCTCTGTGCTTGAGGGGGTGGGATCAGTCTAATGGCTGTAATCTCTGTGTCTGAGGGGTGGGATCAGTCTAATGGCTGTAATCTCTGTGAGGGGTGGATCAGTCTAAGGGGTGTGGGGGCTGAGTCAGGGGCTGTAATCTCTGTGTCTTGAGGGGTGGGGTCAGTCTAATGGCTGTAATCTCTGTGTCCTGAGGGAGTGGGATCAGTCTAATGGCTGTAATCTCTGTGTCCTGAGGGGGGGGATCAGTCTAATGGCTGTAATCTCTGTGTCCTGAGGGGGTGGGATCAGTCTAATGGCTGTAATCTGTGTCCTGAGGGGTGGGATCAGTCCTGTCTAATGGCTGTAATCTCTGTGTCCCGGGGGGGATCAGTCTAATGGCTGTAATCTCTGTGCTTGAGGGGTGGGATCAGTCTAATGGCTGTAATCTCTGTGTCCTGAGGGGGTGGGATCAGTCTAATGGCTGTAATCTGTGTCCTGAGGGGTGGGATCAGTCTAATGGCTGTAATCTCTGTGTCCTGAGGGGTGGGGGGTGGGGTCAGTCTAATGGCTGTAATCTCTGTGTCCTGAGGGGGTGGGGTCAGTCTAATGGCTGTAATCTCTGTGCTTGAGGGGGGGGGAGTCTAATGGCTGTAATCTCTGTGTCCTGAGGGGTGGGATCAGTCTAATGGCTGTAATCTCTGTGTCCTGAGGGGGTGGGATCAGTCTAATGGCTGTAATCTCTGTGCTTGAGGGGGTGGGATCAGTCTAATGGCTGTAATCTCTGTGTCCTGAGGGGGTGGGATCAGTCTAATGGCTGTAATCTCTGTGTTTGAGGGGGTGGGGTCAGTCTAATGGCTGTAATCTCTGTGTCTTGAGGGGTGGGATCAGTCTAATGGCTGTAATCTCTGTGTCCTGAGGGGGGTGGGGATCAGTCTAATGGCTGTAATCTCTGTGTCCTGAGGGGGGGGGGTCAGTCTAATGGCTGTAATCTCTGTGTTTGAGGGGGTGGGATCAGTCTAATGGCTGTAATCTCTGTGTCCTGAGGGGGTGGGATCAGGGCTGTAATCAGGGGTGGGATCAGTCTAATGGCTGTAATCTCTGTGCTTGAGGGGGTGGGATCAGTCTAATGGCTGTAATCTCTGTGCTTGAGGGGTGGGATCAGTCTAATGGCTGTAATCTCTGTGTCCTGAGGGGGTGGGGTCAGTCTAATGGCTGTAATCTCTGTGTCCTGAGGGGGTGGGGTCAGTCTAATGGCTGTAATCTCTGTGTCCTGAGGGGTGGGATCAGTCTAATGGCTGTAATCTCTGTGTCCTGAGGGGGTGGGGTCAGTCTAATGGCTGTAATCTCTGTGTCCTGAGGGGTGGGATCAGTCTAATGGCTGTAATCTCTGTGTCCTGAGGGGGTGGGGTCAGTCTAATGGCTGTAATCTCTGTGTCCTGAGGGGGTGGGATCAGTCTAATGGCTGTAATCTCTGTGTCTTGAGGGGTGGGATCAGTCTAATGGCTGTAATCTCTGTGTCCTGAGGGGTGGGGTCAGTCTAATGGCTGTAATCTCTGTGTCCTGAGGGGTGGGGTCAGTCTAATGGCTGTAATCTCTGTGTCCTGGGGGGGGTGGGGTCAGTCTAATGGCTGTAATCTCTGTGTCCTGAGGGGTGGGGGTCTAATGGCTGTAATCTCTGTGTCTGAGGGGTGGGATCAGTCTAATGGCTGTAATCTCTGTGTCCTGAGGGGTGGGATCAGTCTAATGGCTGTAATCTCTGTGTCCTGAGGGGTGGGGGTCAGTCTAATGGCTGTAATCTCTGTGTCCTGAGGGGTGGGATCTCTAATGGCTGTAATCTCTGTGTTTGAGGGGTGGGATCAGTCTAATGGCTGTAATCTCTGTGTCTGTGTCCTGAGGGGTGTCCTGAGGGGTGGGATCAGTCTAATGGCTGTAATCTCTGTGTCCTGAGGGGTGGGATCAGTCTAATGGCTGTAATCTCTGTGTCCTGAGGGGGGGGGTCAGTCTAATGGCTGTAATCTCTGTGTCCTGAGGGGTGGGGTCAGTCTAATGGCTGTAATCTCTGTGTCCTGAGGGGTGGGATCAGTCTAATGGCTGTAATCTCTGTGTCCTGAGGGGTGGGGTCAGTCTAATGGCTGTAATCTCTGTGTCCTGAGGGGTGGGGATCAGTCTAATGGCTGTAATCTGTGTGTCCTGAGGGGTGGGGTCAGTCTAATGGCTGTAATCTCTGTGTCCTGAGGGGGTGGGGTCAGTCTAATGGCTGTAATCTCTGTGTCTTGAGGGGTGGGGTCAGTCTAATGGCTGTAATCTCTGTGTCTTGAGGGGGTGGGATCAGTCTAATGGCTGTAATCTCTGTGTCCTGAGGGGGTGGGGTCAGTCTAATGGCTGTAATCTGTGGTTGAGGGGGTGGGATTAATGGCTGTAATCTCTGTGGTTGAGAATCATTTCAAATTGTAAAGCAAATTGCACCACCTGGTGGTTGTTCAGAGGGTTTTTCATGAATGCAGTTGAGGCAGGATTTTAAAAGCGTTTCCGCGGCAACGGAGCAGTGCAGTACTGTGGCAGTCTACCACAGAACTGCGGTAAAATACTTCGGTTCTTCACCCTTTGCTGAATAGAAAGCACGACCATATACAGGCATGAACAGAAAGAAGCCCTTTGTGATTTCAAATCAGAGATGAAAACCCAGTTCATCCACAGAAAGGCTTCCACAGTCGTCTCCAGTGATGTCATATCTTCTGCTGTGGAATGTATTAAAATATTTTGTGTATCTAAACCACACCTTCCCCAAAAATCACAACGACATTGATAATTATAAATAGTTTTAGAAACCAACAGTTTTGACCCCTTTCTAAGTTAAAACTATTAGGACCTCACAGTTGAAAAATGTTATGAGGATTTCACGTTTTTAAATATCTTCTGTCGTTGAGCAGCTACAAGATTTTGTCCGAGCTGTGGTCTGCATTTTTAACTAAGCAAAATATCATAGAGTGACCAACGACAAAGCGATCCTGTTTACAGACGCTGTCGCTATTATATGAAGTAAATACATTGTATGCAAAATAACATTGCCAAATTTTATTATGAAAAACCTTTAACCTTGAAATATATTAATAAATACGAGTAAAAAATGCATTCAATTATTCAACCCTGTTTCAAGCATTGCAAAAATAAGGAAGTCATTTAGGTTTAGAGTTATTGGAAACTTCAAAAAATACTTTTTTCTTTTCAGACTTTGAAAAGACGTTGAAAGGATATTTAAATATTTATCACCGTCTTCTTTCTGTGACGGGGAAAATCTAACTCGATAATGTTAAAAACAGAACCCGGACTCTGGTGTTTGTCTAAGATGTTTTGATGCTGGTTTTGTAATTCGTAACAGCTTCATTCTTTATAGTGCTCTAAAAACAGGAGGAGTGGCAAACACTGTTGCAGCAGCAAAGGTCATTCAAAATGATCTAGACAACATTCAGAACTGGGCAGACACATGGCAAATGACATTTAATAGAGGAAAGTGTAAAGTATTGCATGCAGGCAATAAAAATGTGCATTATAAATATCATATGGGAGATACTGAAATTGAAGAAGGAATCTATGATAAAGATCTAGGAGTTTATGTTGACTCAGAAATGTCTTCATCTAGACAATGTGGGGAAGCTATAAAAAAGGCCAACAAGATGCTCGGATATAGTGTGATGAATTTAAATCAAGGGAAGTAATGTTAAAACTTTACAATGCATTAGTAAGACCTCATCTAGAATATTGTGTTCAGTTCTGGTCACCTCGTTACTAAAAGGATATTGCTGCTCTAGAAAGAGTGCAAAGAAGAGCAGCCAGAATTATCCCGCGTTTAAAAGGCATGTCGTATGCAGACAGGCTAAAAGAATTGAATCTGTTCAGTCTTGAACAAAGAAGACTACGCGGCGATCTGATTCAAACATTCAAAATCCTAAAAGGTATTGACAATGTCGACCCAGGGAACTTTATCAACCTGAAAAAAGAAACCAGGGGTCACAAATGGAGATTAGATAAAGGGGCATTCAGAACAGAAAATAGGAGGCACTTTTTTACACAGAGAATTGTGAGGGTCTGGAACCAACTCCCCAGTAATGTTGTTGAAGCCGACACCCTGGGATCCTTCAAGAAGCTGCTTGATGAGATTCTGGGATCAATAAGCTACTAACAACCAAACGAGCAAGATGGGCTGAATGGGGCCTCCTCTCGTTTGGAAACTTTCTTATGTTCTAATTCCATCTCACTGTGTGTGTGTGTGTGTGTGTGTGTGTGTGTGTGTGTGTGGTTTCTTACACTAGTGTTTTAGTTCACAAGCTTTCCTGAAAATAGTCCTGGTGTTGACTTGCTGTTCAAATGGTACAAAGCAGTGTGCAGATTTATCACAAAAACACGTGCAGACACACACACACACACTGACACACGCACACACACACACACACACACACACTGACACACACACACACACTGACACACACTGACACACACACACATACACACTGACACGCACACACACACTGACACACAGACACACACAGACACACCCACCCACTGAGACACACGCACACACACACACACACAGGTACTGACGCACACACGTGCACACACACACGCACACACACACACTCACACACACAGGTACTGACCCACACAGACACACACTCACACACACACAGGTACTGACGCACACACACACGTGCACACACACACACTCACACACACAGGTACTGACCCGCACACAGACATACACACACACACACACAGGTACTGATGCACGCACGCACACACACACACACACATACATACACACACAGGTGCACACACACACACACACACACACACAGGTACTGACACACACCCACACACACACACAGACTGGCTTCAGAAACCTCAGATGCTTCCCCTGGAATCATGTGTCCGTTAGTGTTTGGATACAAAGTCCAGTTTTGTTTGTGTGCCTTTAAATGATTAGGTAAATAAGTGCTGCGAGACAATCCTAGCAATAAAACAAGCGTGCGTAATCACAAGGGGAAACGAGAACACAGCCTCCCACTGCAGAGACAAGCCGCTCAGCAGAACACACGCCTTACTGTTTTAATAGATCTGTAGCCTCATAACAAGTTGTTTTAAGCAGTTGAAAATGGTAGCAACCAGCTGGCTCGTAAAGGGGCACCAACCATTGGATTTGGCGACCATTTATTTATTTTTTTTGGCCTAGGAACCATGGTCTGGAGTTTGTCTGGAGCCCTGTGTATTTCTATCTTGGAGCAAATGCAGTATTTACCCCCACTAGGCGCTGAGTGTTGTGGTGTAGCAGCTTAATGTTTCCCCACTGGTGTAGCTGATGCATTGATAGTTAACCCTTCACGGTCCCATGTTTTAAAAGTATTTTATTCCCAGTAAAACAGGTTTAAAAGTCTCTGCATATCAACAGGACTCTCAGTACTGCATCTCCAGCCATCTCCTTGTTCTCTGTATTTATCACATACCTCTTCATAGTCGAGCATACCGATAAATCATCTCCTGATCGCTCGTTTCATCACCAAACTCCTCGATCACGCGATCCGAGTCGTTATTTTATTACTGTAACATCTCAAAACGCTCTGCAGATGTCTGTGATGTTCTTTGAGCGCTGGATGCAGAAGCAGCTGTCTTGTTTGCTTGTGGTCGTGTTATCTGTGGTGCAGGGGCTGTGTGTTGCTCAGATCCGGCCCTTTTTTTGGCTTCCTCTTTTGTGTTTTGATCGTTAACGCTTCCTCTCTGGTGTATTGAAGCTGTTAAAATGCCCACTAATAACAACCTTATTTAATTTGCTAAACATTTACCACAGTAACAATTTGAACCAATTTTCAAATATATGATCGACTGGGAATTGCTAATCCATAGGGCTGTGATGTTTGCAGTTTTAGCTGGCTTGTTATTTATTAACTAACAATAAACAGTGTTTATTGGCTGGTTTGTTAATTATTATTATGTATTTCTTAGCAGACGCCCTTATCCAGGGCGACTTACAATTGTTACAAGATATCACATTATTTTTTACATACAATTACCCATTTATACAGTTGGGTTTTTACTGGAGCAATCTAGGTAAAGTACCTTGCTCAAGGATACAGCAGCAGTGTCCCCCCACCTGGGATTGAACCCACGACCCTCCGGTCAAGAGTCCAGAGCCCTAACCGCTACTCCACACTGCTGCTCATTTGTAACTAGCTTGCCTAGATCACAACACAGAGATGTTAATGATGAACTGCCCTGTCTCTCCTGTCCTCGTGTGTTCTGCAACACGTTGCTGGATCACAGCAGTAAGGATTTGAGAAGAATTGGATCCGTCTGGAAAAGGCAGTCGCTTGGGGCAGCGTTGCAACAGAGAAACCTGGGAGTTCAAAACCCCTCGGGAATACAGGAAGTCTGAAACATCCGGAAGTCTGAGAAATGAGTTTTCAGTGGATTTAAGAAATGTGCAAGCCTGCTATCTACACCCTCAATCCAGAGACCAATACAAGGATACAGCACAGTCATGCAATACTCAACACTGTGAATTGATAAAAGGCTGCTTTTAAGTTACTGTCGAAATTGGAACTGAGGAAAAAACACAGATTTAAGCAAACATTAAAACCTGTTTGTTTGCCTGCATTATCAGCCTCTTGTATTTGGCTGGGTGAGTGATTGCACACTTCCTGTTGAAACGGGGGAGTCAGTTTGGTGTTTGTAACTCTGTGGTTCGGCTGTGTTTGCTTGATATGGTATCTCTGCTTCAGTGCATCATACTCGGAGCTGTGCGATTTGAAGGAGAGCTGGCTTAGAGTTTTATCAATTTTATCGACCTAACTATGAACAACAAATCTTCAACTTAGACCATGGAGGCGCTTTTCCTCAGACACAGGCTTGTGGGTTTTTGTAGCCAGAAGTACAGAAGCAAAGAGGAGGCTGGGTAATACAGTGGTGAGACCACACTAGAGTACTGTCCAATTCCTGCTCAGCACAGTACCAAAGGGACACTGTGGACCTGGAGAGAATCCGACAAAGGACATCCAGACTAATCCCGGGCTTCGTGGACTGAGCTCCAAAAGAGGCTGAAAGAATTCAGCCTGGAACAAAGAATTAGGGGGACGTGATCGAAGTCTTTAAAATCTTAGAAGTAATTGATATCGTTAACTCAAACCAATACCAATACAGAAACCAAGGACCAGAGGATGCAGCTGGAAATGAAGTGGAGATAGACTCAGGACAGAGAGAAGGAGACACTTCTTCACACAAAGAGTGGTGAGGGGATGGAATGGGTTGTCTAGTCATGTTGTTGAAGGAGACTCTTCTTCACACAGAGAGTGGGGAGGGGATGGAATGGGTTACCTAGTCATGTTATTGAAGGAGACTCTTCTTCACACAGAGAGTGGTGAGGGGATGGAATGGGCTGTCTAGTCATGTTGTTGAAGGAGACTCTTCTTCACACAGAGAGTGGTGAGGGATGGAATGGGCTGTCTAGTCATGTTGTTGAAGGAGACTCTTCTTCACACAGAGAGTGGTGAGGGGATGGAATGGGTTACCTAGTCATGTTGTTGAAGGAGACTCTTCTTCACACAGAGAGTGGGGAGGGGATGGAATGGGTTACCTAGTCATGTTATTGAAGGAGACTCTTCTTCACACAGAGAGTGGTGAGGGTGTGGAATGGGTTACCTAGTCATGTTGTTGAAGGAGACTCTTCTTCACACAGAGAGTGGTGAGGGTGTGGAATGGGCTGTCTAGTCATGTTGTTGAAGGAGACTCTTCTTCACACAGAGAGTGGTGAGTGGATGGAATGGGCTGTCTAGTCATGTTGTTGAAGGAGACTCTTCTTCACACAGAGAGTGGTGAGGGTGTGGAATGGGTTACCTAGTCATGTTGTTGAAGGAGACTCTTCTTCACACAGAGAGTGGTGAGGGGATGGAATGGGCTGTCTAGTCATGTTGTAGAGGCAGGATCCTTTGAGACCCAACATGACAAAGTTTTGAGATCATTCGGCTTCTCTGAACCGGACGAGCTCAGATTCCTCTCATTCTTACATTTTCTCATGCTCTTATGAAACCAAAGAGCAACTGTTTTTTTCACAGAAAACAGCCCATACTCAAGTATAAAGCCAAGCGCCACTTCACACAGATTATTATGACAACTGCGTGATCGATTCACACGCACACACAACTCTTAAAAGGGTTCCTGGCACATCATGATCTACTGGATATAAAAAAAAGAGAATAAGAAAAAAAAAGAAGGATTTTATTTATTAAAATATTTATCTTGGATACACGCCAAACCTCAGTTGTCCTGAACGAAAATTTTAAGGGTGTGTTATTTTTCAATACAAAAACTGTTGTAGATCAAAAATCTAGTGGGTGGTGTTTTATTTTTTGTCAAATTATTTTTTTCTCCCTAAGGAAATACAATCAAACATAATAACATAAGAAATTTTCCAAACGAGAGGAGGCCCCATTCAGCCCATCTTTGCTCGTTTGGTTGTTAGTAGCTTATTGATCCCAGAATCTCATCAAGCAGCTTCTTGAAGGATCCCAGGGTGTCGGCTTCAACAACATTACTGGGGAGTTGGTTCCAGACCCTCACAATTCTCTGTGTAGAAAAAAGTATGTGTGTGTGTGTCTGTCTGTCTCTTTCTCCCTGCCTGTCTCTCTCTCTCTCTCTCTCTCTCTCTCTCTCTCTCTCTCTCTCTCTCTCTCTCTCTTCTCTCTCCCTCTCTCTCTCTCTCTCTCCCTCTCTCTCTCTCTCTCTCTCCCTCTCTCTCTCTCTCTCTCCCTCTCTCTCTCTCTCCCTGTCTCTCTCTCTCTCCCTCGCTCCCCCTCTCCCTGTCTGTGTGTCTCTCTCTCTCTCTCTCTCGTCTGTCTGTGTGTCTCTCTCTCTCTCTCTCTCTCTCCTGTCTGTGTGTCTCTCTCTCTCTCTCTCTCTTTCTCTGTCTCCCTCCCTGTCTCTCTCTCTCTCTCTGTCCCTCCCTGTCTCTCCCTCCCTGTCTCTCTCTCTCCCTCCCTCTCTCCCTGTCTCTCTCTCTCTCCTCTGTCTCTGTCTATCTCTGTCTGTGTCTGTCTCTCTCTTTCTCTCTAAAGTATCTCTCTCTCTCTCTTTCTCTCTCTCTTTCTCTGTCTCTCTGTCTCTTTCTCTCTCTCTCTCTCTCCTTTCTCTCTCTCCCTCTCTCTGTCTGTCTCTCTCTCTGTCTCTCCCTCCTCCCTCTCCTGTCTCTCTCTCTCTCTGGAATCCTCTCTCTCTTTCTCCCTCTCTCTTTCTCTCTCACCTCTCTGTCTCTCTCTCTCTCCCCTCTCTCTCTCCCCTCTGTCTCTCTCTCCCTCCCTCTCTTTCTCTCCCCTCTCTCTCTCTCTGGGCTCTCTCTCCTGTTGTTGAAGGAGACTCTCCCATCTCTCCCTGGCTCTCTCTCCCTCCACAGAGAGTCTCCCTCTCCCCTCTCTCATCTCTCTGAAGGAGACTCTCTCTCTCTCTCCTGGAGGGGATGAAATGGGCTATCTCTCCCTCTCTCTCTCTCTCTCTCTCCACAGAGAGTCTCTCCTGTCTGGGCTGTCTCTCTGTTGTCTCCCTGAGACTCTCTCTCTCTCTCTCCTCTCTCTGGAATGGGTCTCTCTGTCTCTGAAGGAGACTCTCTCCCACAGAGAGTCTCTCTCTGTCTCTCTCTCTCTCTCTGTTGTTGAAGGAGACTCTCTCTTCTCTCTGAGAGGGTGTGTGGATGGAATGGGTGTCTAGTCATGTTGTTGAAGGAGTGTGTGTCGGTTCACACAGAGTGTGTGTGTGGGTGTGTGTGTGTGTGTGTAGTGCGTGTGTGTGTGTGTGTGCTTGTCACACCTGTGGTGAGGGGATGCGTGTGTGTGTGTGTCATGTTGTGTCAGTGACTGTTCAGGTCAGTGTGTGTTTGAGTACCTGTGTGTGTGTGTGTGTGCTTGTCAGGACCAGGTGGCACACAGTGTGTGCGGTGAGGGTGTGGAAGTGGTCAGTGTCAGCACTTGTGTGTGTGTGGCAGACCAGGGCAGTACCTGGTGTGTGTGTGGCCTGAGGGATCCAGGGTGTGTCAGTCAGTGTGTGTGTGTGTCAGTCCTGTGTGTGTGTGTGCGTGTCAGGTGTGTGTGTGTGTGTGTCAGCACCTGTGTGTGTGTGTCAGGCACCTGTGTGTGTGTGTGTCAGCACCTGTGTGTGTGTGTGTACCTGTGTGTCAGTGTGTGTGTGTGTGTCAGTACCTGTGTGTGTGTGTGTGTGTGTGTACCTGTGTGTGTGTGTGTCAGTACCTGTGTGTGTGTGTGTGTGTGTGTGTGTGTGTCAGTGTGTGTGTGTGTGTGTGTGTGTGTGTGTGTGTGTGTGTGTGTGTGTGTCAGTACCTGTGTGTGTGTGTGTGTGTGTGTCAGTGTGTGTGTGTCAGTACCTGTGTGTGTGTCAGTACCTGTGTGTGTGTGTGTGTGTGTGTGTGTGTGTGTAACATGTTGTGGAGCTGCTTTTAAGAAAGGGCGGTGAATCGAGGAGAAGCTCCAACACAGGGTTGCTAGGCAACAGTATCTCCGTAAGAACAGCCCTGGCAGTTTTGGAGGGAAAGCCCTCGCCCTGGGGCTTGGAGGTTTACTCCAGTCTTTAATTAACTCCAGAAAAAAACAAACACATTGACTTTACAAAACTAGCATCAAACTTAATCTTTCAAAACATAAGAGGTCATTCTAACCCTGTGAGCCCGTGTCTGTATCTCTTCGGATTCGATGCTTAGCCACCCTCTGTGTTACTGTTTAAATCCAGTCTCACAAGCCCTTCATATGCGGCTCATTGTGTGTTTCCAACCAGGGACAACATTTTGTTTTGTACAAGAAACGGACTCTAGTGACCATAAATTAAAACAGCTTTTCTCATTGGGCATTACACATATGAACCCATATTAACACATTGTCCTTGTTTCATAGATAGAGAGGATGGGCAGGTCACTGAATGCCGCTGTATTCGTGCAATTCAGATACGTTCTCTCTGCTTACCGGAGGATTTTATCTCATATGAATAAGTTCTGATTAAGAGTTTAGCAGCTGCATGACGAAACACAATCTTAAAAGGCCAGCTTGTAAAATCAGAGAAGGCTAAGAAAGAATGATAGATTTTCTCTTTGTTTGTGCTGCTGTGCAGTTTGTTAAAAACAGACTAGGGTTACTGTCCAGGCAGCAAAAAGATAATTTAAATTTAAATTTTAGATCTTGACACGCACAGCGTAGCTGACAAATAAGAACATAAGAAAGTTTCCAAACGAGAGAAGGCCCCATTCAGCCCATCTTGCTCGTTTGGTTGTTAGTAGCTTATTGATCCCAGAATCTCATCAAGCAGCTTCTTGAAGGATCCCAGGGTGTCAGCTTCAACAACATTACTGGGGAGTTGGTTCCAGACCCTCACAATTCTCTGTGTAGAAAAAGTGCCTCCTATTTTCTGTTCTGAATGCCCCTTTATCTAATCTCCATTTGTGACCCCTGGTTTCTTTTTTCAGGTTGATAAAGTCCCCTGGGTCGATATTGTCTATACCTTTTAGGATTTTGAATGTTTGAATCAGATCAATGCGTAGTCTTCTTTGTTCAAGACTGAATAGATTCAATTCTTTTAGCCTGTCTGCATACGACATGCCTTTTAAACCCGGGATAATTCTGGTTGCTCTTCTTTGCACTCTTTCTAGAGCAGCAATATCCTTTTTGCAACGAGGTCACCAGAACTGAGAGTGGTGAGGGATGGAATGGGTTACCTAGTCATGTTGATGAAGGAGACTCTTCTTCACACAGAGAGTGGTGAGGGTGTGGAATGGGCTGTCTAGTCATGTTGAAGGAGACTCTTCTTCACACAGAGTGGTGAGGGGATGGAATGGGCTGTCTAGTCATGTTGTTGAAGGAGACTCTTCTTCACACAGAGAGTGGTGAGGGTGTGGAATGGGCTGTCTAGTCATGTTGTTGAAGGAGACTCTTCTTCACACAGAGAGTGGTGAGGGGATGGAATGGGCTGTCTAGTCATGTTGTTGAAGGAGACTCTTTTTCACACAGAGAGTGGTGAGGGGATGGAATGGGTTACCTAGTCATGTTGATGAAGGAGACTCTTCTTCACACAGAGAGTGGTGAGGGTGTGGAATGGGCTGTCTAGTCATGTTGTTGAAGGAGACTCTTCACACAGAGAGTGGTGAGGGGATGAAATGGGCTATCTAGTCATGTTGTTGAAGGAGACACTTCACACAGAGAGTGGTGAGGGTGTGGAATGGGCTGTCTAGTCATGTTGTTGAAGGAGACTCTTCTTCACACAGAGTGGTGAGGGGATGGAATGGGCTGTCTAGTCATGTTGTTGAAGGAGACTCTTCTTCACACAGAGAGTGGTGAGGGGATGGAATGGGCTGTCTAGTCATGTTGTTGAAGGAGACTCTTCTTCACACAGAGAGTGGTGAGGGTGTGGAATGGGCTGTCTAGTCATGTTGCTGAAGGAGACTCTTCTTCACACAGAGAGTGGTGAGGGGATGGAATGGGTTACCTAGTCATGTTGCTGAAGGAGACTTCACACAGAGAGTGGTGAGGGGATGGAATGGGCTGTCTAGTCATGTGTGTGTGTGCGTGTCAGTACCTGTGTGTGCGTGTGTGTGTCAGTACCTGTGTGTGTGTGTGTGTGTGTGTGTGTCAGTACCTGTGTGTGTGTGTGTGCGTCAGTACCTGTGTGTGTGTGTGTGTGTGCGTGTCAGTACCTGTGTGTGTGTGTGTGTGTGTGTGTGCGTGTCAGTACCTGTGTGTGTGTCAGTGTGTGTCAGTACCTGTGTGTCAGTGTGTGTGTCAGTACCTGTGTGTGTGTGTCAGTACCTGTGTGTACCTGTGTGTGTGTGTCAGTACCTGTGTGTGTGTGTGTGTGTGTGTGTGTGTCAGTACCTGTGTGTGTGTGTGTGTGTGTGTGTGTGTGTGTGTGTGTGTGTGTGTGTGTCTGTGTGTGTCAGTGTGTGTGTCAGTGTGTGTGTGTGTGTGTGTCAGTACCTGTGTGTGTGTGTGTGCGTGTCAGTACCTGTGTGTGTGTGTGTGTGTGTGTGTGTAACATGTTGTGGAGCTGCTTTTAAGAAAGGGCGGTGAATCGAGGAGAAGCTCCAACACAGGGTTGCTAGGCAACAGTATCTCCGTAAGAACAGCCCTGGCAGTTTTGGAGGGAAAGCCCTCGCCCTGGGGCTTGGAGGTTTACTCCAGTCTTTAATTAACTCCAGAAAAAAAAAAAAAAAAAAAACACATTGACTTTACAAAACTAGCATCAAACTTAATCTTTCAAAACATAAGAGGTCATTCTAACCCTGTGAGCCCGTGTCTGTATCTCTTCGGATTCGATGCTTAGCCACCCCTCTGTGTTACTGTTTAAATCCAGTCTCACAAGCCCTTCATATGCGGCTCATTGTGTGTTTCCAACCAGGGACAACATTTTGTTTTGTACAAGAAACGGACTCTAGTGACCATAAATTAAAACAGCTTTTCTCATTGGGCATTACACATATGAACCCATATTAACACATTGTCCTTGTTTCATAGATAGAGAGGATGGGCAGGTCACTGAATGCCGCTGTATTCGTGCAATTCAGATACGTTCTCTCTGCTTACCGGAGGATTTTATCTCATATGAATAAGTTCTGATTAAGAGTTTAGCAGCTGCATGACGAAACACAATCTTAAAAGGCCAGCTTGTAAAATCAGAGAAGGCTAAGAAAGAATGATAGATTTTCTCTTCGTTTGTGCTGCTGTGCAGTTTGTTAAAAAACAGACTAGGGTTACTGTCCAGGCAGCAAAAAGATAATTTAAATTTAAATTTTAGATCTTGACACGCACAGCGTAGCTGACAAATAAGAACATAAGAAAGTTTCCAAACGAGAGAGGCCCCATTCAGCCCATCTTGCTCGTTTGGTTGTTAGTAGCTTATTGATCCCAGAATCTCATCAAGCAGCTTCTTGAAGGATCCCAGGGTGTCAGCTTCAACAACATTACTGGGGAGTTGGTTCCAGACCCTCACGATTCTCTGTGTAAAAAAGTGCCTCCTATTTTCTGTTCTGAATGCCCCTTTATCTAATCTCCATTTGTGACCCCTGGTCCTTGTTTCTTTTTTCAGGTCCCCTGGGTCAACATTGTCTATACCTTTTAGGATTTTGAATGTTTGAATCGGATCGCCGCGTAGTCTTCTTTGTTCAAGACTGAATAGATTCAATTCTTTTAGCCTGTCTGCATACGACATGCCTTTTAAACCCGGGATAATTCTGGTCGCTCTTCTTTGCACTCTTTCTAGAGCAGCAATATCCTTTTTGTAACGAGGTGACCAGAACTGAACACAATATTCTAGTGGAATGGGTTACCTAGTCATGTTGTTGAAGGAGACTCTTCTTCACACAGAGAGTGGTGAGGGGATGGAATGGGCTGTCTAGTCATGTTGTTGAAGGAGACTCTTCTTCACACAGAGAGTGGTGAGGGGATGGAATGGGCTGTCTAGTCATGTTGTTGAAGGAGACTCTTCTTCACACAGAGAGTGGTGAGGGGATGGAATGGGCTGTCTAGTCATGTTGTTGAAGGAGACTCTTCACACAGAGAGTGGTGAGGGGATGGAATGGGGAATGGGCTACTGTCTAGTCATGTTGTTGAAGGAGACTTCTTCACACAGAGAGTGGTGAGGGGATGGAATGGGCTGTCTAGTCATGTTGTTGAAGGAGACTCTTCTTCACAGAGAGTGGTGAGGGGATGGAATGGGCTGTCTAGTCATGTTGTTGAAGGAGACTCTTCTTCACACAGAGAGTGGTGAGGGGATGGAATGGGCTGTCTAGTCATGTTGTTGAAGGAGACTCTTCTTCACACAGAGAGTGGTGAGGGATGGAATGGGCTGTCTAGTCATGTTGTTGAAGGAGACTCTTCTTCACACAGAGAGTGGTGAGGGGGATGGAATGGGGAGACTGTTCACACAGTCATGTTGTTGTTGAAGGAGACTCTTCTTCACACAGAGAGTGGTGAGGGGATGGAATGGGCTGTCTAGTCATGTTGTTGAAGGAGACTCTTCTTCACACAGAGAGTGGTGAGGGGATGGAATGGGCTGTCTAGTCATGTTGTTGAAGGAGACTCTTCTTCACACAGAGAGTGGTGAGGGTGTGGAATGGGCTGTCTAGTCATGTTGTTGAAGGAGACTCTTCTTCACACAGAGTGGTGAGGGGGCTGGAATGGCTGTCTAGTCATGTTGCTGAAGGAGACTCTTCTTCACACAGAGAGTGGTGAGGGTGTGGAATGGGCTGTCTAGTCATGTTGGAATGGGTTACCTAGTCATGAAGGAGACTCTTCTTCACACAGAGAGTGGTGAGGGGATGGAATGGGCTGTCTAGTCATGTTGTTGAAGGAGACTCTTCTTCACACAGAGAGTGGTGAGGGTGTAGAATGGGCTGTCTAGTCATGTTGTTGAAGGAGACTCTTCTTCACACAGAGAGTGGTGAGGGTGTGGAATGGGCTGTCTAGTCATGTTGCTGAAGGAGACTCTTCTTCATTTGAATATTCCAGTTTTAATATGAAACGTGAAAAGTGTGAAAATACAAGAAAAGCAAACTCTGAACCAGGAGTAATGTCAGGAAGTGTGAACGATCTTAATGTAAGCTGTTCGGCAGTCTCATTAACAGGTGTGCTGTGTGATGAGCCTGTGGGTAGCAAGGCAGGGCTAGAACTTGTTTTACAGCTTCACTTTTTTGCCCGTTTCGGCCGACGCGTTGGTTCAGAGTGCTTTATCACACCGTTGTATTGAAAAGCTACAGTAATATCCTGTTTGAGTGCATTTCTGTGAAGTCTAAGGATATACACACAAGCTGGGGTAGGTCTTCGTACATCTTCTCTATTGCAATACATGTGAAACACGTTGCTGATGTTGGTCTTTTTTTGGTGAGCCTTTGATATTTTGTCGATGCATCAGAAATGAAGTGTCCTGTGTCATAGCTGTGCTTTACTAACAGGATGTGTGTCTGTGCGCTGTGTGATATCTGTGCTTTACTAGCATGATGTTGCTTCTCAAACCTACACATTTTTTCAGCGGTTATGTGTGTATTGAGTGGGAGTGGGAGTGGGGGTGGGGGTGGGGGTCTACTTAACCTATTGGTTCTCAAATTGGGCATTGGGACCCCTTGGGGGTGTCACGAAAAGGTCACAACCCCTCCACCTCAAACAAACTTACATGTATGCAATTATTCTTATTAAAAATAAGGGGCAGCAGTGTGGAGTAGTGGTTAGGGCTCTGGACTCTTGACCGGAGGGTCATGGGTTCAATCCCAGGTGGGGGACACTGCTGCTGTACCCTTGAGCAAGGTACTTTACCTAGCTTGCTCCAGTAAAAACCCAACTGTATAAATGGGTAACTGTATGTAAAAATAATGTGATATCTTGTAACAATTGTAAGTCGCCCTGGATAAGGGCGTCTGCTAAGAAATTAATAATAATAATAATAATAATAATAAAATAGCATTTTTAAACTGATTCAGAATACTACAATATATTGTTATTGAGATATGTTATGTTTTGTTTCTACAATAGCGTAGCTAGACTTGGTACTGCAGTACAGTAAAGGTGTATTTTCAATAGTGGGTTCAGATGTAAGTCTCTGTAAGAGGAGCCCAAGAAGACAGACGTTTGAGACACTTTAAATGAGGGCTGTGAATTTTTAACACATGTTAACCCTTTGCGGTCCGTTCATTCAGCGCATCAGGCGTGTCGGGTCCAATTTATTTTCACACTTGCAGTTTATTTTAGACGCGCTGTTTAAAAGTATTTTATTTCACAGTAAAACAGGTTTAAAAGTCTCTGCATATCAACAGGACTCTCAGTACTGCATCTCCAGCCCCGCTCCTTGTTCGCTGTATTTATCACATACCTCTTCATAGTCGTGCATACCGATAAATCATCTCCTGATCGCTCGTTTTATCACCAAACTCCTCGATCATGCGATCAGAGTCGTTATTTTATTAATGTAACATCTCAAAACGCTCTGCAGATGTCTGTGATGTTCTTTGAGCGCTGGATGCAGAAGCAGCTGTCTTGTTTGTGTATGTCCGTGTTATCTATGTGGTGTCGGGTCTATCAGTATTCATGAGATACGGCCCTTTTTTTCGGCTTGTCTCGGCACCTGTCGGTCTCACTCGGCCATTTTGAATGTTTTTCTCGGCTTTTTCCGGAGAAAAAAACGACTAGAGACCTGTTTTTTTGCGTCTTTTTGATGATGTCGGACAGGGTCCGACATTGGACCGGAGAGGGAAGATTGTGATGTCGGACCAGGTCCCACATAGGACCGCAAAGGGTTAATCCACTGTCTTGTCCCGCTCAGCATACCGGGACTCATGTCCTGCTTCACCATTGTAATACACTTGGATTGAATAAGCATTCATTCATCGTGGAAAGGATATAAAGTGAGTCACATGATTATGTAGCAAAGCACTCAAACTGAAGGACTTGTGAATGGGAAGTTTATTTAAAAAAACAAACAAATAAGCACCTTTTCTGATGGTTCAGTGGATAGAAAGAGGGTTACTTTGTATCTACTGTCAAAGTGAGTTCCAGTATCACAGAAGGGCATCCAGTCTGCCCATCTGTTTCGAAATTGGGGTTCACTGCAAACCCATGAACGATACTGCAAGTCTCTCCAGCGCTGTCGGGTGCTGCAGACAAGTTAACATTGTAGCTTTGTTTTATTTCAATAACCACATTTATTAGTGGGGCTTGTGAAGCAAGAGTTCCCACTTTAAATCTTCAACCTCCTTCTTCATATTATTATTATTATTATTATTATTATTATTATTATTATTATTATTATTATTATTATTATTATTATTATTCTTTGGCACGCTACTCCTCTTACACCGTTTAAGCTACAAACGCTGTTCAAACTTTAAAACGTGCAGACCGGTCTGGAAGAGGGTGCTTGTATACAACTTTTTGATATCTTTTATACTTTTTAAACTATTAAGTTTTTTGTCATTTTTTTGTCCATCTTCATTCACTTTAATGGGACTTTTTCCCCCATTGTTTAAAAACTCCCAGACTTCCAGCATTCTATTTCCTGTAAACGATCTAACTTTTGACACAAATCAGCTGCTTTGACCACTTTCCCAACAAGTAAGACAAAAAGTGAGAGAATATGGAATCTTCCTCTACTTCTCTGCTATTCAAATCTGAAATCAAAACAGAAATAACTTTTACCAATCAAGAGGTACAGCTGTTTTAGTAACCTCACCAACTACGTTTTCTGTGAACTTTTACAAATAACTGCCGTTTTGACCACTTTCCCAACAAGTTAGACAAATACTTAGAGTAAATGAAATCTGCCTCTACTTCTCAACTATTCAAATATGAAATCAAAACAGGAATGGCGTCTACCGATCAAGAGGTCCAGCTGTTTTAGTAACCGCATCAACTTCTTTCAGGAGGCTGCTTCCCGCTGTTGAATTAACTGTCATAGAACTTTGAGAAATTTCAAATTCTCGCACATTCTAAGCAAGAGACAATCAGTAAACAACGTGACTTTTGACACAAATCAGCTGCTTTGACCACTTTCCCAATAAAGCAAGCCCCACAACTGTACTGGTAAAGTTACCATCTAGTTTATAAACGATATTATTTACAATTGTGGAGGACATAACCGTTACTCAGTGAATGTTTTGTTTTATTAAGGCAATTTGAAGTCATTTTAATAATTTAAAATTATTCTTGACTTAAACAGCAATCTCTCTCTCTCTCTCTCTCTCTCTCTCTCTCTCTCTCTCTCTCTCTCTCTCTCCCCCTGTCTCTCTCTCCCTTCCTCCCCCCTCTCTCTCTCTCCCCCCCTCTCCTCTCTCTCATCCTTCCCTCCCCTCTCCCTCTCCCTTCCCCACCTCTCCCTCTTCCCTCCTCTCCTCTCCCTTTCTCCTCCCCCTCTCATTTCTCTCCCCTTCTCCTCTCCCTCTCCCTCTCTCCCCTCTCTCTCTCTCCTCTCCTCCCCTCCTCTCCCTCTCCCCCCTCTCTCCCCCTCCTCTCATTCTCTCTCCCTCTTCTCCCCCTCTCTCCTCCTTCCTCTCTCTCCTCTCCTCTCATTCTCTCCCCTCTCCCTCCCTCTCCCCTCCTCTCATTCTCTCTCTCCTCCCTCTCCCCTCTCTCTCTCCCCCTCTCTCTCCCCCTCTCTCTCTCCCCCTCCTCCCCTCTCTCTCCCTCTCCCCCCTCCCCCTCTCCCTCTATCTCCCTCTCTCTCCAGGATGAAAATGCGACGTCACAGAGTGTTCTTGTTGTGCACGGTGGGTCTGTGTGTCATCTCCTTCCTGCATTACTACAAGGCCCTGCACTACGTGTCCCTCCTGCGAGAGCTGTCCGCCCCGTACCCCAACATCAAGTCCTTCATCATGGCGTCGGGGTTCTTCTGGAAGGACGGGGACTCCCCCCTGGCCAGCGTGGAGCCCGAGCAGGCCCCCGAACTCCTGCGCACCCCCCTTTACGACATCCCTCTGGCTCACCACCTCCACGCCCAGAGAGAGGAGAATGAGCCAGCGCTGGGGTTCAAGGAAACCAAACCAGTGGATCCGATTCCAGTAGAGCGAGGAGACGCCCAGCTTCCACGCCCCAAACAGGAGGTCTGTTTATTTATTTCAGAGTCCGCGTTAACTGTGGCTTTACAAGCTTCAGTTTTGTTTAATGTTTAGATTTTGTGTGGGACATTGTACTGCAGTATTATACTTTGATTTTAGCATTGCAGACTTTTATACTTCAAAATACAGTATAATAGTAATAATAATAATAATAATAATAGTAATAATTATTAATAATAAGGAGAAATCTGTTGCCCATCTACAGCTATGGTCAAAAGTTTAGCACCACTTAGAATTTTAGGAGACATGTTTGAAAAAAATGTATAATTGACATAATTTTGATCTTTTATCTAACATCATGTAACCAAAGGAACTACAAAATGATATTGCAAAAGTCTACCGGAAGCCATAATAGTAGCACAGTATTTCACGTGCTTTCGAAATGTCACGTTTCCCTTTTTATTTTTTTTGTCATGAAGTATAGGGGAAGCCACAAAGGGTTGTGTAATTCAAGAGGTTAACGTGACATTATTCAGCAGGTTTCATTCGACTTCCTGAAGCAAAATGAGTTCATTTATGGCCAGAGCCTAGTTCTCAATCTCAAAACGTTTTTTTTAAATTGCCACATTCAAGATTGAATCAGAAACTGCATTTCAGGAACCTTGAAAACCACACTTCCCAGTTCCCATAATAATACAGAACTGGCTGTGCCAAACCGCAGCGGATCCTGACAGCGTTACAGGCTAAAAGAATTGAATCTATTCAGTCTTGAACAAAGAAGACTACACGGCGATCTGATTCAAACATTCAAAATCCTGAAAGGTATAGACAATGTCGACCCAGGGGACTTTTTCGACCTGAAAAACAAGGACAAGGGGTCACAAATGGAGATTAGATAAAGGGGCACTTTTTTTCACAGAGAATTGTGAGGGTCTGGAACAAACTCCCCAGTAATGTTGTTGAAGCTGACACCCTGGGATCCTTCAAGAAGCTGCTTGATGAGATTCTGGGATCAATAAGCTACTAACAACCAAACGAGCAAGATGGGCTGAATGGGGCCTCCTCTCGTTTGGAAACCTTCTTATGTTCTTAATACCACTTACCCACTTCCCAATTCTTATTGTATACTGCTGTACGCATATTCAGTCGCACCACCACTTCATCATACTGACCTGCAGCTCTAGTTGGTCATATGTGGGTAGCAGTGTGGCTTAGCGGTTAGGGCTCTGGACTCTTGACCGGAGGGTCGTGGGTTCAATCCCAGGTGGGGGGGGACACTGCTGCTGTACCCTTGAGCAAGGTACTTTACCTAGATTGCTCCAGTAAAAACCCAACTGTATAAATGGGGAATTGTATGTAAAAATAATGCGATATTGTAACAATTGTAAGTCGCCCTGGATAAGGGCGTCTGCTAAGAAATAAATAAATAAATAATAATAATAATAATAATAATAATAATAATAATAATAATAATGATGATGATAATAGTAAGCCGTGGCAGGGGGTTGTACGTTACTCCTGTTAGTTGAGAATGGGATCTAATACTTTTCAGCTTTTCAGTTTGTATGTGAGGAAAAGAAAGTATGCTTTTTAGAAAAAAAAAAAATCAAAACCTAATAATCTTTGATGAAGGCTGGGAAATATCTGAGCACTGAAACATCTCCATTCCTCCGCAGGTCTTAAACCTGGATCCCAACGCGCAGCCTCCTGTTGTGGACGTCTCTGAGAGGCAGTGGCAGAGAGCAGCCGCCCCACATCCGGGTGCTCCGGAGGCGATCTCCGACCTGCACAGGAGAGCCTTCGTCCTCCGAGACCAGCCAAACACCTACTTCATTCGCACCAAGGCCGGAGCCCGCTGCTTCCGCCAGGGCACAGAGACGGCAGAGAGAGAGGGGCACAGCCCCGTCGCCAAGCCAGCGCAGCGCCAGCTGCTGTTCAAGGAGGAGGAGCAGGAGGGGGCCACAACGGGCCCCAGGCTCCCGAAAACGAAACGCGGCCGGCGGTTGGTGAGGTGCGTGTGCCGGCCCGGCTGGCACGGTCCGTACTGCGGGGTGCCCACGGTGGTGCAGCACTCGAACCTGCCCACCAAAGACAGGCTCACCCCCAGGGAGAAGCCGCGGCGCACCATCAACGCCATCAACGTCAACCACGAGTTCGACCTGCTCCACGTCCGCTTCCACGAGCTGGCGGACGCCGTGGACGTCTTCGTGGTCTGCGAGTCCAACTTCACGGCCTACGGCGACCGCCGGCCTTTGCATTTCCTGAAGCAGCTTCTGAACGGCACCTACGACTACATCCGACACAAGATCCTCTACGTGTTTCTGGACCATTTCCCCGACGGTGGGCGGCAGGACGGCTGGATCGCGGACGATTACCTCCGCACCTTCCTGACGCGCGACAGCGTCCGGCGGATCCAGGGACTCCGGCCGGACGACGTCTTCATCATCAACGACGCTGATGAGATCCCGGCCTACGAGGGCGTCCTGTTCCTGAAGCTGTTCGACGGGTGGACGGAACCGTTCGCCATCCACATGCGCAAGTCCCTGTACGGGTTTTTCTGGAAGCAGCCCGGCTCTCTGGAGGTGGTGTCCGGCTGCACGGTGGCCATGCTTAGAGCGGTTTACGAGACGGACGGAATCAAGCTGAGGCGACGGGAGTACTACACAATGCCGGGCTTCCGCGCCTACGAGAACGAAACTGGGCACATCCTGGTGCAGTGGTCCCTCGGCAGTCCCGTCCACTTCGCCGGCTGGCACTGCTCCTGGTGTTTCCGGCCCGAAGGGATCTACTTCAAACTGGTCTCCGCTCAGAACGGAGACTTCCCTCGCTGGGGGGACTACGAGGAGAAGAAAGACCTGAACTACATTAGGGACCTGATCCGTACGGGAGGCTGGTTCGACGGGACGGTGCAGGAGTACCCTCTGGCCGACCCAAAGGAGCACATGTACGCCCCCAAGTACCTGATGAGAAATGCAAAGAAATATCAGTACATGTTGAGAAACCCGTACAGAAGGGAGGGAGGGGGGTGAGGCACGGGGGTGAGGCACGGGGAAGGGACACAAGCCCACCCTTAACAAAAAGAACAAACAGACACTCCCCAGAGAGACGAGAAGTGTCCGGTAGAGGAATCTGAGGGGGGGGGGTGGGGTTTAAGACGGATCCGAGTTTTAAATTCTTTTGAAGGGTTTAGAACTGCCAGGCGTGTTTGTTTCAATTCTTGTGATCTTCTCCGTCAACTTCTGTCAGTTTATAACTAGACTGAGAAACCACTGATAGAAAGAGGCCTGTATGGAGTTTAGATTCAGAACCAACACAAATTAACTAGTTGAGAATTACTAAATATTACAGCATGTTATCATTCAAATACCCCATTCAGATAATAGATTTCGCTTCAAATAAAAACATAACTGAGAGCAGTCCTGTCTTCGTGAAACTAAACCACAAACTCAGTCCGTTTTTATCTGCTGCTTCTATGAGCAAGGAGTCCTGGATGTCGAATTCAGGTAGTCCCTCGACATGACCAGAGATAGTAGGCTGAAATCAAACGAAAGAGGTGGAGTTGCCTACTCCTGTTATATCTCTGAAGTAGTTGCTGGAATTGACATCACCACAGTGCTGAGGATAGCTTGCTCTCTCCTCAATTCTAGACGCGGAACGGTACGCGGATCCAATTCAAAGTCCCTTATCACAGATGTCTCCAAACTCCAGGCCTGTGTGAAATGATCAGCACACAGCAGCTTCAGCCCTCGACAGTCGTTCTGGGATCTTTAGATAACGTTGGGTAGCAGGAGTCTCCATCGGAGAAGCTCACAGTCAATATTGAAACAACGATACACTTTGGAACTTTGTCCGGTGGAGTTGAGCAACTCTGGTAAAGGGCAGTCCAAAACAAACAGCTTGCATCAGTTAAGAGGTGAAGGGATCGCAGATTTTGAAGTTGCTTCTCAATGGATTTAGTTGACTTCTGGTTTGCTTGTATAGACACAGGAAGTTGATTGCCACACCCCCCTTAACTTTTTCTCTCCTGGATTTAATGGGTATCCCACAATCAGATTCTGTTGAAAATTACCTTCCGTTGGCCCATTTTGAACTTCCTGTGGAAGCAGGCACTGTTGACATGCCAGTTTGTGTACGTCGACCAGAAGCATTGTCAAGGGGTGATTTCAGCGGCATGACTTGTTTTCCTTGACAACGTGGGCTTTTCACAAGATCTGAATTCACTTTAGAAAATGAAGAGACGGTCTCCGACGAAAGGGAAAATTAAATTAATTTCCTTGTCGTGTTTTTAATTTTCTGTTTCATACTCTGAGTGCTTCTCTACTGATGATTCTGTTTAGATTTGCTGGTCGTTCTCAGTCCAGTGAAAATGCTTCAGTGCTGAATGATCTTCAGCGTACAGCTGTGGGCAAAAGTTCTGAATCGCCTACAGACATAATTACAAAAAAAAAAACTATGAACATCATTTAGCTCTATCATTTAACGTCATGTAATCAAAGAAACTACAAAACGAGATCGCAAGTCTGTATATGGAAAACTATGTGGAATTCAAGAACATTATTCAGCAGGTTTCATTCAACTTTGTGAAGCAAAATTAGTAAATTCTGTTGGGTGATGGGAAACTGTTTGACCACAGCTGTATAAGGCTTTTCAGAAGCTGTGTTTTTTGCTGGGATAGTTATTAAGTCTGATAAATACCCTTAACAGTTTCCCCACAGTAAAGGTTTGGAAAAGTGTAGTAAAACACACACTGACTGTGGTCAACTATGATAAGATTGCTGATCTAAACAGAAACAGAGAATATACGATATTAAAACAGAAACCAGTTGGGCTGCGTGTTTTGAAGTGGCCTAAGCACTGGTTTTCCTTTGAACTGGGAGCGTTCAGGGTGGACTTTGGTCCCGGGAGTAATTATTTTTCTTTTACAAAATATTTCTACTGATTTTGATTGTATGTTGTCGTGTTTTGTTTTGTGTGTGTGCTAATTTATTGTGACTCTAAGCCTGGATTTAAAAAGGGAATCTTAAGAAGACTTCTGTCTGAAATGACAGAGCTCAAAGAAGGGAAAATAAGAGGTTCACAGACATCGATGTGAGAGCTTCTGAGATCTGCAGGACAGCGTGGAACAATACTAGGCGTACTGTACGGGCTGTCACTGTCTGTGTAAGACATGACATCGCAGCTGCTTTTTCATATTGTATCCAGAGACATTGAACAGGGATGAGACACTGTGATGCAACATATGGAATGTGTGTGTGTGGGGTGTGTGGGGGGGGGGGGTTTAGGAACCCTTTCTCCACGGGGAGGGGAGGGGAGGGGGGAGAGAAGGATTGGAGGTGGGGAGAGGGAGAGAGAGGAGAGAAGGATAGGAGATGGGGGAGAGGAGAGGGAGAGGAGGAGAGGGAGGGAGAGAGGAGGAGAGGGAGAGAAGTATTGGAGGTGGGGGGAGAGGGAGGGAGAGAAGGAAAGGGGAGGAGGAGGAGGAGGAGAGGAGGAAAGAGGAATAGAGGAATAGAGGGAGATAGAGGGGGAAAAGGGAGAGAGAGAGACAGGAAGGTTGGGGCAGCTGTTATTGTTATTGTCACCACTTCACAGCACTTATTATACAGCAGTGTGCACGGGTATTACAACACCCCACTGCTGCTGTAGTTCTGATCTGAAAATCAAACCACTGAAAATCATTGTCAAGCATTGTCAAAACATACAGGTTACTGATTGGCTAATTTTTGATGACTTTAATAGGCAATCCATTTCAAATGGTAAGAGAAAAACACAAACACAATAATAATAATAATAATAATAATAACATAACCACGAATGTTAAAGTTTTAAGTTGTAAAATGCACTATGCTTTTTAAGTTAAGTAAAAATGCCTAATTAAAGCACAAAGCGGTCTGACGTTTTCACACACAAGCGCCTGGTGTTTCTGTATCACTGATTACTGAGCGGAAATTGAAATTCTCACACCCAGAGGGTTTCATGTAGGTCTAATCTATAAATAGGGCTTCTGATTTTCAGTTTTAACTGATAAAACCTGATAAAACAAATGAAATTGGTGGATAGCCAATAAACACTGGAAAAAAACTGTGGAAATGGTTCATCAATTCACGTTGACTTTACCCTTTTCCCCCATTAAAAAATAAAACCTACTACAAAAATAATAAACGCATTTCCCAGTGCTGCTGGGCAATGTCCCGCCTTCCTGACTTGCATCTATCATTGATTCGTTCTGAATACTTTAAACCCGCCCCCAACTAATGAGTGACAGCCCATTCCTGCATTTCTATTGGAGACTCCACTTGAGAGATTTAAAACGAGCTTACAATCAGGATGGAGGCTTGTTAGCGGGATTTCAAGCTGTATTACAGTTAAGACACAGAGGATTTGAAACAGAATTGTGACGAAATGTACAAAAATGACTCCAGAGAACACCCCCAGAAGAATGTGCCGAGACCAGAGGGGTTTCACTGTGGAAGACAGCAAAGGAAAGAAGGGACAGCTTAAGTACCGAAAAATACAATTCATAAAACCTGAAAAACAGAAGCCCTATCTATAAAGGATGGCAAATCCTGAGGTGTTCTGATGAAGTTACTGCGTTGCTTGTAGGACTCTCCTTGTAGGTGTGTAACTTGTAATCCGAGACTCCCAGCATACCTACAACTGTACTGTATCATTACTATTGAGAAGTGTGCCTCTCCCAGCATCTGTACACAGGCTCCAAGGCACTGGAGGTGTGCCAGACTCCCAGTGCTGACGGCTTCATTTCCACCCAGTGTTCATACAGATCGCTGGGAAGCAGTTATCACTGGTAAAGGGTTCAGTAAAGACGAGAGGGTCTGGGCGGTTCTGCCAAGCTGTAGTCGATTTGTGATTTTGCTCGGCAGTCTGGATGACTCCCTTGTGTCCATAGTGGACAGGACTTTTGACTGTCTGGTGTGGGACAGAGTCCCCTCCCAGGATTAACCTCTGTAGTCCAAAACGCTGTCTGGACAAGATCAGACTGGACCCTGCAGCTACGATAGGAATTGATTGCAATGCACGATGATATGTCCTTCTGTAACTCCTAAAGCAAGCTTCACGCGTCTCCTTGTGTCACTTCACACGACATGTACAGCACCGGGCAAACATTTAGCATCCCCTAGCATTCTCGGCTTGAGACAGCGTTTAAAAAACTATATGAACATACAGATAGTGGACAAAAAAAATGGAAACCCCAATGTAAAGTCACTTAACAGGGCGTTGGACCACTCTGGTATCCCGCTCTGTGGAGTTCTCGTCGGACCGTTTTTGATGAAACTGGCCCCTCGTGCCCCAGGTTGAAATTCACAGTTGATTGATCTGCAGTCGCTCGCCTGTTTTGCCTTTGCGCTTGGAATGAACGCACGGATATCACGATCCTGGAGTATGCGCTTCCGCCCGCTGTTGCCCTTTGCTGATGATGTCATTCCCTCGGAGTTCCATGCCACACCTTAGACACCGCTGCTCGTGAAACATCAGCAAGTTGAGCTGTCTTGGTCACTGAAGCTCCTGCCAAACGCGCCCCCGACAATCACCCCTCTTTCAAAGTCACTGAGGTCTCCTCTTGCAGCCATGCTAGCCAGAATTCTAGGCAACCAGGCCTGTCCAGCATTTTTCTACATGCCCCTAAGCATGCTGGGATGTCATTTGCTTAATTAACGCGTGAGCCACACCTGTGTGGAAGCCCTTGCTTTCAATATACTCGGTGTTTACCCAGGGGTTTCCATTTTTGTGTTCAATACCCATTCAGTTTTATGAAGCGAAACTGTAGTGATCTCGCTGTGATCGGATCGAGCTGGTTTAGAAATTGGAGGCTGATCCAGTCGACCTTGTAGATCCCTCCTTGCAGGATCACGCCAGCCCAGAAAGGCGGGGCTAGAACAGGAAATGTGCAGAAATGACACAGGATGGAGGTGCTGTGCCGATCCTGGAATAAAATCCCATTCAAATGAATGAAATCAATTCGTAAAACCCTTTTGAATTGTTTTAACTGTTTCAAAAAAAAGCATTTAACCTCTGATAATGAGTATAGAGTGAATACAGCAATATGGTACCCATAAAGACTAAGTGGGTATGATACTAACCAGGGGGCTCCAGCATCAAGTCTAAAGAGTAGCCACTAGCAATTCTGCAAATATATCTACTGTATATATAAACAATATATTTCTATAGGATGTACATTTTATTTTGTATGATACCTCTATGAAGGAGCTCCCTTCCTCATTAGCACTGCCCCTGAATTCGTTCTGGGATACAATGTATTGTTTTGAGCGTTTCCATCAGTCCTCGTTGCACTAGTCTCTTCCTAACACTCGCTGCACGAGTGTTTTCAGCCAGGGTTGTGTTCTGCAGACCAGGATACATCACAAACCAGCAGCCGTGCCCTATTGAATTTCTACCCTGCTTCGTACTCAAGAACGGTACAGCTGACCTGCTCCCCCTGCTTGACAAATATATTATCATTATGTGTTTATTTAGCAGACGCCTTTATCCAAGGCGACTTACAGAGGGTGTGTGAACTATGCATCAGCTGCAGAGTCACTTACAACTACGTCTCACCCGAAAGACTGGAGCACAAGGAGGTGAAGTGACTTGCTCAGGGTCACACAATGAGTCAGTGGCTGAGGTGGGATTTGAACCGGGGACCTCCTGGTTACAAGCCCTTTTCTTTAACCACTGGACCACACAGCCTCCTTACAAATATATATCCTCGAGTCACCTTCAACTGCAAAGGCGGCGCCAAACTGCGACATCACAATCGATCAATCAAACCCAAACCTTTAATCGATCCGGACGAGTCGATCGAGAATCAATTCTCGTTTCCAATGACGACCTGGCAAGAGGCTCACAGCGAACATCAAACACAATAAGAACTAAATAAAAATCATAAAACCGAAGCGACTCAGCAGGTCGGTCAGCAATGAATCCAGACCCAGCGGCTAAAAACAGCCTCGGATACTAGCTGTTCTGATTTGAATGTTTGTTCATTGGGCAGCTACAAAGTGAAATGAGTGACGCCCAAAAACTGTCGCTCCCCTGCGTGGGAGCAAACGTAACCTTGCTGGATTGTAAAAGGCGCACGATGATTTAGCCGTGTGAAGGAATTACCCACGATGTGTTGGGTTGTTTTCCAAGCTGTCTGAACTAAATGCGTGTGCATACTTCTAACAGGAAACGCATTCTGTCCTCATTCTAGGATGCCTGTAACCCTATCAAAGAGGACGGCTCCTGTTTCTGACACTCGTACCCATGTTCAGATCGAGAGAATCTAGGCTAGGAGTTTGTGTCTCGCTAGCTGGTTTGCTGTGTTGTTAACCTGCGGCGTGTTTGACAGAACAGTCTGTTTTGTGGGTCAGGTTTTAGTCAAGTGCCAAACACCAGATCCTCTATTTGTTTGCCAATTCCTTGAAAGCCTTACTGGAGTTTATTGCTGGTGAGAGAGGGGTTACGCAATTCAAAACGGATACAGGACGCCTGCAGGGAGAGTTTGACCCAGTAGGAGGCGCTGTGGAGCAGCAGTAATCCTGCGTTCCACACACAAGGAAAGGTCCGTTTTCCATTGCAGTGACTTGTATATCACATGCAGACTTTGTGTTTGTTTTCAATCTGTATTTAGAGTCAGTAGCCTGTAAATGCGAGAGCTGTACTCTCTTTGGTCGAGCTGTTGTTTATGAAGGAAGCTCTGTGGTATTTGTAAAAACCTTACAGCCTTCCAGATCTTCATTTTGAAGGGTGGTTTTGTATACAATGTTTTTGTTTGGAGCACTGTTTGTTTCGATGCACTGAGAAGGGGTTTGATCGATGTTCTTTTTATATATTGGTTTAATTTGACTTATTAACTAACGTTAACATGGAATTAAACCCGGACATCGTCATTAATTGGGGTGGGGGGGTGGGTGGGCTACTTCAAATATCTACCCCTATATGGGGGGGCGAGGGGGGTTGCTGGACCCCCAACACTTTTGTAAAGTTCCCGGTTAACCTGCGATCTTTGAAATCGACGAGGAAATCAGTTTATGGGAAAGTAATCAAGCACTTTGTTTTTAGGGAAGTCTCTCGGAAGTGGTGTTTTGGGATTGCAATTAGCAATCCATCTGGAGTAGAGATGGTCCGAATCTGTGGAGGAGTGAATTCACACCCCTCCAGGGAGCCGCCATCTTCCGCTACATCATCATCAGAATTATCACAAACGGACCGCTAAAGTGACCTGGAATACATGAACTCAGCTGCTCGGTTCTAGTTTTGTGAAATCGACAGACGTTGTGTCTCCTTTTAAGAAGTAGGAGTTCATAAAGGCTGGAGTTGAGGGTTTGAAAACGTGACCCAATGAGAAGTCTGGTTTTTGTTTGACAGCGTATAAAGATTTTACAGACAAAAAGGCCTGATATGTTACATTGGAAGTGCTTCGCCTGTAAAGAGTTTGATAGTATGTTTACTTGATTTCCATTTTTATCATTCAAATACTAAACAGGCAAGATGCTCCCTCTGCAGATTACAGATTCTCTTCAGATTTCTGTGGTTCTGTGCAGTTTGGGACGGCCTCTAGGCTTTGCAGACATGTGATAGACAGTCTCTGGGTTCGGGCAGCGATGCACATTTTAATTTGAGCTGCTGTGCTGTTATAGATTCATCTGATAGAGACACAGGGATATCTTCAGATGGTTCAGATGTTTTGAGACTTGTGGAAAGGATGGAAGTTTTACAAATATTACTAATTTTTTTTTTTTTTTTTTAATCAATAACTAGAGTAAATTATCAAAATCTATTGTTCTGTATATGACTGGTTGTATGTTAACCTTACAGAGGATTCTATGAAGAGAAATGTAATAAATGAATTTTCAAATTTGACAGGCCCTCGATGTGCGTCTCTTGTTTTGTGTTTTGTTGTTCTTCAGAGCCGGGCTCGCTGACAGGTTTAAAACACAACGCGTCGCTTTCCCTGGCGTTCTGCTGCCTGGACTTATTCCTGCGATATCTTTATCAACACGCACGCATGCGCACGCACACACACACACACACACACACAGGTAGTGACCCCCACACACACACACAGGTATTGAGACACACACACACACAGGTAGTGACACGCACACACACACAGGTACTGACAGACACACACACACACACAGGTACTGACACACACAGGTACTGACACACACACACACACACACACACACTGAGTCACACACAGGTACTGACACAGACACCCGCACACACACACACAGGTACTGACACAGACACCCGCACACACACACACTGAGACACACACACTGAGACACACACACACAGATAGTGACACACACACACACTGATACACACACTGATACACACACACAGTGACACACACACAGGTACTGAGACACACACAGGTACTGACACACACACACACAAACAAACACACAGGTACTGACACACACAGATATTGACTAACACACACACACACAGGTACTGACACGCACACACAAAGGTACTGACACACAAAGATAGTGACACACACACACACACAGGTACTGACACGCACACACAAAGGTACTGACACACAAAGATAGTGACACACACACACACACACAGGTACTGACACACACACACCGATACACACACTGATACACACACAGGTACTGAGACACACACGCACTCACACACACACACACACAGGTACTGACGTATGCACACCCGCACACACACACAGACGTACTGACCCGCACACACAGACACACATACTGACAAACACACACACACAGGTACTGACACACACACACACACAGGTACTGACACACACACACACACATATATATAATTAATCTTTAGTAAGCTGACTTTAGACTGGAATTAAAGGGTATCTATTTTTATTTGGGAGATCAAATGCATGTTTTTTCTCTAAATATTAAATGCTATACGTTTCATATCGATTGATAATATTTTCTGCCGATTTATCAAAGAATGGAAAACTTCACCTTTCACACAGATTTCCCTGCAGGTACTGACACACACACACAGGTACTGACACACACACACACAGGTACTGACACACACACACACACAGGTACTGACCCACACACACAAGTACTGACACACACACACACACACATATATATAATTAATCTTTAGTAAGCTGACTTTAGAATAAAAGGGTATCTATTTTTATTTGGGAGATCAAATGCATGTGTAGGAGCCGAAATGCAATTATAATGAGTAATGATGTGAATGTTGGTTTTGCTTCCGTTCTTTGCTCACTGCGCCCTCTAGTGGTTGTTAAATATAGTGCAGAAGGGGGTTGAACTAAAAGTGAGCAGAGGAGAAAATGACGCAGTTGAGTTCGGCTGGAAGCAAAAATACAGTTTTTCAACCTTATCTGAGAAGGATTGAAGTTTAAGAGTTACTGTATCTGAAGGGATGTTCCATCCGTGAGACAGATGGTTGTAAGTAAATTCAAACTTACTGTTTTAAATATTCGAGTCTACGCGTCTGGAATTATTATAAGAAGCAGGATCATTTGGATGAGTCGTGACGTCCGAGTATCCAGCCAAAACTCAGAAGTGGTAAATTCATTAAACAGAAGCCACCACAGCATGTTTCTTTAAATATTAAATGCTATACGTTTTGTATCGATTGATAATAGCAATATTTTCTGCTGATTTATCAAAGAATGGAAAATTTCACCTTTCACACAACACAGATTTCCCTGCAGGTACCGACACACACACACACACACACACAGGTTCTGACACACACGCACGCACACACAGGTACAGACAAACACACACAGGTTCTGACACACACGCACGCACACACAGGTACAGACAAACACACACAGGTTCTGACACACACGCACGCACACACACACAGGTACAGACAAACACACACAGGTTCTGACACACGCACGCACACACAGGTACAGACACACACACACAGGTACTGACAAACACACACAGGTTCTGACACACACGCACGCACACACAGATACAGACACACACACGCACGCACACACAGGTACTGACAAACACACACACACACACACACACACACACAGGTACAGACACACATACACAGGTACTGACACACACAGGTACTGACACGCACACACACACACACAGGTTCTGACACACACACGCACACACAGGTACAGACACACACACACAGGTTCTGACACACACACACACAGGTTCTGACACACACACACACACACACACACAGGTACAGACACACACACACACACACAGGTACAGACACACACGCTGACAGACACACTTATGCTAATTGGTAAATATTCAAATTTCAACATTACAAGAGCCAATCAAATCGCGTGAAAGCACGAAGCAGGAGGAGCTCATTTGCATACAAACTCCAGATTTAGCTGCCAGTTAAATATTTAGCTAAATGTTAAATTTACTTAAGAGATCTGATTTCGCATTTTTAAACACACTGAGACACAAACACACACACAGACACACACACAGGTACTGACACACAAACACACACACAGATACTAATACCCACACAGGTGTACTGACAAACACACACAGAGACACACACACTGAGACACACAATTATGTTATGCTAATTGGTTAACATGCAAACTTTAACTTTACAAGAGCCAATCAAATCGCGAGAAAGCACGAAGAGGGCGGCGCTCATTTGCATACAAACTCGAAGTTTAGCTGCCAGTAAAATATTTAGCTAAATGTTAAATCTTTTTACAGATTTAAGATTTATTTAAATATTTAGCTAACTGTTAAATCTTGTAAGTAGATTTCTAAATGATATCTGAATGCACACATTTATAAAAAGCTGTATTTATTTTCTCCTCATTTCTGGCAGCCCATACTAACGGCGCCGGAACTTTGGCATTTTAAATCCTAACGGTCTCTGCTCAGCGGAGTGGAATGTTCAGGAGCCGGTTGCCTAGCAGCTCTCCTCCGCCTCCTTCTCTGCCCCCCCCCTCTCTCCTCTCTCGTTGCTCCAGCTAGGAGTTCACATTCAGCTTCCTTAGATTATATAGCCCATTCTTTACTAACTTTTACAAATGAGCTTATTGGAGGCTTCGTGTTTTTAAGATGGTTCAGGTGCAGTCCGGCAGACTGACTGGAGCATCATTACAGTATACCGCACTGCGCTCGGGCTTTGTGTGAGGCTGATACACAAAATAATGAACGACTGCTAAAGAAATCACATGGATTGCTTTTTAATGCTAAATGTGTCTCTGGTATTCTATTATCTACAATTAATAACTCAGCTATATTCATATTCAGAATGTGATACAGTATTAAGACAGGGTCCAGTATTAGAAATAATGGAACACGCTTTAAGAGAAACGGCAGTGATGTTTATTGCCCATTCCCATCCATTCTCTAGATGTTTCTACATTGTGGTTGCAATCCACAGGGACAAGGGACTCAGCGATGTTAAATAAAAAACTAGAGCCCACAATTAACCAATATAGAAAGGAAGGGCCCTTTATCTAATCTCCATTTGTGACCCCTGGTCCTTGTTTCTTTTTTCAGGTTGAAAAAGTCCCCTGGGCAAGTTCCTTCTGAGATCGTCCGTAGCGCAGCGCCAGGACTTCCACCAGCCCCCTATAATCGGACGCAGCCTCCGTTTGTAGCAAGGTAAGTGTAGTCATAGCATCTCCGTCTAGGCTGATAGCAAGCTGAGCCCGCTTCTCACTGTCAGTCCAGTCATTTAGTGCACTGACCGTCTCGAAGTGCTGGTAGTCTGCTGCCCAGTCCATTTTCCAGTTAAACTTGCTTGGTTTCACTTTCTGTTGTGCAGACCCTGAAGCAGCAGCAGGAAGCGAGGTCCGCGGGCTCTGTTGTGCAGCGCGGTTGGAGAGCGCTGTAGTCGGCAGTCTATCTAGCTGCTCGATCCTCTCCTTCAGCAGGTTCTGTTCGCCAACAGCGGCATTGCGAACCGCTTGTAATCCGTGCTCAAAGCCTTCCAACGTCTCCCTGATTTTTCTGTGACCCTCTTCCATTTCGCTGCAGAGCTGGCTTGGAGTTTCTGCAATTTCGACTTTGCAAATCTGTTGGACCGCCTTAGTGTTAGTCTGTATGTCAGATTTTAACTCGTTCTGACTGTGGAGCAACTGCACCAGCCTTGCCTTTAATTCGTCCGTATCTCCCCTCTCTGTACGATCTCCAGTTGTGACCCCAGTTGTTGCCTCCTGCCCGTCCATCTCGGTCGGCTTACTCCCTGGCTTACCCTGGTCAGGTCGCTGCGCGAGTCTCGCAGATCGATGGAGGGTGGATGGAGACCAAAAGCTTGCTTTATAAGGCACTGACTCAGCCAGTTTAACTGAAACCACATCGTACGGTTTATTAACACAATGAGGCAACAGTAGAGAGGTTGAATCTGCACTGCAGGCTCTGTCCCTGTCACTAGGGCCCTCCGTTTAGTAAACACCCACAGTAGCGCAGTCCAGCAGCACCGCTCCCGAACACAGCTGGGAATCAGAGCGCACGAATACTCCCGCTCCGAGTTTATATAGCCAGGCTCCTTCCTGCCACACTAATGTAACGACTTTAGAGACCGAGGAGGAGGGAGTGCTTGGAGTTTTCAATGCAAAAAACACAACCAATACATCCAGTCAAAAACACAGGAGATCGTCACATACACTAGACCCCACGAGTATAACAATATCAAACACAAAAGCCCAAGTTAGGAGAAGCAATTAGGCCAATCTTGTCAAGCATCAAGCAAATAGGCACGCTTGGAAAGGTGCTGGGGTTCAAGATTCACACAATTCTTGCTTCTAACTTGGCGCCTTTTTTTGATAGCTTCGCTCCACTTTATCGCTCCACTTGAAATGCTCTTTGTGTGACTTGAAGTGACTGAGACACACACACACACACACTCTGAGACACACACACACACACACTGAGACACACACACACAATGAGACACACACACTGAGACACACACACACACACACTGAGACACACACACTGAGACACAAACACACACACACAAAACACACACACTGAGACACACACACACACACACACTGAGACACACACACACAATGAGACACACACACTGAGACACACACACACACACACTGAGACACACACTGAGACACAAACACACACACACACAAACACACACACACTGAGACACACACTGAGACAGACACACACACCGAGACACACACACTCACACACTGGGACACGCACACTGAGACAGACACACACACCGAGACACACACACTCACACACTGGGACACGCACACTGAGACACACACACACAATGAGACACACACACTGAGACAGACACACACACCGAGACACACACACACACACAATGAGACACACACACTGAGACACACACACACACAATGAGACACACACACTGAGACACGCACACACACAATGAGACACACTGAGACACACACACACACACAATGAGACACACACACTGAGACAGACACACACACCGAGACACACACACACACAATGAGACACACACACTGAGACACACACACAATGAGACACACACACTGAGACACGCACACACACAATGAGACACACACACTGAGACACACACACACTGAGACACAGACACACAGAGTCACACACACACTGACACACACACACACACACACACACACAGGTACTGACACACACTAAGTGGGCGGAGCTCATTTGCATACAAATTCCAGATTTAGCGGCCAGGTAAATATTTAACTAAATATTAAATCCAGCTAAGAGATTTAATATTTAGTTAAATATTTAGCTAAATGTTAAATCTAGCTAAGAGATTTAAGATTTATTTAAATATTTAGCTAACTGTTAAATCTTGTAAGTAGATTTCTAAATGATATCTGAATGCACACATTTCTAAAAGCTGTATTTATTTTCTCCTCATTTCTGGCAGCCCATACTAACGCCGCCGAACTTTCGTGATTTTTAAATCCTAACGGTCTCTGCTCAGCGGAGTGGAATGTTCAGGAGCCGGTTGCCTAGCAGCTGCCTCCGCCTCCTTCTCTGCCCCGCCCCCTCTCCCTCTCTCGTTGCTCCAGCTAGAGTTCACATTCAGCTTCCTTAGATTATATAGCCCATTCTTTACTAACTCTTACAAATGAGCTTATTGGAGGCTTCGTGTTTTAAGATGGTTCAGGTGCAGTCCGGCAGACTGACTGCAGCATCATTACAGTATACCGCACTGCGCCGGCTTTGTGTGGAGGCTGATACACAAAATAATGAACGACTGCTAAATAAATCACATGGATTGCTTTTTTAATGCTAAATGTATCTGGTATTCTAAGCATTACCTACAATTAATAACTCAGCTATATTCATATTCAGAATGTGATACAGTATTAAGACAGGGTCCAGTATTAGAAATAAATAAACACGCTTTAAGAGAAACAGCAGGATGTTTATTGACCATTCCCATCCATTCTCTAGATGTTTCTACATTGTGGTTGCAATCCACAGGGACAAGGGACTCAGCGATGTTAAATAAAAACTAGAGCCCACAATTAACCAATATAGAAAGGAAGGGGGAGAAATGTATTGTTCAAGTGCAGCACCTTCCACTTTCCTCTATTAAATGTCATTTGCCATGTGTCTGCCCAGTTCTGAATGCTGTCGAGATCATTTTGAATGACCTTTGCTGCTGCAACAGTGTTTGCCACCCTCCTGTTTGGAACTGCAAACACAAGTCAAAAAGGAAGTTAGAAAGGCCGAGAGAGAGACAGAAATGAACATTGCTAAGGGGGTGGAGGGAGGACCCCTCACATTGTCTCAGTATGTATCTGGACATTTACTGCAAATGGTTTTAATCTGTTTTGTATGGTGTTGCTGATCCTTGTGTCTAGGAAGGAAAATAATAAAAAACCAAATTCACTTCCCTGTTGTAATGGGACTGGAGGCCTGTGGTTGGGAGTGTCCTGAAAACCAAGAGAAAGGTTAATGAAGAGTACGGTTTAGAGAGCTGGTTTGGAAGGGAGCACACTTCCAGAGCAATGGATTGCAGTACTATTGTTAAGATAAACTTTTAAAATGAACATCAGTTATTTTAAGGTGCATGTTTTTTGATATGCAACGGTTCAGGTAACCGGAGTTGGGTGTGGTGGGGAGGTCCTCCATCTTGACAGGAAGTGGGAAGCAGCCATGTTGGTGAGGGGAAGCTTTATTGACTTCCTGAGTACTGACTTCCTGTAGTCAGGGCAGTACCTGTAGAAGATATTGAAAGGGGGGACAGCTGATTTTAAGTACGTTTCCCTCTGCTTGTTTTGAAGCATAGTTTTAATGCACATGTTAGATTAATGTTTAGTTATATATATAAATATTCATTGATTTGTTTCTTTTTGAATACTTCATTATTGATAACTGTTTGCTGGTTTGTTTTTATATACCCACCTGCATAATGGTTTATTCTGGAGGAGGGGGAGGTCTGGAAGGGTATAAAGGCTGTTAGTTTTGTTCAGTCAGGATCGTCTTTTTGTGCAGATCAGAGGGCAGTTTTGCAGCTCTGTGGTTGGACTCAGTTATTGGAGTCAGTACCTGTGATTAGGTGACTATAAATAGTTCTTTTTGGTTTCCACTTTTTCTTTCCTCAAGTTGTTTGATATTTTGTTCCATTAGCTTTTTGTTTATCATTGTTCTTAAATAAAAATAATTGGTTTGGCACCAAACTTCTCTGTGATCCGTGTGTGTGTGTCAGTCACACACACTGAGACACAGACCGAGACACACACACACACACACACACTGAGACACACAATGAGAGACACACACTGAGACACACTGAGGCACAGACACACACACTGAGACACACACACAGGTACTGAGACACACACACACACTGAGACACACTGAGGCACAGACACACACACTGAGACACACACACACTGAGACACACTGAGGCACAGACACACACACTGAGACACACACACACACTGAGACACACACACACTGAGACACAGACAAGCGCACACACACACAGGTACTGACACACACACAAACACACAGGTACTGATCCACAGACACACACACATATATATATAATTAATCTTTAGTAAGCTGACTGGAATAAAAGGGTATCTATTTTTATTTGGGAGATCAAATGCATGTTTTTTCTCTAAATATTAAATGCTATACGTTTCATATTGATTGATAATATCAATATTTTCTGACAATTGATCAAAGAATGGAAACATTCACCTTTCACACAACACAGATTTCTAACACAGGTTTATATTGGAAACTGAATCAAACTTCCATCGTAAATAATAGACTTTACAAGAGACTGCTGTATATCTCTTTATGTTTACTACAGGTTTTTAAATAACAACAATATTATGCCTAATGAAAATATATCGCTATCTTTAACAACATATGCATGGGTTTGTACTACAGTTATGGCCAAAACATTAACATCACCTAGAATTTCAGAATTGAGGATTTAGATATTGTTTTTAACATCATGTAATCAAACAAAATGATATTGAAAAAGGGGAAGCCAATAATATGAGTTCATTGTTAGCAGATGCTTTGTGAGCCACGCAGAACGCTCCTCGCAGGGTCCTGTGGGGATCTGTTCACTGCAGCTTTACTCCGGCACAGAGTCTCCCAGCCACTTCAGGTAAGGAGGGTTCCCCTGGTCGATGGGCAGGCTGATCACCTCGGCCACTTCATAGGGATGAACAGAGCTGAGAGAGACACAGCGAGGGGTTCAGAACAGAGCGAAACTCACCCAACTTCGAGAGCTGGAGTTCACAGCTAAACTCACCCAACTTCGAGAGCTGGAGTTCACAGCTAAACTCACCCAACTTCGAGCTGGAGTTCACAGCTAAACTCACCCAACTTCGAGAGCTGGAGTTCACAGCTAAACTCACCCAACTTCAAGAGCTGGAGTTCACAGCTAAACTCACCCAACTTCGAGAGCTGGAGATCAGAGCAAAACTCACCCAACTTCGAGAGCTGGAGTTCACAGCTAAACCCACCCAACTTCGAGAGCTGGAGATCAGAGCGAAACTCACCCAACTTCGAGAGCTGGAGTTCACAGCTAAACTCACCCAACTTCAAGAGCTGGAGTTCACAGCTAAACTCACCCAACCGAGAGCTGGAGATCAGAGCGAAACTCACCCAACTTCGAGCTGGAGTTCACAGCTAAACTCACCCAACTTCGAGAGCTGGAGATCAGAGCTAAACTCACCCAACTTCGAGCTGGAGTTCACAGCTAAACTCACCCAACTTCGAGAGCTGGAGTTCACAGCTAAACTCACCCAACTTCGAGAGCTGGAGATCAGAGCGAAACTCACCCAACTTCGAGAGCTGGAGTTCACAGCTAAACTCACCCAACTTCGAGAGCTGGAGTTCACAGCTAAACTCACCCAACTTCGAGAGCTGGAGTTCACAGCTAAACTCACCCAACTTCGAGAGCTGGAGATCAGAGCGAAACTCACCCAACTTCGAGAGCTGGAGTTCAGATCTCAGAGCTAAACTCACCCCCTCTGTAGAGCTGGAGTTCTCTAAGGATGGAGTTGAGAATTTGTGCTGAATTCAGAGTGACAGGGTTAGGTATTTATCTTGAAGACCTCTAGTCTAACTCTCCCCTCGGCTCAGTTCAGAGGGACAGGGTTCGATATTTATCTTGAAGACCTCTAGTCTAACTCTCCCCTCAGTTCAGAGGGACAGGGTTCGATATTTATCTTGAAGACCTCTAGTCTAACTCTCCCCTCAGCTCAGTTCAGAGGGACAGGGTTAGATATTTATCTTGAAGACCTCTAGTCTAACTCTCCCCTCAGCTCAGCTCAGAGGGACAGGGTTCGATATTTATCTTGAAGACCTCTAGTCTAACTCTCCCCTCAGCTCAGTTCAGAGGGACAGGGTTCATATTTATCTTGAAGACCTCTAGTCTAACTCTCCCCAGCTCAGTTCAGAGGGACAGGGTTAGATATTTATCTTGAAGACCTCTAGTCTAACTCTCCCCTCAGCTCAGTTCAGAGGGACAGGGTTCGATATTTACCGGACATATTCTGCCAAGGCTGGAACTTTGGATGTTCTGGTTTTAATCATCTAAGAAAAAAAGGAAATTGCAACAGATTAGACGAGGAGAAGAGCACTGGACTGCCACACAGCTTCTCTCTAATGACATTGAAGAAGGAATCTATGAAAAAGATCTAGGAGTTTATGTTGACTCAGAAATGTCTTCATCTAGACAATGTGGGGAAGCTATAAAAAAGGCTAACGAGATGCTTGGATATATTGTGAGAAGTGTTGAATATAAATCAAGGGAAGTAATGTTAAAACTCTACAATGCATTAGTAAGACCTCACCTAGAATATTGTGTTCAGTTCTGGTCATCTCGTTACAAAAAGGATATTGCTGCTCTAGAAAGAGTGCAAAGAAGAGCGACCAGAATTATCCCGGCCAATTAAAAAATTAAAGTTTTAACATTACTTCCCTTGATTTAAATTCAACACTTCTCACAATATATCCGAGCATCTTGTTGGCCTTTTTTATAGCTTCCCCACATTGTCTAGATGAAGACATTTCTGAGTCAACATAAAATGTGCCAAGTTGGGAACAATCTCTTACTGTTAAAGCAGCTATCAGATTTAAGCCTCGCATATTCTTTCTATGTGATTGATCAACGAAACATTACACAGCTCTGATAGGACAGAATTGGATGATGATGTAATGGGTGTAGGGGGCAGTGCTGAGTTCATAAAGTCATGTTTTTATAAAAGAACATACAAACAGAGAATATACCAATGATATCGATACAGACATCACAGACTCAAATGATGTTTTATAGAAAACGTTCAGTCTGCTCCTAATTAAGACCTCTCTGTGCTTTACAATGCTTCCCTATGCTTTACCAGACCTCTCTGTGCTTTACAATGCTTCCCTATGCTTTACCAGACCTCTCTGTGCTTTACAATGCTTCCCTATGCTTTACCAGACCTCTCTGTGCTTTACAATGCTTCCTATGCTTTTACCAGACCTCTCTGTGCTTTTACAATGCTTCCCTATGCTTTACCACACCTCTCTGTGCTTTTACAAATGCTTCCCTATGCTTTACCAGACCTCTCTGTGCTTTACAATGCTTCCCTATGCTTTACCAGACCTCTCTGTGTTTTTACAATGCTTCCCTATGCTTTTACCACACCTCTCTGTGCTTTACAATGCTTCCTATGCTTTACCAGACCTCTGTGCTTTTACAATGCTTCCTATGCTTTTACCAGACCTCTGTGCTTTTACAATGCTTCCCATGCTTTACCAGACCTCTCTGTGCTTTTACAATGCTTCCTATGTTTTACCAGACCTCTCTGTGCTTTTACAATGCTTCCCTATGCTTTACCAGACCTCTCTGTGCTTTTACAATGCTTCCCTATGCTTTACCAGACCTCTCTGTGCTTTTACAATGGCCCCTATGCTTTACCAGACCTCTCTGTGGTTTACAATGCTTCCTTATGCTTTACCAGACCTCTGTACTTTTACAATGCTTCCCTATGCTTTTTTACCAGACCTCTCTGTGCTTTACAATGCCTCCCTATGCTTTACCACACCTCTGTGCTTTTACAATGCTTCCTATGCTTTTACCAGACCTCTCTGTGCTTTTACAATGCTTCCCTATGCTTTACCACACCTCTCTGTGCTTTTACAATGCTTCCTATGCTTTACCAGACCTCTCTGTGCTTTTTTTACAATGCGTCCCTATGCTTTTACCAGACCTCTCTGGTTTACAATGCTTCCCTATGCTTTACCAGACCTCTCTGTACTTTACAATGCTTCCCTATGCTTTACCAGACCTCTCTGTGCTTTTACAATGCCTCCCTATGCTTTTACCACACCTCTCTGTGCTTTTACAATGCTTCCCTATGCTTTACCAGACCTCTGTGTGCTTTTACAATGCTTCCCTATGCTTTACCAGACCTCTCTGTGCTTTACAATGCTTCACTATGCTTTAGCTTTCTCTGTGCTTTACAATGCTTCCCTATGCTTTACCAGACCTCTCTGTGCTTTACAATGCTTCCCTATGCTTTACCAGACCTCTCTGTGCTTTACAATGCTTCCCTATGCTTTACCAGACCTCTCTGTGCTTTACAATGCTTCCCTGTGCTTTACCAGACCTCTGTGTGCTTCACAATGCTTCCCTATGCTTTACCAGACCTCCCTGTGCTTTACAATGCTTCACTATGCTTTACCAGACCTCCCTGTGCTTTACAATGCTTCACTATGCTTTAGCTTTCTCTGTGCTTTATTACACTTTTCTATGCTTTTATTACTGGAAACGTTTATATGGGTAAGGACAGGAATACAAATATTTTAAAATGTGTTATGTTGAGATCACAAGATTAGTTATCCAGATGAAGACTTATTTCTGTATCTTTTGTACTCTGCTCAGAAATAAACACCACAAATAAAGGGCTGTAGGATTTTGTGTGTGTGTGTGTGTGTGCGTCAGGCTGCAGACGATTTGTTGAACATAATAAAATGTAATCTCACCATCAAGACCTCGCTGTCCTCTTCGATCTTCCCCTGCCATTCGTACCTGCAGCACAACACAGAAGAGAAACAGCAGGGCTTCAAGGACTGAGCTAAGAAGAGAGACCAGACTAATCCCAGCAGAGCTTCAAGGACTGAGCTACGAGACCAGACTAATCCCAGCAGAGCTTCAAGGACTGAGCTACGAGACCAGACTAATCCCAGCAGGGCTTCAAGGACTGAGCTACGAGACCAGACTAATCCCAGCAGAGCTTCAAGGACTGAGCTACGAGACCAGACTAATCCCAGCAGGGCTTCAAGGACTGAGCTACGAAGAGAGACCAGACTAATCCCAGCAGGGCTTCAAGGACTGAGCTACGAGACCAGACTAATCCCAGCAGAGCTTCAAGGACTGAGCTACGAGACCAGACTATCCCAGCAGGGCTTCAAGGACTGAGCTACGGTGACCAGACTAATCCCAGCAGGGCTTCAAGGACTGAGCTAACAGACCAGACTAATCCCAGCAGAGCTTCAAGGACTGAGCTACGAGACCAGACTAATCCCAGCAGGGCTTCAAGGACTGAGCTACTTAAGAGAGACCAGACTAATCCCAGCAGGGCTTCAAGGACTGAGCTACGAGAGAGACCGACTAATCCAGCAGGGCTTCAAGGACTGAGCTACGAGACCAGACTAATCCCAGCAGAGCTTCAAGGACTGAGCTACGAGACCAGACTAATCCCAGCAGAGCTTCAAGGACTGAGCTACAAAGAACTGAATCTGTTTGGCCTTGCGTAAATATGCTGGAGATCCGTTTCCAAACATTTCTAAGAAACGGGTCAAACACTGTGCAGCTGTTACCTCTGTAGTCTTTTATTCCAGTGTTTTCTGAGTTGTGTGTGCATGCTATCTGCAGTACAGGATGTTACTCCAGCAGAATGACTCAGTGTTGCCCACGAACGGCAGTATTTGATTTTCATCCTGCGAAGACACTTATCACTCTTCCTCAATGTGCTTTACTTGCTCTTATCTGCCCCCTATTTTACTGCATTTAATCCTGTACTTCAGAGTACTGTAATCTGTCAAGTGTTATTTAATCTGTAGTATTTTGTATTTAATTATATCCTGATGTAACTATCACTGACACTGTTATCTGCTCCGTTATTGAATCGGATTTTGTCATATTCTTGTACTTGCTAGAACCAAAGTCATTGTATTTATCTTGCTCTTAATTGTATTATTACTTGTACTGTGATTCTTGAAATGTGTTTTTGTTTACGACTGTAAGTCGCCCTGGATAAGGGCGTCTGCTAAGAAATTAATAATAATAATAATAATAATAATGATAATAATAATCCTGCAGTGCTGCATCGGTGCTGTTAAACTTGTATATTGACGGCGGTCTGGCACTCACACAGACGTTATCTTCGGGACGATGTTCACACACGCAGCCAGCTTCTTCTCTACCATCCCCCTGGAAACACGAGAGAGAGAGAGAGAGAGAGAGAGAGAGAGAGAGAGAGAGAGAGAGAGAGAGAGAGAGAGAGAGAGAGAGAGGCCTGAACGCATGACTTCACACAGGACAGACGAGCGCACCACAAACACAGGCCTGCAGAGGCTGCATTGCATTTTCAAGGCGTTTCCCTCTTTTATATGCGTTGCCTGTTTTAAACTGCGATGCAGAGAGTCAGGCATGTTCTTTATTATTGAATCTACCCCCAATGTAGGCTCAATGATGTCATCTTTGGTATTATCATAATCCAGACCCCCTCCCCCTTCTTTCACTGTCTCTCCCCCTCCCCTTATCCATCCACCTTCTCTCTCCCTCTTCCCCTCTTCACTCCCCATCCCTCTCTCCCCCTCCCCTCCCCTCCCTTATCCCTCACCATCTCCCCTCCCCCTGCTGTCTCTCCCCTCTCTCCATGTCTCTTCCCCTCCCCCTTTCTCTCCTCGCCCCTTTCTCCCCTCTGTCTTCCCCTCTCCCCATGTCTCTGTCTCTTCCCCTCCCCCTTTCTCCACCTCTCCCCATGTCTCTCCCATCCCCTTTCTCCACCTCTCTCCTCCCTCGTGTCTGTCTCCCCTCTCCCCCCCCTCCCCCTCTCCCATCCCCCTTTCTCCCTCTCCTCCTCCTCGTCTGTCTCCTCTCCCCCCCTCCTCCCCCTCTCCTCTCCCCCTCCCCCCCTTTCTCTCCTCCCTTCCCCCCTCTCCTCCCTCCCCTCTTCCCCCTCTCCCTGGTCTCTCCCCCTCCCCTCCCCTCTCTCCCCCTCTCTGTCTCCCCCTCCCCTGGTCTCTCCCCCCTCCCCCCTCTCCCCTCCTCTCTCTCCCTCTCCTCCCCTTCTCCTCTCTCTCTGTCTCCCCTCTCCCTGGTCTCTCCCCTCCCCTCTCTCCCCCTCCAAAGTCTCCCCTCCCTCCCCTCTTCTCCCCTCTCTCTTTCTCCCCCCCTCTCCCTGGTCTCCCCTCCCTCATGTCTCCGCCTCCCCCTCCTCTCTCTCACAACAATCTCCTGAGCTGTCATCAAAACCAGGTGACAAATGCAGCAGAGTGCGTTCCAGCAGCATATCCTTCAGAGGCCATGGAGAACACACGCAATCCCACAATCCTTAGCAGAGGGACCATCAACACACTCACAACAAGAGCCTGCGAGAAACCAGGACACAGCATATCCATCAGAGACCATGGAGAACACACACCATCCCACAATCCTTAGCAGAGGGACCATCAACACACTCACAACAAGAGCCTGCGAGAAACCAGGACACAGCATATCCATCAGAGACCATGGAAACACACACCATCCCACAATCCTTAGCAGAGGGACCATCAACACACTCACAACAAGAGCTCATGAAACCAGGACACAGCATATCCATCAGAGACCATGGAAACACACATCCCACAATCCTTAGCAGAGGGACCATCAACACACTCACAACAAGAGCCTGCGAGAAACCAGGACACAGCATATCCATCAGAGACCATGGAAACACACACCATCCCACAATCCTTAGCAGAGGGACCATCAACACAACAAGAGCCTGCGAGAAACCAGGACACAGCATATCCATCAGAGACCATGGAAACACACACCATCCCACAATCCTTAGCAGAGGGACCATCAACACACAACAAGAGCTCATAGAAACCAGGACACAGCATATCCATCAGAGACCATGGAAACACACACCATCCCACAATCCTTAGCAGAGGGACCATCAACACACTCACAACAAGAGCCTGCGAGAAACCAGGACACAGCATATCCATCAGAGACCATGGAAAACACACACCATCCCACAATCCTTAGCAGAGGGACCATCAACACACTCACAACAAGAGCCTGCGAGAAACCAGGACACAGCATATCCATCAGAGACCATGGAGAACACACACCATCCCACAATCCTTAGCAGAGGGACCATCAACACACTCACAACAAGAGCCTGCGAGAAACCAGGACACAGCATATCCATCAGAGACCATGGAAACACACACCATCCCACAATCCTTAGCAGAGGGACCAGCAACACACTCACAACAAGAGCCTGCGAGAAACCAGGACACAGCATATCCATCAGAGACCATGGAAACACACACCATCCCACAATCCTTAGCAGAGGGACCAGCAACACACTCACAACAAGAGCCTGCGAGAAACCAGGACACAGCATATCCATCAGAGACCATGGAAACACACACCATCCCACAATCCTTAGCAGAGGGACCATCAACACACTCACAACAAGAGCCTGCGAGAAACCAGGACACAGCATATCCATCAGAGACCATGGAGAACACACACCATCCCACAATCCTTAGCAGAGGGACCATCAACACACTCACAACAAGAGCCTGCGAGAAACCAGGACACAGCATATCCATCAGAGACCATGGAGAACACACACCATCCCACAATCCTTAGCAGAGGGACCATCAACACACTCACAACAAGAGCCTGCGAGAAACCAGGACACAGCATATCCATCAGAGACCATGGAGAACACACACATCCCACAATCCTTAGCAGAGGGACCATCAACACACTCACAACAAGAGCCTGAGAAACCAGGACACAGCATATCCATCAGAGACCATGGAAAACACACACCATCCCACAATCCTTAGCAGAGGGACCATCAACACACTCACAACAAGAGCCTCATGAAACCAGGACACAGCATATCCATCAGAGACCATGGAGAACACACACCATCCCACAATCCTTAGCAGAGGGACCATCAACACACTCACAACAAGAGCCTCAAAACCAGGACACAGGAGACCATGGAAACACACACATCCCACAATCCTTAGCAGAGGGACCATCAACACACTCAAGAAGAGCTCTAGAAACCAGGACACAGCATATCCATCAGAGACCATGGAGAACACACACCATCCCACAATCCTTAGCAGAGGGACCATCAACACACTCACAACAAGAGCTCCTGAAACCAGGACACAGCATATCCATCAGAGACCATGGAAACACACACCATCCCACAATCCTTAGCAGAGGGACCATCAACACACTCACAACAAGAGCCTGCGAGAAACCAGGACACAGCATATCTATCAGAGACCATGGAGAACACACACCATCCCACAATCCTTAGCAGAGGGACCATCAACACACTCACAACAAGAGCCTGAAAACCAGGACACAGCATATCTATCAGAGACCATGGAGAACACACACCATCCCACAATCCTTAGCAGAGGGACCATCAACACACCTCACAACAAGAGCCTCTGAAAAACCAGGACACAGCATATCCATCAGAGACCATGGAAACACACACCATCCCACAATCCTTAGCAGAGGGACCAGCAACACACTCACAACAAGAGCCTGAAAACAGGACACAGCATATCCATCAGAGACCATGGAAACACACACCATCCCACAATCCTTAGCAGAGGGACCATCAACACACTCACAACAAGAGCCTGCGAGAAACCAGGACAGAGCAAACGCACCATCAATGACCAGTGCGGAGGGCAGGTTTAAACTCTACCCACACACAGGAACCCGGTCATTCCTAACGGTCAGATTTAAAACAGAACTGTGGACGAAAATGTACAAAATGCCTCCAGACAAAAACCCCAGAAGAATGTGCCAAGACCAGAGGGGTTTCACTACGAAGACAGCAAAGGAAAGAAGGACAGCTTAAGAGTGCAAGTCCTGTCCAGTTACTAGACATATTCTGACAGAACGAAAAATAACGCCAAGCATTTTGAAAGTGACCGAAAACATTCATACAGTATATCAAAACGAAAGTAGCTAAAAATAAGCACCGAAAAATACAATCAAACTTGAAAACAGAAGCTCTATGTATAATGTGTAACAGCGCCCTCTAGACTTACAATGCAGGCAGCTCGGAGGAGGCTGGGCTTCAGAGTGTCGGGTGCGATCATTCTCCTGCACAACAGAGACCGTGTGTGTGTTCAAACCACGTCCTTCAAAGTGCTGCACAACTCACTGCAGAGCTGACAAGACACGCAATGCCCTATCGCTGATGCTTCAAGAGACGCAATGCCCTATCGCTGATGCTTCAAGAGACGCAGTGCCCTATCGCTGATGCTTCAAGAGACGCAGTGCCCTATCGCCGATGCTTCAAGAGACGCAATGCCCTGTCGCTGATGCTTCAAGACACGCAGTGCCCTATCGCTGATGCTTCAAGAGACGCAGTGCCCTATCACTGATGCTTCAAGAGACGCAGTGCCCTATCCCTGATGCTTCAAGAGACGCAGTGCCCTATCGCTCGAGGTTCAAGAGACAGCAATGCCCTGTCAATGATGCTTCAAGAGACGCAGTGCCCTATCGCTCGAGGTTCAAGAGACAGCAATGCCCTGTCGCTGATGCTTCAAGAGACGCAGTGCCCTATCGCTGATGCTTCAAGAGACGCAGTGCCCTATCGCTGATGCTTCAAGAGACAGCAATGCCCTGTCGCTGATGCTTCAAGAGACGCAATGCCCTATCGCTGATGCTTCAAGAGACGCAATGCCCTATCGCTGATGCTTCAAGAGACGCAATGCCCTATCGCTGATGCTTCAAGAGACGCAATGCCCTATCGCTGATGCTTCAAGAGACGCAGTGCCCTATCCCTGATGCTTCAAGAGACGCAGTGCCCTATCCCTGATGCTTCAAGAGACGCAATGCCCTATCACTGATGCTTCAAGACGCGGTGCCCTATCGCTGATGCTTCGAGACGCAGTGCCCTATCGCTGATGCTTCAAGAGACGCAGTGCCCTATCACTGTTGCTTCAAGAGACGCAATGCCCTATCACTGATGCTTCAAGAGACGCAATGCCCTATCGCTGATGCTTCAAGACACGCAATGCCCTATCACTGATGCTTCAAGAGACAGCAATGCCCTATTGCTGATGCTTCAAGAGACGCAATGCCCTATCGCTGATGCTTCAAGACACGCAATGCCCTATCACTGATGCTTCAAGAGACGCAGTGCCCTATCACTGATGCTTCAAGAGACGCAGTGCCCTATCGCTGATGCTTCAAGAGACGCAGTGCCCTATCGCTGATGCTTCAAGAGACGCAGTGCCCTATCGCTGATGCTTCAAGAGACGCAATACCTTATCACTGATGCTTCAAGAGACGCAATACCTTATCACTGATGTTTCAATACCGTATCACTGATGCTTCAATGATGCCGACAGAAATCAAGCGAACGAGTAAACAAAACGCTTCGAAAAATCGTTGCTTCAAGCAACTCCCTTTTAGGTATCGACTGCCCTCTTGTGTTCAAATTCTGCAAAACACTTTGCAATATTATTGCAGTATCACTTTGCCGCCCATGTTGAAAAATATGAGCCATTTACATGAGTAACAAACCACTGTTTGGAACTTTTTTGGATGTTGTTGTCTTCTGTTTATTTTTCATCACGCATGCAACCCCCCTGCTGCTGTATAGAATTTGTTTTACCGGGAGTGGCATCGGGGCTTCAACAGGAAGGAAGCCGAAACGAACCTTACAGAAGAACGTACACAAAACGTAACGTCGACACGCTCTGGCTAAACAATACATAAATGACCCAAGAATTATATAATCGCAAAACCCCGATATTACAACGAAGCGACGCTGGAGCTGTCGGATAAGTGTCAGCATGTTAACAACAGGGCGTCTTTATAAAAACTCCCACAATATCGGAACAGCAATCCTCGACCACCTCCCGTAGAAAATGCAACAACTACAGTTGCCCTAGAGCAATGTGTGGCAAAACTGGTGCTGTTTTCCCACCTCTAGTTGATCTACTCCATGTTACCGTTTGTCAGCCCTGTCTTTCGCTCTATATACACGTTATAAACACGTTATTTGTGTTGTTATCGCATATTTTCATGAGCATTACCTGCACCGCACACAAGCGACCCCACGTGTTCGGAGCGCCGCCTCTCGCTTTACCGTAAAGGACGCGTTTTTCACGACAGTACTGGCAAATGAAGCCGAGGAAGCAGCCACAGTACTGGCATGGGCAGGCATGGCGTACCTATGCCCGTACACACATTTTTTTAAATGTAATATTAAACACTAGAGTGAAACATTGTGTGTTTTAAATTAATATAATCTGTGTTTTGTGTTTTGTTTTAAGAGTAAAGCCGGGATTCGTGCATTACGACAGACCGACCCTACACTCACATCCGGTTTACGACACGGCGTCCGAGTCTCTTCCGCCGGCTTCAAGAGGGGATATTATTAAAATTTTTTAAACCGGGAATAAAAACTCACAAACATCCAAGAAATAAAACACACGGAGCAGGTGAGAGTGTGTGATATCGATTCAGAGGAGAGGGGGGTATTTACTGTGGGGGGTATCGGAAAGCGATACCGCGTTGTTTTTAAAATAATAAACTTGTTTTGTGTTTGTAAATGTTACAGGAGGACGTTTGTTTTTAATACAAACCTCAAACAAATCAAAACAGAGGGTAATGTAAAAGTGCTGCAGATTTTGCAAGTGCAAATGTGTTTGATTATTGAAGTTTTGCATTGCATGTTAGTACACAGATGTTGAGTAAATTTATGATTTATTAGGAAACTATTAGTTAAAAATACCGCCGGTGCTGTGAAGCTATCGACGTGTCCGCACCGTAACATTGAATTAAAACGAAGGGAAACTTACGTATTATTATTATTATTATTATTATTATTATTATTTATTTCTTAGCAGACGCCCTTATCCAGGGCGACTTACAGTCGTAAACAAAAATACATTTCAAGAATCACAGTACAAGAATTAATACAATTATTATTATTATTTATTTCTTAGCAGACGCCCTTATCCAGGGCGACTTACAATCGTAAGCAAATACATTTCAAGTGTTACAATACAAGTAATACAATAAGAGCAAGAAATACAATAACTTTTTTTTCAAGTGTGACAAACCACAATTCAATAATACAGCAGATAATAGTGATAGTTACATCAGGATATGATTAAATAGTGATAGTTACATCAGGATGTGATTAAATACAAAGTACTACAGGTTAAACACTTGGCAGATTACAGTATTCTGAAGTACAGGATTAAATGCAGTAAAATAGGGGCAGATAAGAGCAAAATAAAGCACATTTACATGAAGGGTGATAGTGTCCTAGGATACAAACAGAGGAGTTCTACAGGTGCTGTTTGAAGAGGTGAGTCTTAAGGAGGCGCGGAAGGTGGTCAGGACTGGGCAGTCCTGACATCTGTAGGGAAGGTCATTCCACCACTGTGGAGCAAGGGTGGAGAAGGAGCGGCTCGGGAGGCAGGGGGCGAGCGGAGGTAGAGCTAGTCTTCTAGTGCAGGCGGAGCGGAGAGGTCGAGGGGGTGTAGGGAGAGATGAGGGTCTGGAGGTAGCTGGGTGCAGTCTGGTCAAGGCATCTGTAGGCAAGTACAAGAGTCTTGAACTGGATGCTACCGGTGATCGAGAGCCAGTGGAGCAAGCGGAGTAGTGGAGTAAGCGTGGGCGTTAAGGCAGAGCAACAGTTAAGAGCAAGATAAAATACAATGACTTAACTAAGATGATGTGCTGAAATCCTGAGTAACAATCCTTTTAAACCACGGTCTATACGTGGCTACTGGTCAGTATACTAATGTCGCCAAACTAAGTAAGATTAGGTAGGTGTTGTATGAACGTTTTGCATCATATTTGCTAAATACAGTATTAGTCTTAGTCTTGTTGGCCTTTTATAGCTTCCCCATTGTCTAGATGAAGACATTTCTGAGTCAACATAAACTCCTAGAATAAAATTGAAGAAGGAATCTATGATAAAGACCTAGGAGTTTATGTTGACTCAGAAATGTCTTCATCTAGACAATGCAGGGAAGCTTATAAAAAGGCCAACGAGATGCTTCGGATATATTGTGTTGAATTTAAATCAAGGGAAGTAATGTTAAAACTTTACAATGCATTAGTAAGACCTCACCTAGAATATTGTGTTCAGTTCTGGTCACCTCGTTAAAAGGATATTGCTCTAGAAAGAGTGCAAAGAAGAGCAACCAGAATTATCCGGTTTAAAAGGCATGTCGTGCAGACAGGCTAAAAGAATTGAATCTATTCAGTCTTGAACAAAGAAGACTACGCGGCGATCTGATTCAAGCATTCAAAATCCTAAAGAGGTATTGACAATGTCGACCCAGGGGACTTTCAAAGAAAAAGAAACCAGGGGTCACAAAATGGAGATTAGATAAAGGGGCATTCAGAACAGAAAAATAGGAGGCACTTTTTACACAGAGAATTGTGGAGAGTCTGGAACCAACTCCCCAGTAATGTTGTTGAAGCCGACACCCTGGGATCCTTCAAGAAGCTGCTTGATGAGATTCTGGGATCAATAAGCTACTAACAACCAAACGAGCAAGACGGGCTGAATGGCCTCCTCTCGTTTGGAAACTTTCTTATGTTCTTAATTTCAGTATCTCCCATATGATATTTATAATGCACATTTTTATTGCCATGCGGCAGTACCTTCCACTTTCCTCTATTAAATGTCGTTTGCCATGTGTCTGCCCAGTTCTGATCATGCTGTCTAGATCATTTTGAAAGTGGTGCATTGTCACAATGTGGTACGCCTACCAAAACTTGACCCATGTAATGTCAGAAAGTGGTAGGCTGTCACATTTTGGTACAGTTGCCTGCAGTCAATTTATGATCTGATGGGTGTTTCATATCGTCAAACGAGTTACATTTACCGTTAATTCTACATTATTTTTTTGGGAAACTTAAGTTGAAATGGAATCAATTTATCTAAAAATAAATTTAAAAAACAAAATTTTTACAAGACCCAGTGTATTCCATACGATAAATATTGAAGTTTTAATGGTGGAAAAATATGATCAATTCAATTAAAAATATGTAAGACAAGAGAACAGCAGAAGGTACTAGGACTCTATAAAGAAGGATAGGACAATGATGTCACAAGTGGGCGGAGTTAGTAAACAGTGACGATTTCTGGAGCCCGAGAGTTTTTCACAGCGCCGTCAAATGCTTTTAAAGTATTCACGCCACCCTGGCAAAATGTTTCTTGACATAATCAAGCATTAATTCACATAAATAACAGTCAGTCACTATATTAACGCTTATTTTGTATTGTTATTAAATAATACCGTCTATCCTGGCGCTGCAGCACAGCATCTCCGCAATGTATTCAGTACTGAGGGGTCCAAAATGGCGCCTGTAATTGAGTAATGAACTGCATCATGGGATTGACTGTCCTATCCTGCTTTATACAGTTAGAGAAGGTGCCGGATCTGCTTTCATAGCAGAAGTTGTTTAGACAGCGTCGGTCCCACTTTTAATATACCTGAAAATAACGACACCGGGTACAGAAAAATCGATATTTCTATTGCGGATGCAGAACTGGTGTAGTTACAGCTGATGGATCTGTCCTTCCTAACTCAACAGAGGTTCCATTAGCTTTTTAGGATAGGGGGCTGTGTGGTCCAGTGGTTAAAGAAAAGGGCTTGTAACCAGGAGGTCCCCGGTTCAAATCCCACCTCAGCCACTGACTCACTGTGTGACCCTGAGCGAGTCGCTTAACCTCCTTGTGTCGCTCTTTCGGGTGAGACGAAGTTGTAAGTGACTCTGCAGCTGATGCATAGTTCACACACCCTAGTTCTGTAAGTCGCCTTGACAAAGGCGCAAAATAAACTAATAATAATAATAAGGATAAAAGGTCTCCACACGCCGGACGCGATGCGGTTTGTTGATGCGGTGCGACACTAACTTTCACACCAGTGGCGACAGCGCGCGATACGATAGACTCTGTGATTGTATCGTCAGGCTTTGATAGTCCTGTTGTACAGCGAATAACACTGTGGAACACATAAACAGCTTTTCAGAATGATTATTTCAGTAAAAGATCATTCTTGCAGTATCAAGATAATTTTGATACTGCAAGAATGATCTTTTTTTCTGTCGTTGTTTAGTGAAAACGCATACAAGGGAAGCTGTTCCTCATTGGTCAGTTCCAAATCGCCAAAATAGACACCAATGTTGTTTTTTTTTTATCACCGCGTATTTTCTGACGGACACAGAGATGTTTCACAGCGGTATAGCCTCCATACACACAAACATGTAGCTGCAGCGTCGGTTCAGGCAAATTATCAACACATTTTGAGCAAATGTAATCATGGGAGACAGACAGCTGCGGACAGGGGGGATTGAGGCTGTGAAAAGATAAGCTGAAGTTACTGAGAAAAAGGAATGGGGGGGGGGGAATGATATGCATTTAAAAAAAAAAAACTACAACCGGCCCCTGATCCGTTATCCTTTATCCTTTATCTAATCTCCATTTGTGAGCCCTGGTTTCTTTTTACAGGTAGTAAAAGTCCCCTGGGTCGACATTGTCAATACCTTTTAGGATTTTGAATGTTTGAATCAGATCGCCGTAGTCTTCTTTGTTCAAGACTGAATAGATTCAATTCTTTTGAGCCTGTCTGCATACGACATGTCCTTGTTTCTTGACTGACATACTCTGCCCAAGTAAAAGCCACTTCCTGATTCGTCGGGATGATTCTCCATCTTTAAAGTGTCTGAAACGCCCTCCAGTAATAACCCTAAACTCAAAGTCTCTCTCGCTTCAGGATGGCCAAGTTTCGCCCCTGTTATCCAGGATAACCTGCTTGATGGGGTCCCTGCGCCATCCCAGAGCAGTTCAAAGACATGCCCACCAGCCTTCAGCAAAGGAGACCGGCTGGGCAAGGTGAGGGAGGGGAGGGAGGAGAAGGAGAAGGGGGAGGGAGAAGGAAGAATGGGGAAGGAGAAGGGGGGGGGGGAGGAGGGAGAAGGGGAGGAGAAAGGGAGAAGGGGAGGAAGAATGGGGGAAGGGAGAAGGGAAGGGGAGAAGGGGAGGAAGAATGGGGAAAGGAGAAGGAAGGGAGAAGGGGAGGAAGAGGGGGGAAGGAGAAGGGGAGGAGAAGGGGGGGGGAGAGGGGAAGGAGAAGGGAAGAGAAGGGGAGGAAGAGTGGGGGAAGGGGGAAGGAAGGAATGGGGAGGAAGAATGGGGAAGGGGGAGGGAGGGGGAAGGAGGAAGGGGGAAGGGGGGAGGGAGAAGGGGAGGGAGAGGGGAAGGGGGAGAAGGAAGGGGGATGGGAGAAGGGGGAAGGGAGGAGGGAAGAAGGGGGAGAATGGGGGAAGGGAGAAGGGAAGGAGGAAGAAGGGGGAAGGAGAATGGGGAGGGAGAAGGGGAAGAATGGGGAAGGGGAGAAGGATGGGGGGAGGAAGAAGGGGGAAGGGAAGGGAGGGAGAAGGGGAGAAGGGAGAAGGAAGAATGGGGGAAGGGGGGGAAGGGAATGGGAAGGAGGAAGAAAGGGGGAAGGAGAAGGAAGAAGGAAGGGAGAAGGGGGGGAGAAGAGGGGGGAAGGGGGGAAGGGAAGGGGATGGGAGGAAGAATGGGAAGGGGGGAGGGAGAAGGGATGGGGAGGGGGGGAGGAGAAGGGAGGAAGAATGGGGAAAGGGGGAAGGGAGAAGGAGGAAGAATGGGGAAGGAGAAGGGAAGGGGATGGGGGGAGGGGAAGGGGGGAGGAAGATGGGAGGGGGGAGGGGAGAAGGGGGGTCTCTCCACCTGGAGATCGCTGGAGCTGCTTGCATGCTTTCATTAACTGAACCGCACCCTTGTTCACATTTAGCAAAGTCCTATCTGGGTCTCTTATAAATATCAGCCCTGTTTAACTCTTGTCAGTGTAATCCTGCTTCGCTCGCGCGCGTGGGATCTGACAGCAGGAGTTTTGACGCGAGCGTTTCCTCTCGTCTCTTTCAGGTTGCTGATTGGACCGGGGCCACATACCAGGATAAGAGATACACCAGTGAGTTTCCTTCCTGAAAAAAAAAAATCAAGGGGTTTCTCTCTGTGAGCCCGTCGATCGTGCTGCAAAAGTGTTTAAATATACTTTAAAACGTCTTTCAGCTGTCTACGATATAGAGACCAGGGCTGTGCATTGTGCTATATAAAGCAAATAATGATTATTTTTGTGTTTTACTTTTTGTACAGTAGTTCAAAAAAACATTCCAGTTAAATGTAATAGAAGAACATAAAGTTTAGAAACCAGAGAGGCCCATTCAGCCCATCTTGCCTGCTTGGTTGTTAGTAGCTTATTGATCCCAGAATCTCATCAAGCAGCTTCTTGAAGGATCCCAGGGTGTCAGCTTCAACAACATTACTGGGGAGTTGGTTCCAGACCCTCACAATTCTCTCTAAAAGTGCCTCCTATTTTCTGTTCTGAATGCCCTTTATCTAATTCCATTTGACCCCTGGTCCTCAGGTTTCCAAAAGTCCCCTGGTCGACATGGTCAATACCTTTTAGATTTTGAATGAATCAGATTGCCACGAGTTACTCCATGTTATTAAAGCATGGACAGTATTTATTGAGAGTACTGATGTTGCATTTCTCCCCCAGATAACTCACGAGCCTGAGTTTGAGAGTGAATGACTTCATCTGCCATGCTTTGAAGTGTGACGGATCATTCTCTTCCTCGCTGTCTCAGATAAATACTGCCTCAATTCGAGGAGGAAGTCATATGCTTACTTCCACGAGAGGATGAGACCAGCCCAGCTTGTGGATACGTGCCAAGACCCAAAAACTGCTTATCAGAGGAACCGCATGAGGTTTGCCCAGGTACTGTGACTCACCCTGCAGCCCCCGTTGTTCAGTTCAGCTGTGTGCAGAACCCAGGAGATGCCAGGTGTCAGGACTACCGTGCCCCTG